>NW_020769362.1:2471023-2500392 GCF_900518735.1 Pseudonaja textilis
CCTCCTCCTCCTCCTCCTCCTCCTCCTCCTCCTCCTCCTCCTCCTCCCCTCCTTCTCCTCCTGCTCTTCTTCTCTTCCCTTCCTTCCTTCTTCATACTCTTATCTCATGTATTATGCCTATTAAATTTAATACAATAGGAGCTAGTAATAGTGCTACTATTCCTTTCCTTTGATATTTTCCGCTCCAAGTTCCATTCCCTAATCAAGATTTCCATCAAAAGGATTCAAGAGGAGTATTTTTTTGTACGCCTGCCCAATAATTTGAAAAAGATTGATTTATGAAATAGCTGCTTTCTTGTTGTATTTATTTTTATTTTTATTTTGAAAGGAATGTGAGAAACAAACAGCAAAAGCTCTTCCGCCTGGATCCAAGTGTTAAAAAACCCCAAGAAAGAAACACACTCAGAAATCTAACACAGATTCTTGGCAGAGTTTGATACACTCTAAATCTGGTAAATAAAAGGTGGTCACTTCAGATTTGTTAATTATGATGCAACTTCTAATGTCTCTCATGGGTCCCAATTGCGGTAATACGCACTTGAAAAATGTTACCATGTTTATTCCTTAGCTAAACTCTGGCATGAGGGTGAAGGAGGCAGCGGAGGGGATGAATTGACATCTTAAAATTCTTTTTAGTGAAAGGAGGAAGCTGAAAGGTGACATTTAACACATGTTTGTTTTGAAAATTGTTTGTAATCCTTGCACATCAAATGCCAGCCAGGAGAATGAGATGGGCAGGAAATAGGCAGTTGCTCGACTTTACCTCAGAAATATCAGCTGTTGAAAACAGTATTGAGGAGAGGTGTCATTAGCATTGCAAAAAGTGGGAGGGGGGAAAAACAGGAAAATATATGGATTGCAAAGGACAGGCTCTCGCATGGCAAAGCCTTCGCCGCCCATTGCTCAAAATGTTTATGCTGCTAATGCTTAGAGATGCAGCTAATAGTTTGCATGAAGAAGGTTCCAGATTTAAATCTCAGCATCCTGGCTCATAGAACTCACACAGCATAGAACAACTCCAAGACGTGGGGAAAGATTGGAAGAGGTTGAGAGACCCGGCCTCTAGAATCAGACATGACTGAATGAAGGGCTGCCACAAAGAAGAGGCGGTCAACTTATTTTCCAAAGGTAAGGTAAGTCAAGAAGCAATGGATGGAAACTGATCAAGGAGAGAAGCACCCTTGAATTGAGGATAAACTTCCTAACTGTGAGGACAATTAACCAGTGGAACAGCCTGCCACCAGAAGTTGTGGCTGCTCCATCACCGGAGGTTTTTAAGAAGAAGCTGGACAGCCATTTGTCCAGAATGGTATAAGGTCTCCTGCTTGACCAGGGCATTGGACTAGAAGGCCTCCAAGGTCCCTGTCATGCCCCTGGTGGAGACTGACTCTGAGGAGAGGAGGAACAGCAGACAGGGAGTGGAAGTGTCGCTCCGGAGGTTGTGGAGGAGGCTGGGGAAGGGCAGAGGCCGGCTGGGCAGCCAGAGGAGGATCCAGGCCCATCCCCTCTCCATCCTAGGGCATGCTGGGAGGAGAGGATAAGGGAGAGATGTGGTCTACTCAGGAGGAGAGGGCCTTGATCTTCTTCATGGGCTGCAGCTGTGAGAACTGAATAAGAGGACGGATCTGCATACAGTTGAACGCTGGAAACAAAACGTGGAAATATCTCTAGTTTATGGTTCATCTCTGAGTTTGGCGTCCTTCCCAGTGTGTGTTCTGTCAAGAATATTCAGAGCTTGGAAGCAAAGTGAAGGAATCAAAGGGGCTGCCCCTCATTTTGTCCTTCCTCTTGCATTCTTTCCTTAATTATTCTATTCAACCATTTCTTCAATGTTATAGAACTCTTGTCCCACAGAGAGTTGTCCATGGTGAATTGTTCCATGGCGAGTTGCTCATGGCAAATTGGCCATGGTGAGTTACCCATGGAGAAGTGAGATTTGTCAGGAAAAAAAGCTTGGAAGTTCAGGTGAATGGAAAAAAAAATAATAATCCGGAGAGGACTTCTATTTTCTCCTCTGCAATCAAAACTTCCCATCCTGGCCTGTCAAGATGCAAGAATTACTTCAACCTCGCCAAATCTCTTGGTTAGATCATAATTGCACTGACTCCAATTATAGCCTCTCTGTTAATATCTGACCAACAAAGAGCCAAGCATTTCCCTTCTCTTCTGAAATCCCCACTTCCCTCACCTTTGTAAATGTTGAATTATTTTTACAGTTGATTGTCCTTTGGATTCTCCGACCTTTAAAAACCAAACCTTCTGCGCTGGTTGAATTTTAATCAATTTATATCTCTTTCACACCCTCCACTCCCTTCCACCCCAAATGGAAATGTCAGACTTCTGGTACAGAATTACTCAAGGCTGGATGATGTGATGACGGCGTTAAAGTTCAACGTCTGAAGTCACCAAGGCGCGGGGTTGCCGCTTGCGCTAACAGAGGTAATTTGTGAGCTATGAAAATGAGACACCTCGTGGCAAAGCAGATATTTTTCAGTAGGCTTCAGGGACTCATCTCTGGGACCTCCTGTCCGTTTCATCCCAGAACCTCTGGCCTCATTAAAATCTTGTCTCCAGGATTTGTAATGACTGGACAAGAAATAACTGTAAAGGCTATCAAAGATGACAAGATAGTTTGCTTCAAATATAATGAAGTGAAGAACAGGAGTAGAAGAGAATACACGGTGGTTCAGGGTTGGCTTTGGGAATTCTTAATGCTCTCTGAGCTGGGTTGGTTACTTGCAGATGTTTCATTACCCAACTTGGTAACATCATCAGTGCTCAGAAGGGAGAGGAGGAGGAGGAGGAGGAGGAGGAGGAAAAGAAGGAGAAGAAGAAAGAGGAGGAGAAGAAGAAGAGAAAGAGGAGGAGGAGGAAGAGGAGAAGAAGAAACAAGAAGAAGAAGAGGAAGAAGAAGAAGAAGAAAAAGAAGAAGAAGAAGAAGGAGGAGGAGGAGGAGGAGGAGGAGGAAGAGGAAGAAGAAGAAGAAGAGGAAGAAGAATACTATGAAAGTGGGATCCTTGGTGCTCTATTCAGCTTGGCTCTTTGCTTGCAGACATTTCATTACCAGACTAGGTAATATCAGCAGCACAAGGAGGTGTGGGGTTTTCTCCCTGCTTATGTACAGTAATGTTCCCTCCCAATGTTGTTAGAAGTATGAATTTCTCCTTGGTAGTTCCTTGATTCAAGACAAGGTGGTTCCTCGGCGATTCGAAGGTTCTTCTTCAGAATATTTTTGCAGCTGCATCCATTTGTCGACTCCGAATGAAATGAAAAAGTGCACCACTGCCAAGAATGGCCAGAAGTATGAGCTGCAAGGCTATAAAAATGGAAAGGGGACAGTTTTAAAAGACTGCCTCGAAGGAAAAAAACAATCAATTCTACAAAGGCGAAAGCAAAAAGGCCATGTAAGGTTCTTGTTAAAAGAAAATGGCTTGTCTAAAAAGATGCTTTAGGAGTTGTGATTGCCCCCATAATTTACCAAAGGTAGATTGATGTTTACTAAGGAAAAAAGAAACCAGCAAAGAAAGCCAGCAGGGAAGAAGAAGGGTGAATTACTTGGAGGGAGTCCTCAATTAGGATGTGCAATCATGGAGCTTACTAAAACATATTAGAATGGTTGCAAGAATTGGATATGTCTAGTGAAAAGAAGGACTAGCGGTGACATGACAGCAGTCTTCCAATATTTGAGGAGCTGCCACAAAGAAGAGGGGGTCAACCTATTCTCCAAAGCACCAAGAGGCAGGACAAGAAACCATGGGTGGAAACTAATCAAAGAGAGGACCAACCTGGAGCTAAGGAGGAATTTCCTGACAGTGAGAACAAGTGGAACAGCTTGCCTTCAGAAGTTGTGGGTGATCCATCACTAGAGGTTTTTAAGAGGAGATTGGGCAACCATTGGTCTGAAATGGTTGAACTAGAAGACTTCCAAGTCTGTGATTCAAAAGTTAAGGATTGAAGCACCATCAGAGCTGGACTTTGGAGGATCTACCTGGGGTCTCCTGCAGAAGATAAGGGCTCTCAAGCACCATATATTCCAGGAAGTCAAATAATATCCATTTGAACTTGGTTGTTTGCTTGCAGATGTTTCATTACCCAACTAGGTAACATCATCAGAGCAAGTAGGTGTGGGGTTTTCTCCCTGTTGAAGAAGAGCAGATGATGTTAAAGAAATCTCTCTCCTTGGAGTCCTGATGATCTCATGGACTGTTCTCTGGAAGCGTTTTTAAAATTATTATTTTTTTTAATTTTGAAAGAAGGGATTTGTCAGTTTCCTCCTTGAGGATTCCAGCTTAGCTTACACTTTGTAAACTAGTTTATAAGCTTAAAAGTTTAGCTTATAACTCTGGCAAGAAGATCTAAACCAGCCTTTGATGACATCAATCTCTTGCCCAACTTTACAGTGATGTTCTTCTCCTCTATGTCCCTGCCTCCTTTCTCTCTATTTCTTTCCTTCCTTCCCTGTCTCTCTTCTGTTCTGAACTTGGATAGCACCGATCCCCATTTGTGACAGCACAGAAATTGGAAGCCACAAGTCAGCAGGGTCAGGGTCTCACTGTCTTCAGAGCAAACAAAACTCGACCAGAAGCAGCCGTTGAAATGAAAAAGAGAAACTTTGCAGAGGCTGGGAGCAGAACTCTTTGGCTGCAGAGCCATCCCTGCAGAGATATCAAGCTGGTCGTTCTTATTTATTTCACACATATTCCCAAATATTGGCTGACTGCAAGAAGAACTTCTTGGCAGATTCTGTGACTGAATTTCTGGGGAGAGCAAAGTAGGAAAAAAAAAGACATTAAGCCACTGGCTTATTTAATGTCTAGAAGGGCTGTGCAATCCATCCAAAGCTCCTGGTTCAATTTTTGCTTCTTCTCCCGGATTTCTTTACTGCTGAGACCTCAGGTCTTCTGCCAGCAGATGGCATACAAGGTGGCTGACAGGAGATAACAAACATTCAATGGAAGCACCAATTGAAAACATAACTTTAAAATATAACTAAAAAAGAAGAGGGAGATGAAACTGATATTGGGATATTTCCCTTTTTTGAAGCAAGCAAAACATCTCTATGACCAAGGTCAACTTTTTGTGGAAAGATTAAAAAAAAAAAGAAGTTAGAGGAATCTTCCTTATTCAGCTTCAGTTGGAATTAGCTTAACCTCCCTGCTACACCTGGATGGAAATTGATCAAGGAGAGATTCAACCAAGAAACAAGGAGGAATATTCTGACCGTGAGAACAATCAACCAATGGAACAGCTTGTGGGAGCTTCATCCCTGGAGGCTTTCAAGAAGAGACTGGACTGCCATCTGTCAGAAATGATGTAGGTAGTCTTGTGCTTGGGTGGGTGGGTGGGGGGTTGGACTAAATGACCTACAAGGTCCCTTCCAACTGTGTTAATCTGTTTAAAACCTACTTGCTAGACCCTTCAGGGTCTCTTGAATCAGATCCTGCCTCCCTCCTGGCAAGATGAAGGGACTTTCAGATTTGAAGGAGCATGTCCTTTTTCAATTTCCCTTGACCACAAATACTGTTCAGAGAAGACAGGAGATTCTTCTTCCCTTGGGTGCCGAGGTCAGCTCAAAAAAAAAAAAAGCTGGTGAAAGCCATTGAGTTCAACCAAAGCATTCCATCTGGAAAGATACTGTGAGTATTTATCAGGGTAAACGTATACTTTTCTCCTTCCAGATTGTCATTCTTGGTAGGAGATAGCAGGTTGAGCTGGAAGGTGGGGTTAAACATGTCATCAGTTTGGAATCATTGGGAAGCCACAAGAGACCCTAGCCCAGCTCCCTGTGAATGAATCCCTTCATTGTTATCTAATGCCAATTTAGATTTAGCTGTTAGTTGACCAGATTCTAGGGTATAATAAGCAGAAATAATACTCTTCAATGTTTTGAACTTAGTGAATGTTCTTTGTTCTTTGTGCTTGACAATTCTGTTGAATCTTTCTACTGCCTTGCTCCTGGCCCTCTTTTTAAATGGAAATAGCAAAATGGGGACTTTGGATCTTCAGAATGCAAGGGAAATATTCTAGCAAGGAATCACAGTCTTTCTCTGTGACAAGAAGACCAGATGTCTGTGGAGAGTCTCAATCATCCAGGTCATGGCTGTCCAAAGGTGCTTTTTCAAGAGGCATCTGGGCTTTCTTTGTTTTTCCTTGAAAACATTTTGCTTCTCATCCAAGAAGCTTCTTCAGTTCATATAAATCCTTCTGTTTCCCACCATTCAGTCAGAACTCTTGGGAAAGCACCTTTGGGACAAAAAGCCCAGGTGACTTCTGGTCATGGTTATGACTTCCAGAGAATCAGTGAACATCTGCTACTTTTCCTTCACATCTGGATCCCATATCCCAGCTGTTGCCCTAGATACTTATCATGGTGTTATGTTTGTTCTCCCTTCTTCCTCCCTATCACACCCCTATCGAGTCTGAATCCGAGGAGGAAGATGAACAGCTGACAGGTAGTGGGGAGTGCGGCTCTGTTGGCTGTGGAGGGAACTGAAGAAGGGCAAAGTCCGGCTGGGAAGAGCAGGCGAGAGGGAGAACAAGGGAGAGGGAGTTCAGAGGAAGACCCAGGCCCACCCCCTCTTCATCGTAGGGCACGCAGGGAGGAAACGGAGAAGGGAGCAATGTGGGTTGAGTGGCTTACGGGGAAGGGAAGGGCCCTGATTCCCTTCACCTAGGAATGAGAGTTTAAAAGAGATGCATGCTGAGTGCGGCAACTGCTGGGAACAAACGTGAGTTTATCTTGTATTGACTTTGCATATCTGCATTCCTGGCATCCTCCCAACTGTGTTGAATTACTGCCATTCCTTCACATCTGGAATTCCTTCTGTTGCCCTGCCAGACTAACTACCTTATTTTGCCTTTGGACTTATAGTTACAGTTTTTGTTGACCATGTTTTAGACTTGATTCTCTGCAGCCAAAGGCTGTTCCTGGGAGAGATTTTCTCCAGCCAGAAGGTAATCAAGTTGGAGCTAATAAAGGGACTCCTACTGATTATCTGACTGGGTTGCCTTTGTGCCATGCCCTCGGTCATCACACTCCCTTTGCTGTCCCCTTGCCTTCTTTGACAGAACAAAATCAAATTAAAGCCCAATTTTCCAGCTTTATGGCTGATTATTTATACCACTTCAGCTCCAAAGTGCTGTTTTATAGAGTGCTTAAGCTGCCATCATCTGGATAGACTTTGCCATAAATGTCTCAGAGTACACCGAACATAATGTCCGGATGTCACAAAGGAAAAGCCCAAAGATTACTCTCAATTATTTCATACAGTCAATTTTATTGTCTGGTTGTAATAAACCATCCTTTCCCAACATTGCCTCAAAATCAATAGCTTGCATTAAAAGTAATGAAAAGTGGTTATTAATCCTATTTAGCACTTCTATTTTACTCCCAGCCTTGGAAAAAAGGAGGAGAAGGGAGCAATTACTCATTTCCGATCGATAGAAACATTTGCAAGGGGTCCTGTGTGCATCACCATTACAGCTGCCGTGTGAGTTAAAGACAGCAGGAAATCAAGTCTAGTGGGGCTTCCTTTCCAAGGCCACAACTCCTGGCAAGCAGACCGGTGGGCTGCGAGAGAGAAGAACAAATGCGATCGATCACCTGCAGTAGCATTTATACTTATATACCACTTCACAGTGTTTTTCAGCCCTCTCTAAGCAATTTACAGAGTCAGCTTATTGCCCTCAACAATCTGGAAAGTAGCGCCATTCTGCCGCACTAGGGATTCGAACCGCTGAACTGCCGAGCTTTCTGATCAACAAGCTCAGCGTCTTAGCCACTGAGCCACCACGTCCCGATATAAATCTTAATTGCAACATCATACGTGGTCCTGATCCTTTGGGCCTGACCAAAGGCTGAAGAATTCATGGTCAAGAAGACAATTCTTGTCCTTGGACTGAGCTGGCTAGTTAATTTCCATGCTTTTGTATGGCTCTGCCAACCAAGTTCTAGATTTTTTTCTGTTCCCATCCTCAATTCTTCTATTTTCTTTTAAAATTCTATGTCCCTAATTTTGCGATTAAAAAAAATGTAGTAATTGCCCCCTGCGTGTTTATAGCTATAGAAAAGAGTTTTCAGAGGGCTGCAAATTGGATGGTCCATCAATCCCTCCCAGGACATCTATTTTGATCAGATCTTTTTGCAGGTCTGAATTCCCCAGTGGCCCCATTTCTGCCTTTAAACTTCTTTTTAATCAAAATTTCCCGAGCTTTTATCAGCGCCCAGCTCATTGGATAGATTTATTCTGCCTTTGATACAATGTCACCCTAATGACAAGGAACACAGTGGCACATTAATTCAAAGGATGATAAACATCGGGTTGCAGCGCATGCTTGTTGGAAGAGGGAAAGAGATTGCTGTAATAATAGGGGGGGGGGGGGGGAGGAGGGGGGGGGGGGGGGAACCGGGGCGGGAGGGTGGGGAGGGGGGGGGGGGGGGGGGGAGACAGCCGGCTCAGAAATTTCCACAGGGGAAATGTAACACAACTTCACCATAACGAATCAGGGAGCAAACGCTCATTAGGCAGGGTTAAAGAGCGAGGGATGGTTTGTTTTAATAAAGTTTACCATGTCTTGATTGTCAGGAACATTTGAGGTTAAATGCTGGATGAGCTGCAGCCACGGAAATTAAATAAGATCGCGGGGTCCTTGGTGATCATGGAGCTTGGTTGTTTTCCTGCACACATTTCTTTATCCACACGAGGTAACAACATCAGTGCTAGTAGGGAGTGGGGATTAGGAAGAGGAGGAGTGTGGGGTTTTTCCTGGTCTCTGAGCTGGATGGTTTTCTTGTAGACATTTCATTAGCCAACTAGGTAACATCATCAGTGTTAGTAGGGAATGGAGATTGCGAGGAGGGGGGGGGGGCAACTGTGTTGTCCTTGGTGCTCTCTGAGCTTGGTTGTCTTCTTGCAAATGTTTAATTACCAAAGTAGATAACATCAGCAGTGCTAGAAGAAGTAGAATTTGTTCTTATTTCTCTTGTTTAACTCCACTCTCTTCTATAACTGATGCTATTACTTAGTTGGGTGATGAAATGTCTGCAAGAAAACCAAGCTCAGAGAGCACCTAGGACCCCACAGCCTTCCTCCTCCTCCTCCTCCTCCTCCTCCTCCTCCTCCTCACAATCCCCATTCCCTACTGACACCTCCTCTCCCCCCCCCCGCAAATCCTACTCCCTACTGACAATGATAATGTTACCTAGTTGGGTAATGAAAAGTCTGCAAGAAAACCACCAAGCTCAGAGCGCATTGAAGACCCTTTGAGCTAGAAATATTCTCCTTGGTTGGTAAATAAGAATTCGGGTTACTAAAACACTTTTTTCAAGGAAGAATGGATTTTCATTTCAATCACACAACTGTGGATCCCGTCGCACTTCAGTAACCCAAAGATCGGGGTGTGGGCGTTAATAATTAATCAGTTGTACTTCTTACAACAATCCTTTAAGGCAGATCAATATAATTTCTCCCTCTTTGCCTTCCTGTGGCTTGTGAGGCTGTTCTGTCAAATGCAGCAAAACCCTCGCTTTGGCTGACTGATCATTCCATATATTTTTTTTTCCCCTCCTACTCCGTCACTACTATTTCATGTCTGCCAGCCACAGCTTTTCAAGTGGTTGGATGTAATCTGTTTGGGTCTTTTATGGATATCATTTATAACCTCGTATATTGCTTTTTAGGGTATTTGAAAGTCTCCCAGTGGACTGCATCGGCGAAAAGAAGAATTGTCTGGCAAGGAACCATCCATCAGAGGCTGGGTTTTGTTGTTTTCCTATTTACCAAGCTCATGATGGTCCCATATTTTGTCATGTACCCTACAAAAGATGAAACCTGTAACCGGGAAGAAAGAAGGCATTCAATTTGCAAGCCATAAAGTTCAACAAAATTCAGCCGAGGTGGAGAAAAATCTAGAATGACTTTGTCAGATTCCTTGTCTGTGGCGGAGAAGAAACGAAGTTTAACCTTCACAGGGAAATTGCAGGATAGAGCAACCCAACCATCTCTGGATAGTTTTGAAGTGGGTCTGATGTTAGACCGTTCATTCATTCATCAATAAAGTGGCCTAGAATTAATAAGTTTTCCTGCAAAGCACCTGAAAGCAGGACAAGAAGAAAAGGCTCAGTGGTGGGATTCAATTTTTTTTTACCGTGGGCGTGGCTTGGTGGGCGTGGTATGGCCGGGTGGGCGTGGTGTGGCTCGATGGGTATGATTAAGTGGGCGTGGCAGGGGAAGGATACTGTAAAATTTCCATTTCCACCCCAGTCCAGGGGAAGGTTACTGCAAAATCCCCATTACTAACCTGCTTTTCCAGCTCTGTTCTCCTGTGCAGGGCAACCAAAGAAGACCCAGCCAATCAGCTGAGACTTGGGAGGCGGAGAAGAGATGGGGGCGGGGCCAGTCAGAGGTGGGATTGGCCAGTTCTCTGAACCACTCAAAATTTCCACGACTGGTTCTCCAGAACTGGTCAGAACCTGATGATATACCACCTCTGCAAAAGATGAACACTAACCAAGGAGAGAAGCAACTTAGAACTAAGGAGGAACTTCCTGACAGTGAAAACAATTAATCAGCGGAACAATTTGTCTCCAGAAGTTGTGGATGCTCCAACACTGGAGGTTTTTAAAAAGAGATTGGACAACCATTTGTCTAAAACGGTATTGGGTTTCCTGCCTAAGCAAGCGGTTGGGTTAGGAGACCTCCAAGGTTTAATCTGTTGTTCTGTTATTCTTCTCCATTCCCCAACATTTCCAGAGTAAATGTTGATACGGCAAATGTTATTTTCCCATGTTGAACATGTTTGATGATGTTTTTCGCTGATATTTTTTCACTCGGATCTTCTGAACCCAGCTCGCTCTGCAAAATCGCATCCTACAACTTGATCTCCATCAAGTCCTTTTAGAAGGACTAACCTTCTCCTTTTAGGTGGGAGCATCTGCTAGTTTTCTGAGTGGCCAACTATTCGTTTTGTTTGTCCTTGAATGCCAGCTGTGTGCTTATCAAGACAACCTTTGTTGCCAGCTATGAATTATCTATAGTTTCTATCCCTGCCTTTGTGCACAAAGCCTCAGGGCTGAAATCTCTTCAAAAAGTCCAACTTTTGAACTTCATTAAACTAGACATACCCAATTCCAGCATTGTTGTTTATATGGTTTAGATTCCAGTCCTCTAATCATCTTCGTTATTCTTCTCTGCACTTTTTCCAACGTTTCAACATCATTTTTTATATCTGGATGACCAAAACTGCATGCAGTATTCCAAGTATGGTTTTACTAAAGCATTATAAAGTGGTATTAACACTTCGTGTGATCTTGATTCTATCCCTCTGTTCATGCAGCCTAGAACTGTGTTGGCTTTTTTGGCAGCTGCAAGACACTGCTGGCTCATGTTTAAGTGATGCTCCACTGGGACTCCAAGATCCAGGCTTAATAGCAGTAACGGTGAGACTCTTAGTGGAGACTTGGAGTCTTAGCGGACAACCAGCTAAATATGAGCCAGCAGTACGCAGTGGCAGCCCAAAAAGGCAATGCTATCCTAAATGGAATTAACCGAGGGAATCAATCAAGCTCAAGCAAGGTATTAATACCACTCTATAAAGCCTTAGTAAGACCACACCTAGAGTACTGCATCCAGTTTTGTTTACCACATTATAAGAAAAGATATTGAGACTCTAGAAAAAGTGCAGAGAAGAGCAACCAGGATGATTAGGGAATTAGAGGATAAAACATACGAAGAATGGTTGCATGAACTGGGCCTGGCTAGTCCAACGAAGAGAAGGACCAAGGGAGACATGATAGCAGTCTTCCAATATTTGAGGGGCTGCCACAGAGAGGAGGAAGGGGTCAAAGCACCCAAAGGCCAGACAAGGAATAATGGATGGAAACTGATCAAGGAGAAATTCCACTTGGAAATAAGGAAACCTTTCCTGACCAATCAACCAATGGAACAACTTGCCTTCAGAAGTTGTGGGAGCTTCATCACTGGAGACTCTCAAGAAGAGATTGGACTGCCCTTTGTCAGAAATGGTGTAGGGTCTCCTGCTTGGGCAGGGGGTTGGACTAGATGACCTACAAGTTCCCTTCCCACTCTGTTGAATCTGAATCCCTCTCCCGGGTACTACTGTTGAGCGAGTTACCACCCATACTGTACCTGTGCATTTGGTTTTCCTAGCGTAAATGTATATAAAGTACAATCCAGCTTTGATTCTGGATCTCTTCGAGCTGTATCCTTGGTGGCAGAACTCGGAAATCTCGCTCTCAAAAGGTTTCCAGCCTTCTTGTGTGCACAACAAAAACTAGGTCAGTCTAATTTGGGTGTGCAAGGTATAGATTTCAGCAGCAATTCCATTCGGGCACCCTGCGAGTCTGACTTTTCTGATCCAGCCAGAAATAGAATTCAGATCAATAGGCTTTTTTTGTTTTTCTTTTTCTTATGCTCAGGATAAAGGGAGCAAGAAGGAATTAAATAGGACAGACCAAGCCACGAATGAGGAACCAAGGGGGAACAACAGTTATGTGTGGGGGAAAAAAATCAGGATAGAAAGGCTTAACTAAGAGCTCTCTTCATTTGCCTCTGGTTTGACTGAAAGAGGTCAGGGAACACACTGGATGCATTCACACAACCTGCTGACTACGTTCGTACAATATGTTTAATTAGAGAAAGCAGGGACAGCTCCTTTCGCTCGGCATGCTGAGCTTCATTAATGTTAACCCTGATTAGATTTGGAGGGCTTAGTCTATGGCATCAACCCTGCCCATTTTTTCTTTCCTTTAATTCAGCTTGTTTTATTGAAACCAGCAATAGAGAGGAGAGAGAGAAAAAGAGGAGAAGAGGGTAAAGGAGAGGCAGAGGGGGAAAGGGGAGGCTACAGAAGGGGAGAAGGGAGGAGAGGAAAGGAGAGGGAAGGGAAGAGAGGGAAGGGAAGGGGAGGGGAGAGAAAAAAAGAGGAGGAGAGGAGAGGGAAAAGGAGAGGGGAGGCTACAGAAGGAGAGGAGAGGAAAGAAAAGGAAAGTTAGGGAAAAGGAGGAGAGGGAGAAAGATGAGAGGGGAAAAGAGAGGAGAGGAGAGAGGGGGGAAGGGAAGGGAAGGCTACAGAAGGGGAAGAGAGAGGGGAAAAGAGGAGAGGAGAGGAAAGCTAGGGGAGGGGAGGGAGGAGAGGAGAGTGAGAGAGAAAGAGAGGTAGAGAACATCTCTTTCCTTTGTTGCTGAGATGTTAACATGGAGACTGGTCTTTGACCAAGTACACTAAAACGCGTAAGGAAGAGAAGGAGATACAGATTGTTTCAACAACTCTCTCCATGCCGCAGCAATGAAGGGGATATCCTTTTACAGTCCGTCACAGTCCACTAATCGCATCCTGACGGTATCTGAAATTAAAATCAAAGCTGACACACGGACAGTGGCAGAAATGAATTAACACCTTAGCGGAGTGCAGGAAGACTCTACGCTCATTCTCTCCTTTGCTTCGAGTAAGGTACACTTCGAGGAAAGGAAAATGAAGGGGGGTAATTTACAGAGGTGCCCGCCTTGGCAAGAGTTCGTCCCTCGGTGATAAAATGAACCCCGAGTCACTCACACGAACTGAAAAGATAGCCGGAGGATGACTCAGGGCCAATTTCTCAGCTTTGCTGCAAAATAGTGAGCCACTCTTCAGTGGTTCCACCGGCTTCAATTTTCTTCCTGAGAAAATTTTCCCCAACACTCTCTCTCTCTTTTTTTTTTCCCCTTTTTCTTTTTCCTGTTTTTTTTTTATGATTAGGAGGAATCGCTATCCTTTCTGTAGCCAGCACGAGGGATGGGCCACACAGGAACACAATGGGTTTCTTATATAATTCCCTTTGAATTCAATTTGAAGGCCGTTCAGTCAATTGGCGGTTTTGATTTGGAATTTACGGAAGGGGGTCAAAGCATTAAATGGAATCAAATGCCTCCCAATCGATGCCGACCGTTTTGAGAGCTCCTTCATTCAAAATCCAGGCTTTTTGTGGAAGGGTACAAATAGCTTTTAAGAGAGGAGACTCCAATCTGAACTTGGTCGGTGTAACTGTGGTAAGAGGGAAAGGGAAGACAATGCTTTGTGAGTTCATGATGATACAAAACGAACATAGAATAACAGGATTGGAATGGATCTTGGAGGTCTTGTAGTCTGACTCAGGGGCCTGCAAACTGCAGCTCTGGAGCCTCATGCGGCTCCTTTGGCCCTCTGCTGTAGCTCCCTGTCGACTGATCCCACCACTGGCTGGCCCCTCCCCTCCCCATCACCTGGCCTGAGAAGGTAAGGGTGATGGCAGGGGATTGAGACTCGCTCCATATTCCAGAACAGGAGGTGACTGGGTGAGAGTAAGTGATGTTGAGTTGGCCACACACCCTCCCAGCCACACTGGTTGTTAAATTATTGGCTCCCCGTATTTTCTTTTCTATGGGAAACGGGTCCAAATGGCTCTTTGAGCGTTTAAGGTTGCAGACTCCTGGTCTAACTCAAGCAAGAGACCTTATTTATACCATTTTGGACAAATGGTTATCCAACCTCTGTCAACTCTGAAGCTGGCCAGACTGGGGCCATTTTGGAGGCTTCAGATGGAACAGTTTGGTTGCTATGACCAGAAGCACATTCCACACATGCCTTTCTTCATTGTATCCCAGGTTACCAGAGCCAGCTGGAGAGGCGTGTTTTCTACAGCCCACGAAAGTGCTCTGTTAGAGAATGTGATTTATGATATACACTGGGAGGAGGGGTATTGCGGTTAGTAGGTGCAGATGGCTGAGGAGAGCGAAGACTCTGATGAGGGGCCAGGACCATCAGGGAGTGGACTGCTGCCTTCAATGATTGTGGGAGCTGGCAGCAGTGATGTGGAGGATCCTGTGCCAAGTGCACATGCACAAAGGATTACTTGGAGGAAAGAACAATTACAGTAGCACAGGCAACTCGGGAGTAAGGCTGCAAGGTAATGCCCTTCCCTCAAGAGGATAAAAGCCAGGTTTGAAAAAGCGTTCTTTGCAGAAAGCAAAGAAGCTCTGAAGTTCAACTTGTGGACATCTTAGTTCTTATTTGGAGAATCTTGTAAATTAGTTCTTATCTCTGGGTTTTTGGCAGCAGTGACAAACAACTTGGCAAGGCTCTTTCTTGTTGGAACTAATTAAGGGAAAGCAGCCTTTTATCTGTAAAGGAACAGAATTCATGATTAAACCTTAAAAGATGGGGGCTGCTGCCTTTGTCTGTGTTTGCTCTTTGGGACCCAGTTGGGTCAGAACAAGGGGGAAAACAGGATCATAGGTGGGCTACGTAGGGCAGAGCCAACTGCCCTTGGGAAAGTGCCAACATGTTGCTCCTAATAAATACTTGGATTTCTTGTGAAAATTGGCTTGAGGCTCATGAATGAATTAGGGCATCCATTGGAACCCTAACATTATCATCTTTGTTTTCTAGAGTCTCACCATATTTTTTGTGTTGACCAGAATCGAAAGGAGTATTTCAAGGGGAAAAAAAATACAGGATAGGCAATCAGACCAATTAAATAATGGCCAACAACTCAAAGAAGCCACGTTAGAATACATAAAACGCAAGGGGGTCAGTTTTCCTTCTCTCTCTCTTTCCCCCTCCCAAAATTTGCATCTCTCTCTCTCTCCCTCTCCCAAAATTCTTTTTACTGCGGCGCAAACATGTAGGAAGGTCAAAATGCAATTATGAAGTCTCTCTTCTACCTGACTATCAATCGGCTCAGCGCATGCAAGCATCTTTAAGGCCAAGTCCTCCATTAAAATCAACAGCTGGAAAGAGGTTCAAATACATTTACTTACACCTTATTCAAAAATGCTTAGGGAGGAACGTTAGGCAGGCGATAACAATTTCAACATTTGTTCTACAAGGTGAAGAGCTATAAGAAAAAAAAATGTGATAGTTTGTTGCACATTTTACACAGATTTTCTGGGTTCCTACACCCCCAAGGAGTTTAGTTTTCTGAAGGAACTTCATGTTTTCCTTTGTTTTCATACCTGTGTTAGGAACACCGGGGCCAATTAAACAAAATGTCACTTCCAATCTTCTGCTCGATTTGGAAAGCAATTGTTCTTTGGTTCAGAAGATTGATCCAGATAGATTTTGAGGTTGAAAACCAATACTTGAGTTGGATCGATGAATTTGAGGTTGCACAGATGATGTGGGGTGGAAAGAGATGGTTTGCTTTGCCTGAAATCTGTCCAAGAAATTCAATTCAACATGATGGATCTCTTTCTGGTTTGATTTGTAAAGTCAGTTCTGTTCAGGGATGGGATTAAAATAAACTTATGGTCAAATATTTGGGCAACACAGTTCTGAACTGTGAAGAAATTTCTTGGACGGGAAGCAAAACGCCTTCAAGGAAAAACAAAGTCCAGTTGCCTTCCAAAGAACAGAAGAACTGAAGAAGCTTCTTGGATGAGAAGCGAAACCTCTTCAAGGAAAAACAAAGCCCAGTTACCTTCTGAAGAACTGAAGAAGCTTCTTGGATAAGAAGCAAAACGTCTTCAAGGAAAACCAAAGTCTAGTTGCCATTTGAAAAAGCACCTTTGGGACAACCATGAGCTGGGATGACTGAGAACCTCCGTAGACATTACTCTTAAGTTGTTAGGGTTTAAGTGATGTTTCTTTTGTATTTTCTTCAGCCACTTGGCTGATTTCTTGCAATTGTGGAAGAAGAAAGACCCAGGGACTGCAACCAAAAAATTATTTTGGGCCTGAGACTGCAATTTACCCATTCCTTCATTAGTATTACTGCCATATAAATGTCTACTAGATTTATAGCTCTTCCTCGCCTGCTTTTACTCCCCCCACACCCCCTACTAGTTCTTGTAGTCTGTTGCAAAAGAATTGCACGTTGTCAGGCAGGGGGTGAGAGGAAGAACGTGGCTTGGCTTCAAAAGGGATGGTGACAGCAAGGCTGCCTGCAACACAATTCAATTTCAGAACCATTCCAGGCAATAATGGGATGACTCTAAGCAGAACATAATGAGTAATTCACATTGTAATGCAGCCCTAATTGCTATGGAGAAGGGAGTTGAAATGGATTTTGGAGCGATCCCCTGCATTGGATTTGGTGAAGTCAGAATAACAAAGTTGGAAGGGACCTTGGAGGTCTTTTAGCCCAACCCTTTGCTCAAGCAGGAGACCCTATAACTTCGCAGACAATTGGCTGTCCAGGCCTTTCTTAAAAGCCCCCAGAGATGGAGCATCCACAACTTCTGGTGGCAAGCAGGTCCACTAATTAATTGTTCTCACTGTCAGGAAATTTCTTCTTAATTCCAGGTTGCTTCTCTCCTTGCTTAGTTTCCATCCGTTCTTTCTTATCCTGCCTTCTGGTGCTTTGGAGAATAGATTGTCCACCTCTTCTTGGTGGCAGCCCCTCAAATGTTGGAAGATGGCTTTTATGTCACCCCCACTCTTCATTCGACTAGACATACCCAATTCCTGCAAATTGTTCTTCATATGTTGTAGCCTCCAGTCCACTCCACTCCCGGTCATGGAACAATAGGCAGCGCCACGCTGCAGTATCGCATAAATCTATTCCCAGCCCCATCCTTTGCAGAAGTTGCTTCTCTCAAGTCAACGCCCTTTGCTTGGAAGAGAAGAGCAAACCTTTTGCAAGGTTCATGGATATAGTCAGCTAAGCAATCTGGTTGGATGAGCCCAGCAAATTGCAGTCATAGAATCAGAGAGTTGGAAAAGATGGAATCCAAGCCTAGAATTAGCGTAATTAGGCTGCCCGGGAAACCTGCGTAAGTTTACATCTGAAAAATAGTGGCCCTTTGGCTGGTGCATAGAAAGGCAGCCTGCACTTCCTACTCTGGAACTCAATTTTAGTCTGCTTTTCTGCATCGTGCCTCCCAGAATAAGGTGAACACAATTTCGGAGACAAGAACTACAAGCGCAAAGCTTGAATGTCCATCTTGAGGAAAGAGTCAATCCCATGAAGAAAAGATGACTAGTTGTATTAACTTAACTTAACCCATTTTGCTTCTCGTTCTAGCCTTGCCCATTGGATGGACTGTAAGCCCCGTCAGGTGATCAAAATCTTGGCTTGAAAAAGGTTGGTGCAATTCAGTATTTGGACAAGGAAGGTCAAATAATAGCGATGTAGATGAGTTTCTATCAAACATAAGAAAAGGGAGGGAGGGAGGGAGAGGGAGGGAGGGAAAGTGAAGAGAAGGAGAGGGAAGAAGGGGGAGGGAGGGAGGATGGAAAGGGAAGAGAAGGAGAGGGAGGGAAGGAGGGAAGGAAGGAAGGAAGGAAGGAAGGAAGGAAGGAAGGAAGGAAGGAAGGAAGGAAGGAAGGAAGGAGAGGGAAGGGAGGAAGGGTTGATAATCAAAGGTTTCTTTTCAACTGAATATTCTGTATGACTCCAAATAGTTTTACTGGTGTGGGATTTCACAGCCTTTGCCAATCTGGATGCTTGTTACGATTGGAATTCTTCCATTTGTTGAACGGGAAATAATGATTTCAACTCACTATGTTTGAAGTGTGAATTTAGAGGAATGCCAGGCTAAAGCCGAAAAGGTGTTAATAGGAGCCAACAGAAAGAGAAAAGGAAAGGAATTAGATCTAAAGATTAAAGACAGGAACTGGATTGGTAGAAAAGGCTCAACTTCCAACTTAGCCCACCCAGAACACAATGTCTGTGGGCACATCACACAATTCATTACAATTGAATCAACCCTATTCTGACTTCACACGTTGGCCAGAACACACTAAATCATGGTGTGTCTCCTAAACGACAAACTACAAAATTTCATTTAAACCTGGTTTACAATGTTGTATCTGCCCAGCGTCTTAGCCTTGACCTGTGCAACTCACAATTCTCATCGCACAGCTGATCACACTAGAAAAGTCCAGGAAATAAATGAAGAAGCAATGAAACATTAGAGTGGGTTGAAGAAATGAAGACAACGAGGAATTAGCTCTTTGGCTTGTAAACATCGAGAACAAAAATACAACTAAATGACTATGCTTTGGCTTCTGTAGTTCTTATTCCCTAACATTTCAGGACAGGAACAAGATCGAACAAGTCAATGAAAAACATTTGAGCAAAAAGGAAATATGCATTGCCTTTTCTATATCCCCTAACTTTAAACGAGTTCACTTCAAAACCACCTCCAAATCACTTTCAAAACATAAACATGATGGTTCGTCCAGTTGATTCAATTTGATTTAATCTGGATAGTCCAATGCAATGCATCTCAACTTTAAGAATTGTGGATTTCAGCTCCCAGAATTCCAAGTTGGCTGGGGAATTCTGGGAGTTGAAGTTCGCATACCTTAATGACAAACGCTGCTCTAATGCAATCAGACATGAGCCACACTCCCCTATTAAGAATGTTACAAGAGTGATCAAAAAATTATGTGTACCGTTATTAATTATTGCATGCTTTGACGTAAGCTGTATACCTGTATATCCCTTATGAGCAATTCATAAAATCCACCTTGTTGCAATTGAACAGATCTAAAGAAGCAATGGGTGGAAGATCTTCAAAGCCAACCTGGAACTAAGGTGGAATTTCCTGATAGGGAGAATGATTGATTAATCAATCAATGGGACTATTATGGTTTGCCGGTAGGTGTTGCAGACAGCAGCGGAATCGGACAGTGAGGAAGAATGGGGACCAGTCTGGGAGTCTGTGGAAGACTCGGATGAGGGTCCTGCGTCTGATGGAGCCAGGACCATCTGGGAGTGGGGTGCTGACTCCAGAGCCTCCAGAGTCTGGCAGAAGCAAGGCAGAGGAACAAGGGGAGCCTGTTCCCAGTGCGCGTGTGCACAGAGCTGCTAGAAGGCAAGAGCAGCTAAGACAAAAGGAGCAACTAGGGAGTAAGGCTTGGAGGTAATTGCCCCTCCCATAAGGTATAAAGGACAGGCAAAGGTAGAGAAACCTTTGCAGGAAGCAAAGTCGTTCGCTCTGTTTGGATTTAACCATGAAGCTCTGTGTGGACTTTGGTTGGTTTTTTATGCAATTCATTTGGCACTCTAGTTATTGGCAGCAATTCAAGGGAGAGAAAGGTGGGTGCTTATCTTGAGGGACTGTTCAGGACTCATTACAGGCTGGGAATGAACATAATTCCCAGCGCTGAAATAAAACAAGAGTTGTTTTAACTAAGTGTGTGCTTAATTACAGTCTCGGGAAGCCAGAACAGGGACAATTTGGTTCCTGGAGATGATGGTGCTCCATCATTGGAGGTTTTCAAGAAAGAATTAGACAGCAATTGGTCTGGGATGGTATCAAATCTCCTGCCTCGGGCAAGATAGAAGATCTCCAAGGTCTCTTCCAGCCTTAGGATTCTTTGAAAAACCACAGGAAGCAGATAGACCAGAGAAACGGGATCAAGTCCAACTTCAGCCTCCCTCTTTTCTCCCTGGGGTGTTTCTCATACTCCTCTACCCCCTACTCACCCACCCACCCTCCTTTCAGGCAGAAAAGAACTGGTGCATCTCAGAAGTAATGGCTCTTGATCAGCTTAGCAAACCCTCTTGGGCCAAAGAGAGAAAACGGAAGAGCTTCTGGGTTCTCCAAGGTGCAATTAGATGCAACAGGAAGTTGGGATTACCCCTTCCCACCCCCCACCAGCAGTGAGAATCTCAATAGGTGTGAATACCTAACCTCTTTCCTCTTTCGCTCTTCCTCGGAGCTAGAAATGAGACAGAATCATTTGCTTTAAAAAAAAAGAACGGGGGGAAAAAAAAAAACCCAACCAGCTATCTGAAGTTTAATAGCTTCTAGCTGCAGGCAATGGGTTCATATACATTCCAAACTGCGCTTTGAAAGCAAATGTACCATTTTGGAAGCTATTCCACTTGAAATGCAATGTCTTTCATCTTCCCTTTTTTTTTTCCCCCTCCCCCCTTCTTCTTTTTTTCCCCCCTTCCTCCATCCTCACCGAGCTAAGCAAACTCGATCAATCAGGGGGAAGAAGTTCACAGAGGCAAGCCAAAAGAGACGGAAAGAAAATAGAGCCACCGGCCCCTTACAGCAGTCTGGAGGAGAACGTGTTCATTCAACGGTTTATATATTAGATTTGTATTTCGGTTTTCCTCCAGGAGTCAAGGCGATCACGCTTTTTCCTCTGATTGCAACCAACGTCACCATTTTAGGAGGTACGCTGGTTAGGGAGAGACAGACGTTGGCCCAATTAGTCAACCCAGTTAGTTTCTGTGGCTGTGAGATGACTTAGATACTTAGTTCCAGTGCAACATTTTTTTGGTATATTTTATTTTATTTAAAGTACGTACAATTTATCTTCTATTTAACAATATGTCATCTGGGTACAGATATCTTATGTGATAACAATTAAAATTCAGGTCCGTGTTCATTACGTTGGTATTAATTCTCTATTCTTATCTTATTCTTATCTTATTAATATACATAATATCTCTATTACAAAAAAAACCTTCCTCTTCTTAACATGTTTAATTATATTAACATATTTTCTATATTTCACTAATCTATTGGCTATTTCTAGCTTTCATACTTTTTTTTCTCTAGCCATCGATCAAATAGTTCCCATAACTTATCATATTCAGTTTGCTCCTTCTCTTTAATTGCAAGTGTTAATCTATTCATTTCTGCACATTTCTAATATTTTTTCTGACCACATTTTCATTCGTAGGAATCTCTTGACATTTCCAATTTTGAGCAAATATAATTCTAGCTGCAGTTAATACATGAATAATCAAACATACATTCTCTTTACTATCAATTTCAGGTAAAATCCCCAACAGGAATATTTAGTTTTAAATCAATATGCTGTTGTATCATCTTTTCCAAAGTCCAATACTTTGACTATGACGCAACAATGACTGTCTTTTGAGAGGCAGTAATCTTTTAGCAACAATGCTAGAATATTAGTGATGTTAAATCTTGCTTGTCTACTAGGCCACCAATGGGAATCTGGTTTAGAGCAAGCTTAGAGTGATCCAGAAAGTTTCTTCGGTGTTCAAAACTAGCAGCCAGAAAAGCCAATGCAATCCTAAATTGCGTCAACAAGAGGATACAATCAAGATCAAGTGAGGTACTAATACCACTCTATAAAGCCTTAGTAAGACCACACCTAGAGTACTGCATCCAGTTTTAGTCACCACTCTATAAAAAAGATGTTGAGACTCTAGAAAAAGTGCAGAGAAAAACAACCATGGTTGATTAGGGGACTGGAAGCTAAAACATACAGAGAACAGTTGCAGTTAGTTTAGTTACTTAGTTTATTTTATATTGTCATTGCACCTTGTACAGCAAAATTAAATGCCATCTTCAGTGCAGAAATTGGGCATAGCTAGTCTGGGGAAGAGAAGGATCAGCGGATACATGATAGCAATCTTCCAGTATTTGAAAGGCTGCCACAGAGATGAAGGGGTCAAGCTATTTTCCAAAGCACCTGAAGGCCAGACAAGCAATAATGGATGGAAACTGAACAAGGAGAGATTCAACCTGAAAATAAGAACAATCAACCAGTGGAACAGAAATTGCTTTCAGAAGTCATGGGATCTTCTTCCCTGGAAGCTTTCAAGAAGAGATTGGACTGCCATCTGTCAGAAATGCTGTAGGGTCTGCATGAGTTGAGGGTTTGACTAGATGACCTACAAGGTCCCTTCCAACTCTGTTAATCTGTATCTGTATCAGGTCAACAGTCCATCTCAGCCTCCCACAATGGTTAACCAGATGCTTCCAAGGAGCTGGCAAGCAGAGCATGAAATTATT
This sequence comes from Pseudonaja textilis, assembly GCF_900518735.1. The sequence goes on from NW_020769362.1 coordinate 2,493,733, forward strand.
ATTATTTTTCCTCCACCATTGTGTATTTCTTTTTGGGCGTGGCAGATTCTTAGAAGAACACATGGACCAGTCTCATAACATCCATGCTCTGGTGTGGGTCATGTTCCTCTCCAATTCCTCTGAGTTGAAGCTGAGTTTCTACAAGCAAAGCTGCTCAAAGGGCAAAAGGATGAACAGGGATGGACGGTGAAATCGCCAACTCTTTGAAGGGGGCCAAGAGATTGGTTGCATCCACGTCATTGTTCCGTGGGGTTGCCCCGGCAACCATAACCTTCAAGATATAACAATCAAACGGAGTGGAGGGAATTGAAATGAGAAAATGATAGGGAGGATGTGAATGCACGAGACCAGGTCCAACTGAGAAGCCTGATTCTGAGCAATTAGATTTTTTTCATTTTTTAATCATCAGCAAATGACCAAGCAACTTCATTGCAAGCCCAACGGTCACTCTGGTCCTTCAGGCCTTGGGAATGAAACTCTCATTAACCTGATTACGTTGGATCTGAGGCTCTAATGCCACTTGGCACCGAGCCCGAATCAGGATGGACTCAATTTCTATAATACTCAACTGCTTCTGCCGTTCGTTCTATGGACTGCTGTTCTGTAATTTGTATACAGCAGGGATTGACAACCAGGAACTGTTGAATTGGGTGAGATTGGACATCCCCAACATCTGGAATGCCCAATGCTCTTGGTTGTTATGGAACGATTTCTTTTTGAAACCTGAAACTCTTCCATTAAATGGAGGGGAACTCCAGTGATAGCAATAGCACTTAGACTTATATACCACTTCATGGTGATTCACAGCCATCTCTAGTAGTAGTGGGATTCTACCAGTTTCCCTACCGGCTTGTTGACCGCTCACTTTGCAAATGCATGCATGGGCAGCTTTCCAATGGGTTTTTCCTTCCCACCAAAGGGTTCCTATTCTTCTACTTGCATTTTTTTACATGCTTTCAAACTGCTAGGTTGGCAGAAGCTGGGACCAGTAATGGGAGCTCACTCCATGTTGCGGTGCTAGGGATTTGAACTGCCGACCTGCCAATCAGCCAAGAGGATAAAGAAAAGGAAAGCATAGGAGTAGATGGAAGGGCCGATCCTGTGGTTTTCTCTTCTTTCTCTTCTCAGCTGATTCTTGGAGCTTTTTTTTTTTTACTTTCAGTTCTGTCAAACCTGTAGTATATTTTGCTACCAGTTCAGGTGAACCAGGGCAACCTGGTAGCATTTCACCAGTGCTCTCTAGGAGGTTTATAGAGTCAGCCTATTGCCCCACAATTTTACCCACATTGGAAGGACAAAAGGCTGAGTCAACCTTGAGCCGGTCATGATTGAACTCCTGGCTGTGGGCAGAGTTAGCTAGCAATACTGCATTCTAACTACTGTGCCAGCATGGCAGAGTAGAGCAGAATAAGAATGGAATGGAATGGTACAGAACAGGGTAGAGTAGAATAGTGTAATGTAGAGTAGAGTAGAGTAGAGTAGAGTAGAGTAGAATACTTGTATACCACTTCACAGTGCTTTACAACCTTCTATAAGTAGTTTACAAAGTCAGCTTATTTACCCCAACAATCTGTGCCCTTGCTTTACTGACCACAGAAGGATGGAAGGCTGAGTCAATGTTGAGCCGGTCAGGACTGAACTCCTGGCAGTGTGCAGAATTCGCCTAGAATACTGCATTCTAACCACTGTGCCACCAGGGCTGAATAAAAAATATAAGGAACTTCAGGGATAAGAAACCTGGTCCCTGCAGAAGCTTCGGACAATCTTCCCAGGATTCTTTGCCATTGGCTACGATGGTGGCACCTGATGGGAGTTAAAGCCCAAAGTCCATCTTTGAAAAGTACAGTGATGTGATAAAGCCATCTGAGAACAGTGTCCTTTCTTATTATTACTCCCCATGATGTAAAGGCAGAAAAAAAGTCTTATGAATAAGTCAACTTAAGTCAACTGAAACTAAACCTTTCTTTGGTCAAATTAATCCTTGCATGTTATATATTAATCCTTCATTTTCCATAACACTATGATGCAATTCTAGCTTCTAATTTGCTAAACATATTTTTCACTTCTAAGATAAAAATATGGATGGATGGAAGGAGCGGGGGAGAGAAAGAGAAATAATGGACAGAGAGAAGCTAGATAAATATATCCATTATTTCTCTTTCTCTCCCCGCCTCCTTCCATCCATCCATATTTTTATCTTAGAAGTGAAAAATATGTTTAGCAAATTAGAAGCTAGAATTGCATCAATAGATTGATACATAGTTGGATGGATAGATGGATGGAGGAGGAAGAGGATAGAGATGACAAAGAGAAAGAGGAAGACAATGGACAGACAGAAGTCAGGTAACTATATCAATAGATTTATATATAGTTGGACAGGGATGATAGATATGGTAGATGGATGGATGGATGGATGGATGGATGGATGGATGGATGGATGGATAGATAGACAGAAAGACAGACAGACAGACAGATAGGATGAATAAGTAAGTATAGAAGAAATCTCAGAAAATAATAGATAAAAGCTTTAAAAGTCAGAGATTAATGCAAAGCTAGTCATTATATCCAGGAAATAACCCTGCATTTTCAAGTGTGGAAATGAGGATTTTATATAGCAAATATGGAAAACCCAAACCCGCCTAGAGAAAAAAGTCAAAAGTGCAGGTATGCACGTCAACCCACTTGTCTCAGACAAACTGCCTTCTTAACTATGCCATCCAGAAAAACTTTTAGATTCTCCATTCTCCTTCTAGGCTGGGATGTGTCAACTTTCTCGCTTTCTGGGCCTTCCCTGCTACCCCAGACATCTCTCCCAAAACAAATTGGCTTCCTTCCCTAACTTTGAGGACTGCCTAGCAAGCCGTCTCACCAGAAATGGAATCCTACCTTAACAGGGTCCCTGAAAACTTCAGAACTCCTTAATCATCTTGCTTGGATGGAGAGAAAAACATTGAGCCAAGGGGAGCTGAAGACCTACATAGAAATATCACCTCTCATTATGAAAATATTGGAATGTGCAGAAATGAGTAAATTGACAATAGCAATTAGAGAGCAAGAAGATAAAGAATACTATAAAATTTGGGATTTATTTTATCAATGGTTAGAAAAGAAAATTGGTAAATAAGAGATAATATGATATAGATATAATGATAGAGGAAAGATAAAATAAGGTAATATATTATAACGGATTATAATGGAATGTATGACATTATGAATTGAGATACTTTAAAAATTGAACTTTGCTTGAAAAGGATGACATAGCTTATAAATTAAGTCCAATTAATAATTGATAATAATATAATACAATATGCATATTTCTGTAAAATAATAATAATGTAGTTAAAAAGGAAGGACTGTTGATATTGTACACAAGATTAGTACCGACCGACGCACTGTACAATGGAAAGAAGGTTTTATGTTTCGTGTTTATGTGTATGTTTGTTAATGTTTGTTGTGAAAATAAAAAAAAATGTGGAAAAAAAAAAGAAAGAAATATCGCCTCTCACCAGCTGGGGGAACTGCAAGATGATCTTAATTTGAACTGCTTGCAGGCTCAGCAGTGGAGCAGAAAAGAAGGAGATGGGGGGGAAAAACCCCCACCTAATATAGAAGTAATGCTAGTTATTAAGAAGCCGAAGAGGTTCTTGGCCTCTGCAGCAGGGGGAAGTGAGTTAGAGGAGAGGGCGAGTTGTATTTGGTGTGGTGTGCAAGTCACGGTTTCACTAGGAAAGCTTGCAGGAGAGAAAACAATACCTGGATGGGGGTTTCTTTTTTCCCCTCACTCAACAACCTGTCATGAGTTGGGCGGTTGTGGTTACCAACACTATAATCAAGACTAGCAAATATCCAGGTGCAGACTCAATATTTGTTCGGTTGAAACATTTTTATTAAATTATAGAATGAAATACAATACTATTATTTTATTCAGACCCAACATTCTGTGAAGCCCTCGGCTGACAAGCAGTTTGTTTAGTGACCGTTGAAAGAGAGATTGGTGCTGAAAAAAAGTGACTTATGACCGTTCACACAATCGTTACGGCATCCCCGTAGTCATGTGATCAAAATTCGGATGCTTGGCAATTGGCTCAGACTTATGATGGTTGCAATGTCCCCTTCTGTGACCTTCTGTTCTGACCCAAACATTTTTCCAATAAGATAAACAATAACCAAAGGGAACAGAAACCTTTTAATGAGTCTTACGAATCCCCATTTAAAAGGCTGCTGCAAACAAATTAATTTTGATAAACACAAACCTCACCAAAACTGTGCAAGACTGCCAAGAATCACAGATAAGAAATATTTCACAACAGAAGAGTCTTCAAATACCAACTTAAGATACTGTAATGTCCACGAGGCTGAGTTTCAAAACGTCTTTGCTTCCTGCAAAGAACGTTCACTTTACAGCTGGCTTTTATCTTCTTGAAGGAGGGGCCATTACCTTGCAGCCTTACTCCTGAGTCACCTGTGCTGCTGCAGCTGCTCTTTCCTGCGAGCAATCCTGTGTACATGTGCACTTGGCACAGGCTCCTCAGCAACCTCCTCATCATTGCTGCCAGTCCCCACAATCTTTGAAGGCAGCAGCCCACTCCCTAATGGTCCTGGCCCCTCATCTGAGTCCTCGCTCTCCTCAACCATCCACACCTGCTGCTGGTTAATCACAACACCTTCCGACAAGCTAAGTCCATGGGGAAGCCAGATTAACTTCACAGATGTGTGATTGTGGGAAGCCAGGAGTGGTGTAGCTATTTATATAGAAATATTGTGTTCTTTTCTGCTACCCACCTTCCCATTCCTCTAAATATTCTTCCACGTTTGCTGATCTGAAAATTGGAAAGACTTCTCCTCCACAATTTGTGATTGAATGGAGATGTGAACAGCCAGAGAAGCTGGTGACCAGTGGTGGGATTCAACATTTTTTACTACCGGTTCTGTGGACGTGGCTTGGTGGGCGAATTTTGAGTAGTTCAGAGAACCAGCAAATACCACCACTGACTGGCCCCGCCGCCATCTATTCTCTGCCTCCCGAGTCCCAGCTGATTGTCTGGGTCTCCTTTGGTTGGCCTGCAGAGGAGAATGGAGCTCTCAATGTACAGAAAAGTAAAGTCCTACACTTAGGCAAGAAAAACTAAAAAAAAACACATATAGACTAGATGGCCTATAAGGTCCCTTCCAAATGTGATTATCTGTTATCTGAGCTGGAAAGCAGGTTAGTGGGGTGGGGAGGGAATGGGGATTTTGCAGTATCCTTCCCCTGCCACGCCCACCAAGCCACGCCCACAGAACCAGTAGGAAAAAAAATTGAATCCCACTCCAGGTTCTCTCTTTGGTCAGTTTCCATCCATTGCTTCTTGTCCTGCCTTTTGGTGCTTTGGGAAATAATTTTGACCACCCCTCCTCCTCCTCTTTCTAGCCAAAAAATCCCAAAGAATCTCACACCATTTTTTCACCCTTAACCATGTGAATTTCCCCAAACCTTCCCCTCTTTTCGGAGACGCCGAAGTGAAATTCAAAGCTATTTCTTTTCTATCGGGCTGGAAGAGAATCATCTAAATAAATATGCAAAAGAATCATTCAACAGAAACACTAAAGCAGAAAGATCCCAGGGGGATGCTGTTTGAGTTTCTTTTTAAATCATCCAAATGAAAAAAAAAAAAACCTCTACCATTTTCTCTCTCTTTCTCTCTTTTTTTGCCAATAACACTAACCATTCATCATCCCAAAGTGAAGATCTAATATCCTGAAACTGTTCTTTATTGCTTTTCCCATCCTGTTTTTTTTTGTTGTTGTTGTTGTTTTCTCACATTCATTGTATTTATTTAACTAAACGCTGCCAGATTTCCCCTCTTTCTTTTATTTTTGGGGATTTACCTCTGTGGAAAGAAAGGGATTAGGAAGGAAATCAAATGCAAATTATCTTTAATGGTGCCCCTTTCTTCATTAAAAGCCATCATGCTTTTATTATAGTTTTGATGTCTGCATTTGTCTATATGCATATTTTTAAAAAAAGAAATCCACTAGAGGTGAATTGGCTACCTTTTGAATTCTCCAGGTATCATTGACCTACTGGATTAGTTTTTGGCCCCAAATTTATGTACATCCATGTTGCTACGCTTTTTATATTATTATTTTTTTGTGGTCTTTATGGAGGTTTGCTGTTAGTTTCTGACGATTTTCAAGGAAGAAGCCAAGAAAGTCCAGCTGAAAAAGAACCTTTGTGACTTGGATGATGGAGAATCTCCGTAGACTTTCTGATGATTTATGATGATTATTCTTTTTTAAAAAAACCCAAATGACCAATTTTTCACGGCACTTCAGAATAAACATTGTAGAAGTTTCCAACTTGTGGCTAAGGATCTGATCTCTATCGCCTTACTTAGTTGTCGGGTTTTTTTTCTCTCTCTCTCTCTCTCTTCTGAAAATATTTGATTTAAAAATTTGAGAATGCAGGCAGAGTTCCAATCTCTTTGGAGCGATCCAGGAATACATTAAATAAGGCTACCAGTAGGTTTTCCATTTCAGTTGAGGGCAGGGCTTTGCTTGTGGATAGATAGATAGATAGATAGATAGATAGATAGATAGATAGATAGATAGATAGATAGATAGATAGATAAAAAGATGATAGATAGATGATAGATAGATAGATAGATAGATAGATAGATA
>NW_020769362.1:2510221-2521129 GCF_900518735.1 Pseudonaja textilis
CTTCTTCTTCTTCTTCTTCTTCTTCTTCTTCTTCTTCTTCTTCTTCTCCTCCTCCTCCTCCTCCTCTTCATCCTCCTCCTCCTTTTCTTCTTCCTCCTCCTCTTCTTTTTCTTCTTCCTCCTCCTCCTTTTCCTCCTTGTTCTTCCTCCTCCTCCTCTTCTTCTTCTTCCTCCTCTTCTTTTTCCTCCTCCTCCTCTTCTCCTCCTCCTCCTCCTCCTTCCCAATCCCCCCCTTCCCTTCAATCACGGAAGGTGTTACCTAGTTGGGTAAGGAGACTTCTGCAAGAAGACCACCTAGCCCAGAGTCCCAAGGGCCTCCCCCCCCTTCCCCCCGCCGCCCCCCCCCCCCCGCCACTCCCTTCAATCCCCGGGGTCACCAAACGCCCGCCAGCAAAACTACCCAGCTCTGAGACCCCCCACCCCCGAGGACCCCTCCCCTTCCTCTCCCTCTCTCATTCCAACCCCCGTCCCCGCCACCCCTTCTCAGAACCTCCTTGCCCAGCGCGAAGAAGGAAAGGGGGACGGGGAAGAGCGCGGAAAGTTGGCCGCCCCTCCCCGGGCACCTCCGGCGCGCGGCAGCCCCGGCACTGCCGCTCCTCGGCGCCCGGGGCTGGGGTGGGGAGGGGGCGAGTGCGGGTCCTCTCCCCCCACCCGGCAAGGCGGAGCCTGAGCCGGGGAAGAGGCGGAGCGAGACGGGCTCTGCCTAGCGGCTCCTGCTGCGGCGGCGGCGGCTGGTGCTGCTGCTTCTCCTCCTCCTCCTCCTCCGCCTTCCCGCGCCATGGCAGCCCCGCGCGGTTGGCCGCTGCTCCGCCGCCGCCGCTTCCTCCTCTTCCTCCCGGCCGCCGCCGCTTCTTCTTCTTCTTCCTCCTCCTCCTCTTCCTCCTCCTCCTCCTCTTCCTCCTCGTCTTCTTCTTCCCCGGCGCCTTCCGTGCTGCCGCTGCTCCTGCTGCTGGCCAGCGGACCGGGCCCCGTGGCGGCGGTGCAAGCCGAGCCGGGCGGTGGCGGAGGAGATGGAGGTGGTGGAGGAGGAGGAGGAGGAGGAGGAAGCAGAGGGACCGGAGGCGGCGGCGGCGGCGGCGGGGCCAACAGCCGCGGAGGAAGCCGGCCAGCGAACAGCCCTTGCCGGGAGAAAACGGTGACCGTCTCCACCTTGCCGGTGCTGCGGGAAAGCGACCTCGCCTGGAGGAGCGGCGGAGGCGGAGGCGGAGGCGGCCCCTCGGGTGGGTCCGGCGCCTTCCCGTCTTCAGCCTCCGCTGCCGCCGCCGCTGCTGCCGCTGCCGCTGCTGCTCCGGGCTCGGTGCCTCCCGGCGGCGGCGGCGGCGGCGATTCGCGCTTGCTGCTTTTCGTCCGGAGCGAACTGCCGGGGCGCGTGGCGGTGCAAGACGACCTGGATAACACGGAGCTGCCCTTCTTCACTTTGGGTGAGTGAGGGACCCCGAGACGGAGACCGACCCTCCCCACCACCAACACACACACACACACGCACACACACCCCTCCCCGCCTTCCTTCCTCCCGGTTTCTCCCCCTGGGGGACGGGGGTGGGGGAGCTGTGTTTTGGGGAGGGGGAGTCTGTGGTTGCCTAGGCTAGCACTGACCCCCTGTTTGCCTTCCTCCCGGTTTCTTCCCCTCCATCTCTTACTCCTGCGGTGCGTGTTTTGGGGACGGGGTGTCTCTGGCTTCCTGGGCTCGTCGTCAGCCCTTTCCTTCCTTTCTTCCTCCCGGTTGCTCCCCCTACTACGCCTGGGGGCTGTGTTTTGGGGAGGAGGTGTCTGTGGTTTCCTAGGCTCGCGGTGACCTCCTTCCTTCCTTTCCTTTCCTTTCCTTTCCTTTCCTTTCCTTTCCTTTCCCTTCCTTCCTTCCTTCCTTCCTTCCTTTCCTTTCCTTTCCTTTCCTTTCCTTTCCTTTCCCTTCCTTCCTTCCTTCCTTCCTTCCTTCCCTTCCCTTTCCTTTCCGTTTCTTTCCTTCCTGTCCTTTCCTTTCTTTCCTTCCTTCCTCCTTCCTTCCTTCCTTCCTTTTTCCTTCCTTCCTTCCTTCCCTTTCCCCTTCTACTCCGTGTGTGTGTGTGTGTGCGTGTGTGTGTGTTTTGAAGACGGGGTGTTCTGGCTTCCTGGGGTCGTTCTGCCCCCCCCCCGCCCCATCTCTTCTGCTCCTGAGGTGTTTGTGTGTGAGGAGGTGTTTCTGGTTTCCTGGGGTCGTTGTGACTTCCACCCACCCACTCACCCCCGATCCCTTCGCCCGGCGTGCGTCCTTGGATACTTGGTAGCCCAAAAAGAAAAAAAAAACCTTTTTTGGGGTGTGTGTGTGTGAGAAAGAAGGAAAGCCAAGTGCAGCGGTTGCTTTCCCACCAGACGCTCAACAACCCGTGTTATCCCGAAAGCCCCGGGTGGCTGCTTCTTCTCTGCGCCTCGGTCCCGTCCGGTATTTTTATTATTAAATATCTGCGGAGATTCTCCCTCATCTTGGTTAGAGTTGTTTCAAAGGTGCTTTTGCAAAAAGCAAGTTAAACCTGTTTTTTTATATATATATATCCATCGTTGGGGAGGGAGGAAGAACAAGGAGACATTTCGCTTCTCATCCAAGAAGCTTCATCAATTGTGGTCAGTTGGGGAGGGTGTTTTAAATCCCACCCCCCCAGAGGGGTGTGTGTGTGTGTGGCAGGTGCCAGAATCCAACCCTCTTGGTTTTGCAACGCGGGTCGGTCCCGTGTACCATGAAAAAATAAATCAATGCTAAAAGGCGTGAGTGGATGCAGGCAGTGTTTATGTTCTTAGCTTTCCTCTCCCTTCCTTTGGACCCCGCTCCTCCCTTTCCCGCCTTCCCTTCCTCCTCCCTCCTCCTCCCACACTTCTCCCCTGGATTATTCTTCCCTCTTTCTCTCTCCCGCCGCCCCCCCCCCCGCCCCTCAATAGGTGTGCATTTCAGTGAGGCGTTGGGGAGGGCTTTCCTACTTGAAAAAAAAGTAAACACGTGTTCTGTGCCCCCCATCCTTCATGGAACCGAGCCCTAGAGATTCAGCAAAGCACAAAAGTTTGTTTTTTTTTAAAGCATGAAACTAACAACGTAGGAAAAAAGAGCAACCGTTATTTCTATTTTTATGTTGGAGTGTGTATGGCCAAATTGATTGCTAAGAAAGTCGCACTGTGTTGAACTGTTTTTTTAATGTTTACTTAATAAAAAACTTAATAAAAAAGTTTTTTTTTAAAAAGACAAACGCGTTCCCCCCGTTTCCTTCCCAAGCATTAAGAAGGTGCCAGGGAATTCTTGTAAAGGTGTATTTTAATTGCTGGTAGGTTCCTCTGGGCTGCAAATTAACCCTCAACCGTTTCCTTGTCTTTGCTAATATTTAATCATACTGGGGCTCCATCCCACTGTGAGGACAGCCAAAAGAGATGTCTCTCTCTTTATGAATTCTGGGGAGGAAATGCAATGATGTGCGACATTTAAAAGCATGGATAGAAGAGGTTGGATGCATACCTGTCCGGGTTTCATGAGAATTCCAAGTAAAAAGAGGAAAACAGAATGGGAAGGAGTCGCTGAATTTAAGCGCCACATTCTTGAATAAGGAAATAAAGTGTCAATAAAGGAGAGTATTTGTGTATGTGTATGTATGTATATGTATATACATATATACATACTTGTTTTCTTAAGTTTTCGCAGGTACTTAGCATTCAGCTCATGAACAAAGCTGAATGCGATACATATATACATACATACATGCATACATACATACATACATACATACATACATACATACATACAAAAGTGAAATACCACTCATGCATCATCACAAAATCTCCAGAACCGTAAAGCTTACAAACTTGAAATTTGGCACATATGCTCCTCTTGGCTTCTAGGGGCTCTCTAAGAAAGGATTTTCAACATGACCATTAGAGCATTAGAATTTCTTATATTATTATTATTAACATGCTCTGATGCTAAGGAGTTCTACTCCCCCTCCCCACCTGAAAAGAAATCTCTTCCAAATGCAAAACACAAGCAGAGGAGAGGAATTTCAGTTTCACAGCAGCACCAAGCAGCTTTAGTCCAGAACAGTTGAGCTAAGCCACGCCCAGGCTCCTTGCTGTCTCCTTGCTCACACAGCAAATACTGTTTCCATTTCCAAACATCCCTCAATTCTCTCACACACTGACAGGACATTAGCCAGATGAATACCGATGGATGCTGGTAGGCAGAGGCAGAATTTCCCCCACCTCCCCTTATTTTCCTCCCCCAAAACTAAGCCGAACCATATAGTTTTGTAGCGAAGCACAGGGATCGAGCTAGCTTGAGAATATTTGAACCCTGAGGTGAAAAGAAGATACCCTGCAAGTTATGGGCTGACCTGTGAGTTGACTGCCCTTCCGTCCCATGAGTAAATCTGCCAAGGATGACAACCAACAGTGCATCCTTGATGGCCCTGCTAGGCGCTGCACAGAATAGCTTCCGTAGTAGTCTAGGTGCCTGGTTCCATTGAATTGTGTCTCTCTTTTGGGCAAAAGAGTTGTGTGCCCTTCCCACCATGTGCAGGGCACATGGCATAGATTGAGAAGCTTCAATATGTCAGAAATGACGGGGCTGCCCTTTGCAAACTGCAAGGAACGGACTTGTGGGTAGAACATGAAAGGGGCAAGAGAAGATTGTGAATTGTGCAGGTCATTAGAATAGAATAGAAAGCTGGAGGTCTTCTAGTCCAGCCCCCAGCTCAAGCAGGAGAACCTATGCCATTTCAGAGAAGTGACTGTGTAGTGTCTTCTTAAAAACCTCCACTGTCCACCCACAATTTTTGGAGGCGAGCTGCTCCACTGGTTAATTGTCCTCACCGTTAGGAAATTCCTCCTTAATTCCACGTCGCTTCTCTCCTTGGTTAGTTTCCATCCATTGTTTCTTGTCTTGCTTTCTGGTGCTTTGGAGAATAAGTTGAAAATAAGTTGAAAAATGGTCTGGGTTTTTTTGGCCGTTTTTAGCCATTTTGGGGGCCGTTTTCAGGCCGTTTTTCCAATGCTCTGGTGCTCCTGAAGACCAGCTGGCCATCATTCATGTGCCCACATAGAGGACTCTGTGTGTCACCTCTGGCACGCATGCCATAGGTTTGCCATCATGGCTCTAGGCTAACCCAAACCCAAATCCTGCAGCCGTTCTTCATATGTTTTAGTCTCCAGGCCTTTGATTCTGTTAGTTCCTCCTCTCAGAACTTTTTCCCAAAGCCTCAGCATATTTTTTGTAACACAGTGACCAAAATTGGTTGCGGTATTCCAGGTGTGCCCTTATTAAGGCTTTATAAAGTGCTACTAATACTTCACTTGATCTTGATTCTGTGCCTCGGTTTACACAACCCAGGATGGTATTAAGGTCAAACCATGGGAGGTTATTCTGGAGGGAGCAGAAGTGATATAAGGAAGGTTGGACAGTATACTAGATGTTACAGATAGTTTTCAACTTACAACAGCGTTTAGTGATGGTTCAGAGTTACAACGGCACTGAAAAAAAAGTGACTTAGGAATGTTTTTCAGTCTTATGACCGTTGCAACATCCCCATGGTCACATGACTTGTATATTCGGATGCTTGACCACTGACTCACATTTATGACGGTTGGCAGTGTCCCAGGGGTCATAGTATCCCTTTTTGCGGCCCGACTAACAACGATAATGCGGAAGCCAGATTCACCTAACAACCGTGTTACTGATTTAACAACAAGTGTTTGCAAAATGGGGCAAAAGTCACTTAACATATGTAAGAAATGCCTCACTTAGCAACACAAATGTTGGGCTCATTTGTGGCCGTAAGTTGAGGGCAATCTGTGTTGGAAGGAGAAGAAAACATTCAACACTTTTTAGCATGTGCAAAATAACTTTGTAGGTCTGAAGATCCTGGAGAAGATCCTATTCTTAATTCTTCTTCTCCTTCTCCTTTTCCTCCTCCTCCTTCTTCCTCTTCTTCCTCCTCCTCCTTCCTCGTCCTTTTTTTTTAAAAAAAGGGGGATTTTTGTGTTATATCACACACACACAAACACACACACACACAATAGGAATGCGCTTCTTTCCATCTTGCATTTCTCAATCATCAACATACCACGGTTCCCTGGGCAGTGTACAAATCAATTATGGCCATGTAATTAAAAATAAAACAATGCAAAGTAATAAAACAGCAATGTAATAAGATATAACAGAGCAACCGCATACTGCCAGAGACAGTTCATGAAATCACCAGCTAACTAGCAGTAGCGATTGTGGTGAAAAGGGAGCAAACCAACTTTGGAATTGAGGTTGCTTTTTTAAGAAAAAGGAGGTGCGGAGGGACCTTTTTTGAAATGGGACCTCAAAGTTTGCCCTGGGAGGTTTTCCAATACAGTTAGTGAGAGAAGTATCCAGTTGGGCAACTCCTTTAGGGATCTCCGATACCTATAGATACCGAACTTTCACGCTGCATTGTAGAAAAAGGCTGTTGAAAGGGAAAAGTCCATTGATATTGGTGGGAGGAGATGAATGCCATAGATAAGAAAGGAACGAGGAACGAAGGTAGAATGAGATGTTAAAGCGAAGAGCACAGAAGCCCACTGCAGAAGAGACCACCTCATCCACCTCTAAGTAAATTATTTAAAATGGCGGAGGAGGAGCAGGAGAAGTCTCTTTGGAGCCCTATTGATCTCGTGGAAGCATTTTTAAAATTATTTATAATTTTGAAAGAAGAGATCTGTCAGTTTCCTCCACGAGGATACCAGTTTAGCTTATAAAGTAGCAGAGGAGGAGGAGGAGGAGAGCACAAAAGTGCTAGATGGAGAAATTAAAGGCAGATGTTGAATATATTTGGGGAACAAGAGGCAGTGTTTGCCATCAGAAGCCGTTCCTTGTACAGGGGGAAAAAAAAATCACAAGAATGTCTGCCAGCAGGATTTGAATTCCTGCCTCATTTGGGAAAGGTGGGAGCAGAAATGCAGGTGCCCCTGTTTTCTTGGGGTTCAAACCAGGTAGCAGCGGTAGCTCTAGTTGTTTGTGAAAGAGAGGGGGGGATATTTCTCTTTAACGGAGCAGGGAGAAACCATGGAGAACGTAATGGTGGAGATGAAGTAACCTTCACGGTGGGCTGGTTCTGTTGGGTGCTTTGTGAGTTTTCAGGATGCTCCAATGATGGTGGTGGAGGTGGTGATGGTGGTGGTGGTGGTGGTGATGAAGGGGATGGAGATAGTGATGGCGAGAATGGTGAAGGGGGTGGAAATGGTGATGAGGATGAAGGGGATGAGGATGAAAGTGATCAGAATGAAGGTGATGGTTGATGAGGAGGAAGGGGATGATGACGAAGGGGATGAGAATGAAGAGGATGCTTGACAATGATGATGATGAAGGTGATGAAGATGTGGATGATGATGAAGGGGATGAGGAAAGTGATGAGAATGAAGGAGATGGTTGATAATGATAGCAATGATGAAGGGGATGATGATGAAGGGGAGGAGAATGAAGGATATGGCTGATAAAGTTGATGATGAAGAAGGTGACGAGAATGAAGGTAACAGAGAGGATGGTGATTTTCAGATGCGACAGTCTATTCTGATTCCTTTGGGATTCCTCTGGAGCTTTGAATTTCCACCTGAAGGTCCCACTCAGAAGTTGAGGGTGGCGTTTGTTTTGCTTGGATGGGAAGAAGAAGAAGACAACCAAGGAAGCATCTCTGGGGTTTTTAACGCCCAGATAAAGTTAGGAAGCTTCTGGGTAGATGAATTCTTGATCTAGAAGACAGGATCCAAAGAATTTGTTTAGCTTAGAACTGGTTGGAGCAATTTGGGATATAACTCTGAAGTCTACCACGTGAAATCTATGGGTATTTTGTTGAGCGTTTATATTTCTAGTTGCCACACGTATTTTGCCTGTTTGTTGACACATTTTGCCTTGTGGGAAACGAAAGTTTGCTTCTTCTGAGCACACTGGGAAGAAGCCATAACATTTCTCTTATTTCTTGTTTTAGCCAATAATTGCTTTTATTAGCAGTTATTTCATCTGCAAGACTTTGCAGCTTTCGAGACACCGCAGTTTGAGGAAAGTCTTGGCGTTTCCTTTGGCAGGATTCCCATAGTTTCCTTGGTAACAAGATGCAAGTGAGTTGGCCACGATAGTTGCCTTTCTGACTAGCCTTCCTTGTGGTGCCCCATCCAGTTCCTAACCAGAGCCATTCCTGTGCGGTTTTTTGGGAGGAGCAAGGATCAGGTGGGGGGCGGAGAAGTTAGTTTAATGTTGCTGTTGTTTTGTGGTGATTTATTCTTTGGTTTCCGTAGTTTTCAATTGAAAGATCATGATGTATTTTCCTCCCTCCCTCCCTCTCTCCTTCCCTCCCTCCCTCTCTCCTTCCCTCCCTCCCTTTCTGCCTTTCTCTCTGCCTTTCTTTTTCTTTCTCCCTTCCCTTGCCTTCTCTACCCTTTCCCTTTCTCTCTCGCTCTCTTTTTCTTTCTTCCATCCTTCCTTCCTCCCCTTTCTGCCTTTCTCTTTCTTTCTCCATTCCCTTCTCTTCCCTTTCTCCCTCTTTCTTTCTTTTTCTTTCTTCCTTCCTCCCTCTCTTCCCCTCCTCTTTCTTTCTTTCTTTCTTTCTTTCTTTCTTTCTTTCTTTCTTTCTTTCTTTCTTTCTTTCTTTCTTTCTTTCTTTCCTTTCTCCCTTCCCTCCCTTCTGGCTTTCCTTCCACCTCCCCTGCTTCTCTCCCTCCTTCCTCCCTCCATTGCTCCTTTCTTTCCTTCCTTCCTTCCTTCCTCCCTCCCTCCCTCCCTTCTTTCCTTTGTTTGCAAGGAGGATTCTTTAGGTCCTATTTCCTATTAGAGTTGGAGCTTTGGAGCATGGGTCTTCCAAACCTTCCTTCCTTCCTTCCTTCCTTCCTTTTCTCTCCCTGACCCATCACACCCCCTTTCCAGTTCATTGCCTCTTGCAAAAAAAGAAAAGATTTATATACCCATATATGGAGCAAACCATGGCATCCTCCACCGAGTGGCAGTGTTTGCAGGTGAGGAGGCTCTGAAAGGGATAGATAAATTAACAAAAAAGAAGGGAAGATGTAACATTTCAGACAGTTGCCAGACAGGTGGCTTTGCTACAACAAATGGTTTGCCTACCTAGAAATGTTCTTCTTACTCGCCATAGCAGGGCTGTCAGGAATCCTCACTTGACTTTCTCGGGCATTTCAGGACTCAAGGTGAAAGGAAGAGAGGCGAACAAGAACCCAAACCTTGTGCCTTTTGCTCTAGTATAGAACATTCCTGCCAGGTCTTGTCAAGATTGTTGCAGTTTCATCACAGCTGACTGGTTATCCCCCACCCCCCACCCCAACACCACCCAGAAAAGGAAAACATTTAAAAGATTGCAACCCAGATGGAGTCTCACATCTTACGACAGAATTGCTGAAGTGAGCTGCTGATCTCTCAGCAAACAAGCTCCAAAATCTTCCTGTGATTTCCTGGCCTGGCTTCCCGCTGCTTCTACTTGAAAACTTGGGCTCAAAGTCAACGGCTCCCGTGAATTTTAGATAATCAGTAGTTGCATGTGTTGCACACAAACGACTGGAAGAGATCTGGCATCATTTGGGGGCAGCCTTGACCCTAAGACTTGCAAAGATTACTCCCAAAGTTCTTTCCGTACGGGCAGTCATTAACCTTAACAGTGATTAACAGAGTTGGAAGGGACCGTGTAGGTCACCTAGACTAACCCCCTACCCGAGAAGGAGACCCTACACCTGTGATGGTGCACCTATGGCACGCATGCCACAGGTGGCACGCAGAGCCATTTACGTGGGCACGTGAGCCCCAGCAAAACAAACCTGCACTGCACATGCGTGTGCCTCCCAGCTAATTTTCAGCCCGTTTGAGGCTGTTTTTGCCCTCCTGGAAGCTCAAGGAAAGCCTCTGCAGCCTCGGGAGGCTGAAAAAGAGGCCTTCCGGAAATACCAGAAGTGCCAAAACGTTTTTAGCCTCCCGAGGCTGCAGAGGCTTTCCTCAAGCCTCCGGGAGAGTGAAAACGGGCCAAAAATCAGCTAAAGGGCGGAGGAAGGGTGTTGCACACGCATGCATAAGGGGGTGGCTGCATTGCATTTGGCACAGCCCAACAAAAAGGGTTGCCATCACTGCCCTACACCATTTCTGACAGTCCTCGGCTTGCGACTAC
Organism: Pseudonaja textilis; assembly: GCF_900518735.1. The sequence goes on from NW_020769362.1 coordinate 2,520,354, forward strand.
AACGGAGCTCCCAAATTTCTGTCACTAAGCCAGACGGGCACTTCCGTGAGTTTTGTTCCATTTTATAACCTTCCTTTGCCTCTGTTGTTCATTGAATCGCTGCCGTCGTTAAGTGGGACACCTGGTCATTAAGCAAATCCAGCTCCCCCCCCCCTTGGACTTTGTTTGTCAGAAGGTCGCAAATGGGGATCGTGTGACCCTCTGCCGGGACACTGTGACTGTCATAAATGAGTCGGTTGCCACTGAGCGTCTGAATTTTGATTGTTCTGTTTAATGGATGGTTAACTTGTCTTTTCCTTGTTCCACTTGAACTGGACTCGTTAAATAACTCCAGAGAATGACAATTCTTGCCCCCTTTTGATTTTGTGGAGGCACAAAAAGGAAGGAAAAAAGGGGGAACTTCAAAAGCTGTTTTTAATTATCGCCCAAACCTCTGTTTGGAGTTCCAGGGTTGATTTGTGAGGATATTGAGCAGTTCTGATGTATGGTTGCTCTAAAGGAACGATGGAGGGTATTTTGTGAATGATGGCAGCCGATTCCTGTATTTCATCTGCAAGGGAAATGCTTTATGGGTTTCATTCATTAGCCAGACACGTGCCAATTAGTCTGACAAACGATGCCTTCTTATTGGAGTGGTTATGCACAAGGCAGAAAAGAAATCCCCGAGGAAGGAAGGAAGGAAGGAAGGAAGGAAGGAAGGAAGGAAGGAAGAAAGAAGAAAGGGAGAAAGAAAGAAAGAAAGAAAGAAAGAAAGAAAGAAAGAAAGAAAGAAAGAA
>NW_020769362.1:2530630-2544340 GCF_900518735.1 Pseudonaja textilis
AGTAGAGTAGAATATAGAGTAGAGTAGAATAGAATATAGAATAGAATAGAATAGAATAGAATAGAATAGAATAGAATAGAATAGAATAGAATATAGAGTAGAGTAGAGTAGAGTAGAGTAGAGTAGAGTAGAGTAGAGTAGAGTAGAAGAGAATATAGAATAGAATAGAGTAGAATAGAATAGAATAGATTGTAGAGTAGAGTAGAGTAGAGTAGAGTAGAGTAGAGTAGAGTAGAAGAGAATATAGAATAGAATAGAATAGAATAGAATAGAATAGAATAGAATAGAACTGGATGGGACCTTGGAGGTCTTCTAGTCCAGCCCCCTGCTCAAGCAGGAGACCCTGTATACCATCTCAGACAAGTGACTGTCCAGTCTTTTCTTAAAAACCTCCAGTGATGGAACGCCCACAACTTCTGAAACTCCAACGGGTATTTTCTGTGTGTGTGTGTGTGGTTGGCGTGCACCTTTAGCCAAACATGAACTGGAAAAAAGCCCCTGAGTCCCAGAAAGAAATTCTGGACCTCCTCTTTGGAGTCCCCCCCGCCCGCCCCCCGCTATACATTCTTGCTAGGGATAATTGGCCTGGAAATATTAACACTTTGAAACCTGCAAAACCTGTTTCAATGCCGTGTTTACCATCCAAAGCCCCTCTGGCTATGTTCTCATTCCTACGAAATGGTTTTGATCAAGCTTGAGAGCTGGGTATTCTGCTTGTCCTGGCAAGCTGGCGAGCTTTGGAGGCCTGCTTCATTTTCCTCCTACAATGCATCCGAAAAGTGATAATAAGATGCATCGACAGAGCCTTCTGTCCTTTTCCATCCTTCAGCTAAACTTATTTAGCCTGTCTGTCACCTTGGGGGGGCGGGGGGGGGGGGGGGGGGGGGGGGACAGGTAAAATTCAGTGTCTTGCATAGCCTTTGCAACACTTGTTTTTCTGTGTCTGAGTAAGAGGCATCAGTTCCGACTGTGTACTAACAACTATGTTATGATAAGCCCTATTTTTATTACCTCCTCTTTGTTGGGTTTCTAGTCTTTTTCCTCCCTCCCTCCATTTCTTCTCTCCTTCCATTCTTCTTTCCTTCCTCTTCTTCTCATCTCCTTCATTCCTCCCTCCCTCCCTTCTTCTTTTCATCTCCTTCTTCCCTCCCTTCTTTCCTCCCTCCCTTCTTCTCATCTCCTTCCTCCCTCCCTCCCTTCTTCCCTCCCCCCTTCCTCTTCTTCTCATCTCCCTCCTTCCTTCCTTCTTTGCTTCCTTCCTTCTTCCCTCCTCGCCTCCCTCCCTTCCTCTTCTCATCTCCTCCCTCCCCCATTCCTTTTTCCTTCCTTTCTTCTTTCCTTTCTCTTCTTGTTATCTCCTTCCTTCCTCCAATCCTCTTTTGTCTTTCCTTCTTTCCTTCCTTTATTCCTCCCTCCCTCCCTTCCATTCATCCGTATTTGATGCTCTCTGATCTTGGCTGCTTTCTTGCAGACATTTCATTACCCAACTAGGTAACATCATCAGTGATCTTCCTCCCTCCCTCCCTCCCTTTTCTCAAATGCCATTAAGGCTACAGAAAGCCAGCTAGCTCCCCCAGTCACCAGGAATGAAACAAACAAACAAACTCTCCCTATTAACTGGAAATAAATTGACAGCTACTGGAATGAATGAATATGCTAATGGTGGTCCCTGACCGGAATTGCAAACAAAAGCACATTAAATATTAAAACAAATAAAAACCAAAATGAGATAAAATTCAACAATCGGCAGTAGGTTGTCAGCGATCCATCACTGTGCGCCTAATTTTACAGACAGTGTAAACCACATTTAGCCGCGTTCCAGGAAAACTGAAATAAGCACAACCATACGTTAAAAAGATCTGAATCGTTTTGCCAGCCAAGAAGTCGTAAGGTGGGTTGGTGAGTACTATGTACAGATAGTCTTTGACTTAACAATGGGTCATTTAGTGACGGACATTACAGTGGCAGTGAAAAAAGTTGCAAGGTTCGCCCCTGCGACTGCTGTAGCGTTCCCATCGTCGCCGGATTAACAAATCCAGAAGCTCGGCAAAACTGACTCGTATTTATGACGGTTGCAGTGAGGCTCCATTTTGTTGACCTTCTGACAAGCAAAGTCAATGGGGGGAAGCCAGATTCACTTAACAACCGGGTTACTAACTTAGCAACTGCAGGGATTCACTTAACCACGGAGGCAAAAAAGGTCATACAATGGGGCAAACCTTCCGTAAGACATATCTTGGCTTAGGAACATAAAAGTTAGGCTAATCGACCGTCATTAAGTTGAGAACTACCTGTATTGCATTTTCTTTTTTTTTTCTTTTAGAATGGAGTAGAATAACAGAGTTGGAAGGGACCTTGTAGGTCATCTAGTCCAGCCCCCCCCACCCAAGCAGGAGACCCTACACCATTTCTGACAGGTGGCACTTACAGTCTCTTCTTGAAAGCTTCCAGGGATGAAGCTCTCACAACATCTGAAGGCAAAAGCTGTCGGGGATCAGATCTCAAGATTAATCCGTCCATAAATTACTACTCCTGCTTGGTTAAACCAAGCCGTGGCCTTAAAGGGACAGAACCCAGTTTGAGAAAATGACAGGAAACTGTTTGCACTGCTGGCTTTCCATCCCTGCTGGTAAATTGACCAGAGACAAAACTTATTCCGATGGCTTTCCATTTTTGAAAGAAGGGATGGAAATTATTGGGGAAAGGATTTATTGAATCATCCCTGTGGATGTGCCAAGCTTGCCTAGCTGGGAGACATACGATCCTCTTTTTTTAATGACCCCATAATCCCTTGCTACATGGAGTCTGGGCAACTGAATGGAGCTAGCAGAGCGTTTACTGGCCAGATGCCCTTCCTGCCACCAGTGCGGAGTTTTTGTTCAGCAAGATATATTCTCTGTCAGGGCTCCAACAAACCCACCCTCGTTCAAATCGAAAGTCTCTAGCCGCATCTTAAAGAAAAGCGAATCGATTTATTGGGAGTGGCCATGTTGGCGTAAGCTGGATGCAGCCAATACTAAATCACATCATACATTTCCCCCTTGACCCTGGTCTTCCCCCCCACCCCCTGGATGTGACTTCTCCAATGGGACACATCCATCTCCAAGGGTCATCCATCAGGCTCTCCAATAACTTTCTTACGCTCCGACAATTTTGGGCTACCGGGGTGATGATCTAGGCCAGTGGTGGCTAACCTTTTTGGGCTCCTGGCCTCAAATCCACTGAAAATCAGTGGTGAGGTGCGTGCATGCGCAGTCAGGTACGTTTGTCTGCAGCTCGCGTACCGGCACAATTGGCTCTGCGTGCCACCTGTGGCACATGTGCCATTGGTTCGCCATCACGGATCTAGGCATTGTTTTCCTCCACTCCCTTTTTCTGGCAGCTAAAAAGACCAAAGGAGCATCTTTTTAGTTGACATTCTCATTGTGCCTAGACAGAGAGAAATATCTGCCTCTACCAAGGATCGAACTCACAGCCTCCTGATTGTGAAGGGAGAGCTCCACTTCTAAGCCACCGCACCAGTCCTGCTGGGAGATATATCATGTCCTTTTCATTTCAAGTAAAGCCACACATAGATATTTTGACAGAATTAGTCTACCTCCATGCTTGCCAATGTAAACATTTTTTTTTCCCCCAGTTCGTGAAAAGATTCTGAGATTTACAGTAATAAGTCGCTTGTTTTCTTCCTCTCTGCTCAGTAAAAGAAAAAAGAAAAAGGAAAGAAAAACGGGAGTATCGAGATTAAAAGAGGAGTCCAAGCAAGACATTTTTCCTCCCCTGTGGCAGTGTTTTAATTGCATCTCCTAGTGAGGTTTGATTGCTGCAAAATTTGGAATGTTAATGAGTGAGGCAGGAATTCCGTTGATGTGCAAGAAACATTTATCTTAAACTTCTCTCTCTGTCTTCGTGTTTAGCCTAGAATGGTCAGGTTTGTTGAGGTAGGCTTGGAGGTAAAAATAAAATGAAATAAAATTGAGTTTTATGGCTGTCTTAGACTTCCTTGTTTTTTCTTTGAAGACATTTCGCTTCTCATTCACAGCTGTAGAAGCTTCGTGGGCGAGAAGCGAAACATCTTCAAAAGAAAAACGAAGAGAGTCCAGTTGCCTCTTGAAAAAGTATCTTTGGGACCACCACCATGACCTGGATGACCGAGTATCTCTATAGCCGTTTAGCTATGCCAGAGCTGAAGAAGCTTCTTGGATTAGAAGCAAAACGTCTTCAAGGAAAAACCAAGGAAGTCCAGTTGCCTCTTGAAAAGGAGATGGGCGACCATGACCTGGTTGACTGAGGATCTCCACAGATATTGAGCCTTATGTCTGTTGTAGCATTGGCTAGACAGCCAGGCCTCTCCATCAGTTCATCATTCTAGATGTCAAGTCTCGTCATGCAGCCCATTTAAAATTTGATTTTGTGTGTGGGAGAGAATGGGAGATTTTTTTGTGGGGCAGAGCAAGGGTGGATGAATATGGGATGAAGGCCACTTGCAGGGGCTCAAACTCAGTTGTGTTGTTCAAGCTCATGGGCGTGTCGATTCTAATTTTGTGGGTAAGTCTGTACTTTGCGTTCACCAATGCTTCTCATCCTGCAAAAGAAGGAATGCTGTTGTGGTATCTGTTTCACAATGGATTTCTGGGCGTGGCATTGTTGAGCTTGACGACGATGGCAAGATGGCAGAGAAAATCATTAGCTGTCTCTCTCTCTCTCCCTCCCTCTTTCTCTTTCTCTTTTTAATCTCTCTCTCTCTCTTTCTTCCTCTCTCTGTCTCTGTCTCTCTGTCTCTGTCTCTTTCTGTCTCTCTCTCTCTCTCTCTCATAACTTCCATTTACACAAAGTTTTGTGTTATCCCTTTCCATTGCTTTGTCTTCCTGACAGTCCACGTTTCTCACGAAAAAAAGCCTCAGGCACCCAGTTTTCTCCAGAATCTTCTCCTTTGGCATTCAGGAGAAGCCAACATGGCTATATATCCTTTCCTGCCCACCCACCCCAAAAAAACATCGCCACCCCAGTGTCTTCCCCGGTAGGAAAAAAAATGAACAGCAATTTATTTCCCTTGCAGAACAGTATAGAGAACAAAGTGCAGGAGAAATGTTTGGCACAATGGTACTATTGACTTGGGGATCCTTTGGAAGCACACTTTAGCAGAAGGCCAATTTAAAAAAAAAAATCCTTTTTCTGTATTAATGGCTGAGCAATGCTATTCCTCTTTCTTTGTACTGGTAGACCTCGACTTACAATCACAATGGAGCCCAGAATTTCTGTTGCTAAGCGAGACATCGGCTAATTGAGTTTTGCCTCCATTTTACGATCTTTCTTGCCACTGTTGGCTGGACTAGAAGACCTCCAAAGTCCCTTCCAGCTCATTCATTCTATAAAGGTTGTAAGTTGAGGACTACCCTGTTTACCTGAAAATAAGACCCAACTGGAAAATAAATCCTAGCATGATTTTTTTTTTCAGGATGCCCGTAATATAAACCCTACCCTGAATATAAGCCCCGGTTAAGATTGTCAGCCAGATGGAGGCATTTAGACACATATTTCCTTGAAAATAAGACCTAACCAGCCCTAATGCGTCTTTTGGAGCAAAAATTAATATAAGACCCGGTCTTATTTTGGGGGTAACATGATACCCGTAAGCTTTTTCCAAAGCTTCAGGAGTCCACCGATTACATTCACTCCTCAACTTTGCCTACAGCTTCTTCTGACCAATTTTTTCTTTCCAACTCTCTGGGGGCAAACTTGAGCAAAGAAGCTTCTGAAAAATTTAGAGGGAGCTTGTGTAAAATGGAATCGACTAAAAACCCCACTGCAGAGGCGAGCTGGACCTTCAAGAGCTATCACCTTAAATAAATACTGTATTTTTAAAGTGCTCCCCAGTACAGCATTTTTCCCCCTCCCATCTCCTTGTGGTGGTGGGGAATCACCCAAAAGTTTTTTGGGGGGTGGGAGTTTGTGAGATTCTTTGCTTTCCCCCCCCCCTGCTTTGTGGAATGCTTTTCATCTGTGCTTTTTTTTAATCAACTGTTTGGGTTGGGCTTTTAAGGGAAACAGCTTTGAGATAATTCCATAAAAGGAGCAGTGGCGAAGGAATGCTATCAATAACTGATACGGGGAAGATTTTTGTTTAATCTGCTTGCCAAAGAGTTTCTCCGTCTAGAAATGGCTTTCAAATTTGCCGTTGTTTTGACCAACTGGAAGGTTTTAGTTCTATGAGCCCTGGGAAAAGCGGATAAGAAATCAAGATCTGTTGAAGGTTGGATGATATTCACAAAGCAAAGAAGAAAGCTAGAATAGTATTTGCTCAAAATTGAAAAAGTGAAAAAAAAAATCCGAGAGAAGTGATCAGGAAAATATTAGAATGTGCAGAAATGAAGAGATTAAGACTGGCCATCAAAGAAAAAAAGAATGAACTGAATATTGCACGATCTGGGAATTATTTTATCAGCGGTTGGAAAATAAAAATGGAAGTTAGAAATTAAATATAAGAATGTGGAGGAGAAGGAGCTAAGAAGGGGATGGTTATAACGATAAGATATATTTTGGGTTAGCAGGTTAAAATAAGAATGTAATTATTGTTCTTATGGTAAGGAACTTGTGTTAATTAGAAATATTATTGCACAAGTCTTTCAAGAGATTGCACAACTACAGACTTTATCAGGCTGGGAAAGTTGGCAGGCTGATACCTTCCAAATACCTACCACTCTGTAGCAGACAATAGTTGGCAAGGAGTCAGGAACAAATCTTCACCCTAATGAATTGAACTAATTGTCTCCTGCAAACACCACTCTCCTTTCGCTCCTCTTTTATTCCCTATGGGAGGTGCCATTCCCCGTCCACCTGTGCCTTTACTCCCGAGTCAATCCTTGCTCCTGAACTGCTGCCTTCTCCTGGCAGGTCTGTGCATGCGCACACTGGGAACAGGCTCCAGCTGTTCTTCTGCCCCATTGAACTCTGATGCTGAAGGCAGCTGATAACTGTCGGACGGCCCTGGCCCCGTCTCTGCCTCTGATGCAGAGCCCTCGTCAGAGCCTTCCCCAGACTCCAGGATTGGCCCAGGTTCCTCCCCAACCTCCTCACTGTCCAAGTCTGCTGCCAGCTCTGCTGACTGCTGGCAGGCCACAACAATGTTTTGTTTTTTTAACACAACAAGCTACTGACTGCAATAGTCAGAATATGGAGTTGGATTAGACGGCCAGATGTAAGTCAGATTTGTGAGGACATTGGCAAGTAAATACTTCTCCAAAAATTCCAATCTGGCTTTGATCTTCTACTAATTGTGGTACCTTTCTCATGTTTCACTGCATATTTATTCACGGGCAGATTTTATGCAAAATATACCTTCCTTTCTTCACGGAATGCACCCACTGGAACAAAGCTGTTCCTTTAAACACCTTGCTGAATATTTCCTACGATAAAAGCATGCCAATTTGCTATTTACTGCTAGGCCAACAGGAAAATAATTGCATTGGAAGCTATTAAACATTGGCAAAAAACAAAACAAAAACCCTGCAGTTTGGTCCTGGAAATGGCTGATTATAATCTGGCTTAGATTAAAGGCCAAAAATGACCAGTCTTGTTTAGTGAAGATTCCCTTAGAGAGAAAATAAAGCCTGACCATCTGGCTAACTAATAATAATAATATTAAAAAAAACCAACCCTCTTGTGGTTCAGCCTGGAAGAATGATCTTGAGTTTGCCATGAATCAGGAGAGATGCTGGTGTAGAAGGTAATGCCACATGTGCCTGCATCCCAAAGATCACTCTTGACAGATGTGAGGGCAGGACCTCATCTGTTTATCCCATCTGCAATTAGCTAAAAATGAACAGTGTGTAAATTCACTGCAAATTGGAGGAGACGATGGGGCCGGGTACAATTTTGGGTGCTTCCAAAGCATTTCTGCTGGGAAAGGCATCCCGTTGTCCTTTTTGTTTTCTGTCAGCATTCCAGCTAACCAACTCCAAACCAATAAACTCCAAGACAAGCATTTCCTCAAGGTTCCATTTTATTACAGTTGTCATATTGGCACATCTGAGCGTTCCAGGTTTTCCTTTCCCAAAAGAGAAATCAAAGATCCATCCCCTGCACCCATCAGTCTGTCACATGGTCCAATCAAATCTTGGTCCCAACTGGAGATATCCCTCCAATCACTCCCCTCCAAGTGCAGGCCAACATGTCCTTGGGGAGGGATAGGGAGGGAGAGAAGGAGAGGGAGGGATAGAGAGAGACGGAGGGAGGGAGGGAAAGGAGAGAAAGAAAGGGAAAGAGAACAATTGGATCGATCCAATCAGGTTGTTTTCCGCATCAAGGAAATCGCTGCCCTGTTTGTCTTTTAGCAAAACCAGCTTTCCAAATTGACATGACAAAATGGCGGATGGGTTTGCATCCTGTCCACATCGGCTAGGGTTAAACCGGGTGTGGCATCCTTTGACTCATCCTGGGTGGGAACACTCAGGTTTCTCCTAGGAGAGTTGTGCGAACTATCCACCCTTCCACGTGTTCCCCAATTGAGTTGGGTGAAGTCCCTGTGTGAATGGGTGTCTCATCTGGGTTTTTAACTGCCTCAATCTAGCTGATGACGTTTTCCGAGCTTCTTTCTGAGCTAAAAGCACCCAAGTGGGGTGGAAATTGGATTGACATATTCTGCAAAAATAAATAACAAAAATAAAAGGCTCCATTTGGGAGCCTATGTTATTTTAACCAGCGGAAATTTTTCCCTAAGCCGATTTTCTGTTTAATTCACCTTTTTTTTCCCCCATGCTGTTTTTCCAGTGGAAATTACCACCTCCTCTTAACTTTAATATTTGGCCCTGCTGGATTTTAAAAAAAACGACAGGTCTGATTAAAAAAATACCACCTTAGAGAAAACTGTGGGATCTAATATTACCCTTTCTGGGCTGTTCTACGAGTCAAGATGTGCTTGCAGTTATCATGGATCTAGTTGATGGAGAGATTTGTGTCTTCGACTATCTGCGTGTGTTCTTGGAGATTTGCATTGGGGCAAAAATGTCTGCAATTATTTTATTTTTAAATCCTCTTTTTGTTTTTTTTTGCATTTTCCCCTCCTCCCTTCCTGATCTTGGCTAGCGAGTGACAGTTTCTCTAATTAAGCAAATTCTAGGTAACCTTAGCAACTTCTTTGCTGGAGACCAAGGAGTCATTTCTGGCTGCCCTTGGAGGCAGAACATCAAACCGCCTTGCTTGGCAAGATTGGCAGAGAGTCATCTACTTTCTCTAAGGGTTTTTTTGGGGGGTGGAGAGAGCCAGTTGGCTTGAGGTTCAGCGCAGACTGCGGGATTGCCAGGCTGGTTTCCTTGGATGTGGAGGCTGAGCGGTTTAGCCTGGGTTGCTTCCTTCCGAACTGGCAGCTTGTTAAAATAAACAGAATAAACGGAGTCAGAAGGGACCTTGGAGGTCTTCTAGTCCAGCCCCCTGCTCAAGCGGGTGGCACGGTGGTTGGAATGCAATACTGCAGGCTACTTCTGCTGACTGCCGGCTGCCTGCAATTGGGCAGTTCGAATCTCACCAAATGGTTGGGGGCAATAGGCTGACACTGTAAACCTGTGCCAAACCTGGAGCCTGTGCCAAGTGCGTGTGCGTGCAGGATTGCTCGCAGGAAAGAGCAGCTGCAACAGCACAGGTGACTCGGGGGTAAGGCTGCAATGGCCCTTCCTTCAAGAAGATAAAAAGCAGCTGTGAAGCGAAGGTTCTTTGCAGGAAGCAAAGATGTTTTGAAACTCACCCTTGTGGACATTACAGTATCTTAAGTTGGTATTTGAAGACTCTTTTGTGTTGTGAAATATTTCTTATCTGTGATTCTTGGCAGTCTCGCACAGTTTTGGCGAGGCTCATGCTTATCAAAGTTAAATTAGTTTGCAGCAGCCTTTCAACCGAGGATTCGTAAGAAACATTAAAAGGTTTCTGTTCCCTTTGGTTCGTGTTTTGTTTTATTGGACAAGGGTTTGGGTCAGAACACCTGAGTGGCTCTGATCCCTGATTTAGCAAAACAAATTCATCCTGGCTTTGCAACTGTTTGCTTGGCTCAAATCAGCACCTCTCTGGCAAGCTGGCACCCGATGCACACGGTCCTTGGTTTACAACGATCTGTTTAGTGAACATTCCCGAACTGTGTTTGTCAGTTCTGGCCACTGTGAGGCTCTGTTTTCCAATGCACAGATTGTTCCTAGAGCACACCACAGTGAAAATGACTGGAGGCCGCTTAAAGGGAGATAAGCTTTGACGCTAAACTGTCATTTTCTGCCCTGCAAGTTTCCTGTGCATGGATTTTCATCTATTAATGGAAGTGCGCGGTAAATAAAAGCCATTTTCACAATAAGCCAAAGCAACAGGTCATCCACGCCTGAACCTCCAAAACTGATAGAAGTGAACCTGAGCATAACAAATCTATCCAAATTGTGCCCAGCTTTCCGTAACCTTCTCTTTTCCTACTTCTTGGACAATTACAGGCAAGGACAACCATTTTCAAGCCAAGATGTTTTTCCGCTATGCAAAATCATGTACGGACAGGGAACACTTTAATTGCGACTTCTTTTTTTCTTGGAGAAGATTGGAAGGCATGGGGAAGGAAGGGAGGGGGTGGAAGGACGTGGCTCCCATTTCATGGAGGACCTCTGGCCTCCATTAAAGACGGAGATGGGGTGAAGCAGCCGGATGCATTCTGAGGTGCAACCAAAGCTGAATTTGGTTTAACTTCACTGGATACAAGCGAGTAAACATGACAGTAGTATAACTTTCCCCTCTTTCATCATGTACAGTTATCGAATGACAAGAGTTGGGAGGGATCTCTGAGGTCTTCTAGTCCAGCCCCTTTTGCTTAAGCACTGTGACAAATGTCTATCCAGTCTTCTCCTGAAAATCTCCAGTGGCGAAGCACCCACAAGTTCCACTGGTTATTTGTTCTCACTGTTAGGAAATTGTTTCTAGGTTACTTCTCTCCTTGGTTAGTTTCCACCCAAGCCTTCTTGTCCTGCCCTCAGGTGCTTTGGAGAATAGCTTGGCTCCCTCTTCTTTGGGGCAGCCCCTCAGATATTGGAAGACTGCTGTCATGTCACCCCTAGTCCTTCTTTTCACTAGACTAGACATACCCAGTTCCTTCAAGTATTTTTCATATGTTTTAGCCTCCAAGCCTCTTTGTGTGACAGAAGCAAAACGCAGGAACACTTTTGTGTTTGCAGGAGACTTGGTAAGGATTCCTTCTCCTGATTAATCAATTCGTTCAGGGAAAAGATAGATTGCTTCTGTTATTTAGGGAAGGGAAGGAAGAGAGAAAGGAAAGGAAAGGAAAGGAAAGGAGGAGAGAAAGGAAATGAAATAGTGGGAGAGAAAGAAGGGAAGGGAAGGAAAGGGTGGCAGGCAAAGGAAAGGAAAGGGTGAGAGAGAAAGGGAAGGGAAGGGAAGGAACTTTTAATGACGTCATTCAACATTGTTGCATTTCTCTGGGTCCTGAGAACAGTCAAGGACTGAGTGTCAGCCTCCTTGGCTTCTCCTCTTAATATTTAATATTTATCTTCAAAGCCAAGACCCCATGAGTGAGCTACTCCTAGGATAACTGTTCGATTGAGCCATCAAGATGATTGAAGAGGCATATCAGCAATGAAGTACCAATATCGTGCCATTTTGCAACCTTGTGAATCAAGTTTAAAAAAAAACACCACCCAAGTGTTACAACCTCCTGAGAATGAAGCAGTTCAATAGATACTTCTTTAGCAGGCAGGGAAAAATAGATTTTAGCAGGTCAGGAGGGTCCTTATCTAAACCCAGCAGAGATCTGATCTTTTTCCATTAGTTGAGGTCCTGTCCTTGTTTTTGGACCCAAAGGCCCAGTCACCTATTTTTTTCCTCCTCACTCTGCTTTCCTTATCCTTCTTTTGATTTCATTTTTAGAATAGAGTAGAGTAGAGTAGAAGAGAAGAGAATATATACATAAATACAATATATGGAATAGAATATTGAATGGAACAGAAGAATAGAGTAGAGTAGAGTAGAGTAGAGTAGAGTAGAGTAGAGTAGAATAGAATAGAATAGAATAGAATAGAATAGAATAGAATAGAATAGAATAGAATAGAATAGAATAGAATAGAACAGTAGAGTAGAGTAGAATAGAATAGGATAGAATAGAATAGAGTAGAGTAGAGTAGAGTAGAGTAGAGTAGAGTAGAGTAGAGTAGAGTAGAATAGAATAAGAACAGGAACAGGAACAGGAAGAGAAGAGAAGAGAAGAGAAGAGAAGAGAAGAGAAGAGAAGAGAAGAGAAGAGAATCCTTTATTGCCAAGTGTGATTGGACACATGAGGAATTTGTCTGTTGATGCAAATGCTCTCAGTGTACACAAGAAAAAATAAAATCCTGTACATTCATCAAGAATTGTAAAATACAACACTTGGTGATAGTCATAGGTTAATATAAGCAATCAAATCATACATAGGTTACTAATACACCATCAAAATATACTAGGAAAACAAATAAAATAAATGGTAAAGTTACAAGCAACACAGTTATAGTCATAAGTGGGAAGAGATAGATACTAGGAAGGATGAGAAGAATAGTAGTAATACAGTCTTAGTAAATAAGTTGACAGTGTTGTGGGAATTAGTTGTTTAGCAGAGTGATGGCATTTGGGGAAAATCGGTCCTTGTGTCTAGTTGTTTTGGTGTGCAGTGCTCTATAGTGTCGTTTTGAGGGAAGGAGTTGAAACAATTTATATTGAGGTTGTGAGGGGTCTGTAGATATTTTCACAGCCCTCTTTTTTGACTTGTGCTGTATACAGGTCCTCCATGGAAGACAGGCTGGTAGCAATTCTTTTTTTTTAAGGAAGCAAAACACATGTTTTTAGTCTCCAGTATATCTCTTGGCAAACTACCCAGAAGACACGATGGCAGGGTCCTGGGAACCCTGCCAAGATGCCCTGCAAAAGGCACCTTCCTTGGCATCTGCTGGGCCTGATCTCAAGGAAGGCCTTCAACATGAGCAGATGTTTGTTTTCCCACCTCTTCTCTCCCTTGCAATAAACTAGAGAGCTCTGAGGTGACAATTGTCCTACAGGGAATCTCTTTCCTCTTAGAAGTTTGACTTTTTTATTTTTTGTTAAGCACACAGTTTACATACTACTTCGATAGCTGGCTTCTGTATTGGTGCTTTTCCACTATAGTAGCTCTAGAGCAGTATGGCCCAAACAATTAAAAGAAAAAGAAACAGGAAAAAAAAAAAACAGCTGGGTTTGGCATATAAACTCTGCCAGCCAAAGGGGAGGAAAAATGATCTCTCCATCCATCCACTGATTCAGTCAGTTTGTCTATCTGTCTGTTTATCCATCCATCTACTCATTCAACTTATCTCTAAACATGCATCCATCCCTCCGTCCATCCATCCATCCACACAATGGAGCTATCTCTCTATCCATCCACTTCTATTCATTCAAGTTTCTCTCTCTTTCTCTCTCTCTCTCTCTCTCTCAATCTACCTTCATCCTCTCTATCCATCCAACTATCCATCCTACTCAAGTTATCTGTATATATGTATGTACATATCTATCTGTCTTTCTCTGTCTATCTATCATCTATCCATCCATCCATCCATCCAACCAACCATCTATTCATTCAAGTTATCTGTATATACAGTATATATGTACATATCATCTATCTATCTATCTATCTATCTATCTATCTATCTATCTATCTATCTATCTATCTATCTATCT
>NW_020769362.1:2551004-2577754 GCF_900518735.1 Pseudonaja textilis
GCTGTCTGCAAGGAATATAAAGCCTTCCATTTCCCACCAACCTGTCAGAGCTGAAGAAGGTTTTTGGATGAGAAGCGAAATGTCTTCAAGGGAAAAACAAGGAAGTCCCGTTGTCTCCTGAAAAAGCACCTTTGGTGACTACCATGACCTGGATGGAAGACTGAGAATCTCCAGATTCCTGACTTCTAGGTTAGAAGAAAGGACTCTTTGGTTAGAAGACCCAGATGTTGGGAAAGATGGAAGGCCAATGGAGAAGGCAACGACAGAGGATGAAATGGTTAGTGTCATCCATGCAACGAACATGAATTTGGGCAACGTCTGAAAGACAGTGGAAGTCAGGAGGGCTTGGCGTGCTGTGGTCCATGGGGTCATGGAGAGTCGGACACAACTTAGTGACTGAGCAACTCTTAATGACTCTCTTTGGTCTTCCAGGCTGATGCATCTGGTGAGCATCTCAAGAACTTTCCCAAGCTTACATTTCACATCCCTTTTAGCTGTCGGCCTCGAGACACAGTGTTCACAATTAAAATGGCTTTTATTTGTGTTGTTGAGTTGTTCAGATGGCAGAAAACTTTCGGAAGGAAGCAAGAGGAGATAGCTCAAAGGGTCAGTTGGTCAGTGGCATGTGATTTCCCCCAGCAAGTTGCCTCATGGGAAGGCAGATTTTGAGAGGGGGAAGCGGAGAAGGATGTCCACTTTATGGCTAGCTGTTGACCCTGTCTTTGAAGAATGCATTTCTAAAGCCATCCTCTGTTCATTGCGGAATGAATTCAACAGCGTCCTTCCGCGTTCATCTTTGCAAAGGTGGACTTGTCAAGGTGCCTAGGTAAAATTTGTGCAAAGTTTGCCTCTTGGAAAGAAAACATTGCACTGACGACGGGGGTGAAAGCCTGCTATGTTGTGTGGTATTTTTCTTATTTGTCGGCAGAATAACTTATGGCTTGCTCGTTCCACCAACCTGGTGTTTGTATTTCTCCGTTGTTTGTTATGAAGATTTCTGTGGCTGTTTGCCCGAATTATGGAAACAGACAGGCCTTGGAACAGCTGTGTTAGTAATAATAATACTGGTTTGGCTACGCTTTGAACAGTCTCTTTTGCTCGCTTGCTCGCTCGCTGGGTGGCTGCATTTTCTAAAAATCTCTCCGTCGATTTATTTTTTAATTTTATTTTTCTCAGTAACATTCCCATGGTTTATGCCTCCGCTTCCTCTCCCTATTCTTTTTTTTTTTTCACCTTGAGATCCTAATTTCCATTTTTGAAAATGAGATTGAAGGAGAAGAATCCGTTCGAAATGGTTTAAAGAAATGTCAGTAGCTATGCAACGGGGGAAAAAAAATCAGTGTTGGAACACAACAGAATTTGCTTCTGGGCTTTTATGGTTCTTGTTAGACTTTGCTAGCTTGGCTTCCTGGTGTTTTTGCTGTTTTTGTTCTGGAACATCGTCCCGGAATCTGGCACTTCTTCAGAGATTTCATTTTGGCTTTGAACAAACTTGTTTTGTGTGCTTTGGATGTCTGGAGTATGGTGCTTATAGTCCTGGAAACCACGATTCATAGGAGACCAACCTGTATGCTTTGGTGATGACCTGGAGTGTAACACAAATGTAACAAAATCCAAAGCGTAAATAAACATCCTTTAGCGCCTCCAACTTGACCCCACTGTTCAATAATTCTCAGTTGGAGATAAAACATACTCAAAAATAGTCTTCAAAAGAAAGCAACACAGTCCGAACTTAATGAACAGATAGAGGAGAAATAAAAAAACCAAAACAAACTACAATGAAGGAAATTCCACAATGGACTAGGATAAGTGGACTGAACAATGGACTGAACAAAGAGAAATTTAACCTGGAAATAAGGAGAAACTTTCTGACAGTGAGAGCAATCAACCAATGGAACAGTTTGCCCTCAGAAGTTGTGGGAGCTTCATCACTTGAGACTTTCAAGAAGAGATTGGACTGCCATTTGTCAGAGATGGTGTAGGGTCTCCCGCTTGGATGGGGGAGTTGGACTAGATGACCTACAAGATCCCTTCCAACTCTGATTATCTGTATCTGTATCTAAGTAATTACCAACTTCAAGGAGATAACAAGGCAGAGTCTGTTGGAAGGACGCCAACCAAGATAACTTCAGTGCAAAATAACACACACTTTGCTTCTGGCAACACTGTGTTGTAATCATCTCTCTTATATACGATTCTCCCCAGCTGCAAAAAATGAGAGGGATCATGGCCACTTCCTCTCTCATAAGCCAAATTGTTTCCTTCCTCCCCACGTTCCTAGGATGCAGAGGGGATGGGACCCGGTTCTTCCTCTGACTGCCCAGCCGCCTCTGCCCTTCCCCAGCCCTCTCCACAATCCCTGGAGCCACACCTCCACTCCCTGTTGGCTGTTCCTCCTCTCCCTCAGAGTCTGACTCCAACAAGGGCATGACAGCTTTGTTCTGAAATGCAAACATAAGAAGAAGCAGGCAAGTTCTCCTGCTCTGTGGAGTCTTGCATTTAATGGAATAACAGAGTTGGAAAGGACCTTGGAGATCTTCTAGTTCAACCCCCTTCCCTGCACATGCAAGAGACCCTATACCATTCTGGACAAATGGTTGTCCAATCTTTTCTTAACCCCTCTGCCCCCCACCTCCAAGATGGAGCACCCACAACTTCCAGACTCAAACTGTTCCATTGATTGTCCCAAAGGTGCTTTTTCAAGAGGTCCCACCATTCAGCCAGAACTCAAGAAGCTTCCTGGATGAGAAGCGAAACATCTTCAAAGAAAAACCAAGAAAGTCCAGTTGTCTCTTGAAAAAGCATCTTTGGGACAACCATGACCTGGAGGATGGATAATCTCCATAGTCATGTTTCACTGATTAACTGTTCTCACTGTCAGGAAATTCCTCCTTAGTTCCAGATTGCTTCTCTCCTTGATTAGTTTCCATCCGTTGCATCTTGTCCTGCCTTCAGGTGCTTTGGAGAATAGCTTGACTCCCTCTTCTTTGTTACAGCCCCTGAAATATGAGAATACTGGTGTCCTGTCACCCTACTTTTTGCTAGACTATCAATCAATCAGAATAGAGCTGCAAGGGACCTTCAAGGTCAACTAATCCAACCCCCCCACACTCCCCCACCCCCACAGAAGCAGGAGACTCTCTGCCATTTCAGACAAGTGACCGTCCAGCCTCTTCTTAAAAACCTCCAGTGATGAAGCCCCCACAACCTCTTGACTGCAAGCTGTTCCACCATTTCTGCAACCAGTCTTCATCGTTTTAGCCTCCATCTCTCTCATCATCTTTGTACTCTTTCCAGAATCTCAAAACATATTTCTTCAGACATTTCTCTCTTCCCCACATGTAAGATATGGGTTAGGGTTAAAGGGAAATGACCAAGATGAAAGATGCAGGGAATCATCGACACAACCTCTCGTGTGAGACTTAGTACGATGTCTCCAGGACCTACCATACTTGACCTTTTTGATGGAGACCTTAATTTGAGGACATATCTACCAGTGGTGGGATTCAATTTTTTTTACTACTGGTTCTGTGGGCGTGGTTTGGTGGGCGTGGCTTGGTAGGCATGGCAGGGAAAGGATACTGCAAAATCTCCATTCCCTTCCCACCCCACTAACCTGCTTTCCAGCTCTGTTCTTCTGTGCAGGGCAACCAAAGGAGACCCAGCTGATGGGCTGGGACTCAACGGGAGGCAGAGAAGAGATGGGGTTGGCGGGGCCAGTCAGAGGTGGGATTCGCCAGTTCTCTGAATTACTCAGAATTTCCACTACCGGTTCTGGAGAACCGGTCAGAACCGGCTGAATACCACCTCTGGTATTTACCCAGAATGTCACTGTCAGATCCCACTGTTAGCTATTACCAGAAAAGTAGTGTTCTGCTCTTAGAATTATGGAACAGCTTTTGCAGCCGCACAATTACTAAAGAGAATTCTATATAGCTTGCCTTCTTATTAAAGGATTGGCTTGCTGTTTTCTCTTGCTTTTATGGGAAGCTTATTGGGTTACGTTTGGAGTGGAAATTGAAGGGGCTCAAATGAGATTTTCTTTCGAGGTTTCCCGCACCCCAAACTTGCATCTGTGGGAGTGGCGTTTGCCACGGGAAGGCCCTTCTGAGGGTATTTCTATTCATTATTGCGCTGGCGGTGCATTTTGCATTGCTTGCAGCCGATCTCTTGAAAGCAATTGGCTTCGCCAGTGAGTTTGCAGACAGGGAGCAATAGCTGGTCTTTATTGCTCATCTTTTGCTTCTGGTGTTTTGAGTTATGGGGTCACTAAGCATCAAAATTGCATTTCAGGATGTAGCAGCTGCCAGTCAACATTGCTGGATAAGCTGTGCTGTGCGAAGATCCTTCTCTTTCTTCTTCTGCGTCCTTGTCTTTCTGCATCCCTTTATCCTTCTCCTTGTCTTTTTCCTTCCATGTCTCCTTCTTCTCCTTCTGTGTCTTCTTCTTCATCTCCTTGTCCTTCTCCTTGTCTTTGTCTTTCTCTTTCTGAATATCCTTCTTCTCCTCCTTCTCCTTGTCTTTCTCCTTCTGCATCTCTTCCTTCTTGCCTTTCACCTTCCCCTTGTCTTTCTTCTTCTCCTTTTCCTTCTGCATATCCTTCTCCTTCTGCGTCGTCTTCTCCTTGTCTTTCTTCTCCTTCTCTTTGTCCTTCTCTTTCTGCATCTCCTTGTCTTTCTCCCTCTCCTTGTCTTTCTCCTTCTGTATCTCCCCGTCTTGCCTTTCTCTTCCCCCTTGCCTTTCTTCTTCTTCTTCTTCTTCTCCTTCTCCCTCTGGCCTGCCCCCACTCCTTCTCTTTTAGCCTCCTGTGAATTGAAGTTAATGCTCTAATCACATTTCTTTAGGCAGGATTGTGCTCCCAGCAACAAAATTGTTAGGAAAACCCCTCAAAAGAGAACATTTTGCTTCCTGCATTGAACTACGATAATTCATTTCATTTCTCTTTCCAAACACAATCCTCACCCAATTTTTAAAAACTGTGGCTGTCACATTTTTGCTCTTTTTTTTTTAAACTTTATGACTGCAACATGCTCAATCCTGGATATTTACCATCTTGATTTGGCTCCTTTGTCTGCATCCAAAACATTTCTGCCAAAACAATTCTCATTTATTGATGTCTCACATTTCTGGCTACAGAGCACCAAGTCCCTCGAGTAACTGACAATTAAAAATTAAAGCAGATCACTCTACCAATAAAGTCATGCAAGCATAAACTGTAACAAGACCAACTTTGCTAACACACAGCCGTTACGGAACATGGTGGTTTCACCGACTTCAGTAAATACCTGAATACATTAATGTCTAGATGGAAAGCTATGCAAATGAGGAGGCTTCTACAACTGGGTGCAACTATTAGAAAGCGAGTTCTTGTGTTGTGATGATGGATTAGTGCACATGGTTGGAACTCTCAGGTATGGTTGTTTGATGGACCATGGTTGTCATGCAAGGCATAGACCCGTTCTAAGATAAGTCAACCCCTTAACCATTATAGACGACAGCCTTGTTGGTTTCTGGTAGGTCAAAATCAGGACTGACAAATACTATTCTGAAATAGAACCTTTTCTGATGTGGCCCAACAGCGGAGCTGGTGGCAGACTCAGACAGTCAGGAGGTTGGGGCCAGTCCTGGAGTCTGAGGAAAGTTCTGATGAGTGCTCTTCATTGAAGGCAGAGGTGGGGCCAGAGCCCTTCAACAGTTATCAGCTGCCTTCAGAGTCAGAGATCAGTGAGGCAGAAGAGCAGCTGGAGCCTGTTCCCCGTGTGTGCATGCACAGAGCTGCCAGAAGAAGGGAACCGCTAAGGAACAAAAGCCAACTTGGGACTTAAGCCACAGGTGGGTGGTGAATGTCCCCTCCCCTAGGGAATAAAAGAGGAGCAAAAGAGGGTGGGGCTTAGTTCATTCCAGCATGCTTGAAAGATACTGGCCTGGTCCCTCTGCAAGCCTGATAAAGGTTTGTAATTGGGAACTATCTTGAAAGACTGTCGGCCAGGACTTTGTTGGAGGGGAAATTCATTGTCAAATTCACTAAATAAAAGGGGTTTATCGGGATGAGGACTTGGCTTCGTGCTGTTGGGGAAGCTTAGGTTAGAGCACTCACTTCATCAGATATTTATGTTCACAACTGTTGGTGTTCTCTGAGCTTGGTGGTTTTATTGCAGGCATTTCACTACCAGACTAGGTAGCATCATCAGCACTAGAAGGTAGTAGGGAATGGCGGAGAGGAGGAGGAGGAGGTAACAACTTGGTAACATTGTCAGGGCTAGTAGGGAATGGGGTTTGCTCTTACTTTTATGCACTAGTGGCTTGCCCTTGTCAGTGTTGGTGGGAGTCTTCTTGGTAGTGTTTTTGATTAGGCTGCTGCTGTTAGTAATATGTTGTTAGTTTATTTGTCTTGATAGTTCCTTCATTAGGGATGTTGTTTATTTGATTGGTGGTCTGGCGTTAATCTTGATGTTAATCTCTGCTCATACGGGTGTTGAGCCGTGGTGGCGCAGTGGTGAGAATGCAGTATTTCAGGCTAATTCTGCCAACTGCCAACAGTTTGATCCTGACCAGCTCAAGGTGGACTCAGCCTTCCATCCTTCTGAGGTTGGTAGAATGAGGACCCAGATTGTTGGGGGCAATAAGATAATTTGGTAAACTGCTTAGAGAAGGCTGTAAAGGACTACGATATGTAAGTCTAAGTGCTATTCCTGCTGCTATCTCTCGATCTATCAATCTATCAATCATCCATCCATCCATCATCTATCTATCTATCTATCTATCTATCTATCTATCTATCTATCTATCTATCTATCTATCTATCTATATTTGAGCTGTGGCAGTGCAGTGATTAGAATGCAGTTTTGCAGGCTAACTCTGCCAACTGCCAGCAGCTTGACTCAGACCAGCTCAAGGTGGACTCAGCCTTCCATCTTTCCAAGGTTGGTAAAATGAGGACCCAGATTGTTGGGGGCAATAAGATGACTTGGTAAACCCACTTAGAGTGGGTTGTAAAGCACTGTGAAGTGGTATATAAGTATTCTATTCTACTCTACTCTACTCTACTCTACTCTACTCTACTCTACTCTACTCTACTCTACTTTTCCTATTCCTATTCCTATTCCTATTCATAATACTTTATTGTCATTGTACGTACTGTATATACACAGTATATACAAAAAATTCACGTAACACCCAGAGACCAGACCCAACATGCACACACACACACAAGCCCCTAACCACACCCCCACCCACCAAAATTCCCTGCCCCCTAAACCACACAAGCATCCACACAACAGACCAAGTAATTCCTATTCCTACTCTACTCTGCCACACTGGTTGGAATGCAGTACGGCTGGCTAACTCTGCCCACTGCCAGCAGTTCGATCCTGACTGGTTCAAGAGTGACTCAGCCTTCCATTCTTCTGAGGGCAGTAAAATGGGAACCCAGATTGTTGGGGGCAATAAAACTGCTTAGAGAAGGCTGCAAAGCATGATAAAGCGGCTTATAAGTGCTATTGTTATTGACTGCCGGTGAGGTGAGGTGTGGTGTTTCAAAGGTTGAGTTTGCCCTCATATCAGCTTCCAAATGACCACTATAATCAGATTGACCTTAACAAGTCAGTCAGGTATACCCCTGCCTCTGGTTTTCTGCTGCTGATACCACTTCTTGTAAACACCGTTTTGAATTGCCATGATCTAAGCATGTTAAACACATGGCGGTGTGATTTTACATCCCTCTCTCTCCCAGGATGTTTTTTAGCTCTCGTCGTACAGATGTTCTCGATTTGTACAGGTTGTGTTTGACTCCTCCTGACTCCTGAAATTACCACAAGTTCATTCAAATGGTTTTTTTCCCCCTCCTTCTGGCCCTCACCAATTTCTCCCTGTTTGAGACCAACGGGCCCTGTTGATTTCTCTTTCTGCTGCTGTTGCCTATTTATTTTCCTTTTTTTTTTCCCCCACCCTGATTAGCCTGCTATGAGTGAAATGTCATTTTCTTTCCTCCAGCCTGTTTCATTTCAAGTAAGTGCCTAGCAATCAGAACCCCCTTCAGGTTTTCCAATAGGAAAATATGACCTTCAAATGATGACTTCTTCTTTTCTTTTTTCTTTTTTCTTTTTAAAATCAAATTGCCACCAAATCTCAAAATTAACTGGGCGAGGCCAGATGTTTAACAGAAATATATTTAGACCAGAATGACAAGGTCTGTGATTCCGTTCAGCTGTTTATTTGGATAAAATGATTAGAAGGATGCAAACCATCGTCTTTATGGACATTCAATATTTTTCTTATCGATGTTGATTTGGTCATCTTGTAATTTTCTTCAGATGATTTTGTTTCATTTAAAGTTTTGGGTTGATTACCCAAATGCGCTGGTGAGCAGAGATCCTCAAACATGCCCCTATGTGGAGAGTGGTGAATGTATTATAGACACAATCACACACAAGCACCCCTAGAATGGGATAGTCCCACGGGCCTTCCTTCTCCAACCCGTTTCCCAGTCTGTCTATTACCTTTTTGTCTTCTGCTGAATAACAAGCCGACTTTTGATGGCCTCCTCTAAGGAAATCACTGAGCTTTGATCCTGGAGATGTTCTTGGAAATAATCCTTGGAGTCTTTTCATTCTGTAACATGCCAGCTTCCCTGTTTTGACATTACTAATTTAAATATAAAAAAGTCAAGCATAGTAGGAAGAATGATGGTAGTGTATGCATTGTTTCGCTAGAAAACAGCATTTATAGCTCGAGGTTGAATTGTGGGGTCCTTGGTGCTCTCTGAGCTTGGTGGTTTTCTTGCAAATGATTCATTACCAAACTAGGGAACATCATCAGTCCTAGAATGATATGGGGTTTGTGGAGAGGAGAAGGAGGAGGAGGAGGAGTACTGTGTGATCCTTGGTTCTTTTCTTGCAGACATTTCATTACCCAACTAGATAACATCATCAACATTAGAAGGCAGTCAGGTTTGGAGGAGGAGGAGGAGGAGGAAGAGGAGGAGGAGAATTGTGGGGTCCCTGGTGCTCTCTGAGCTTAGTGATTTTCTTGCAGACATTTCATTACCCAAATAGGTAACATCATCAGTGCTAGAAGCAAGTGGGGTTCTTGTATTCCCTCCTAACAAGGATGATGATTTAATTTAATTCAGAGAGTATCAAGGACCCCACATGGGTGGTTTCATTGGGGAACTCTTTTGGGCAACCAATCTCCAAAGGTGTTTTTTCTGCTCGCTCAATGAAGTTGCAGTGTTTTTATGAGGTCATTATTGGTTTCAGAATCCCCGTTTGCTGTTTTTCTGAGCCGCAGTGGCGCAGTGGTTAGAGTGCAATACTGCAGGCTATTTCTGCTGACTGCCAGCTGTCTGCAGTTCTGCAGTTCGAATGTCACCAGGCTCAAGGTTGACTTAGCCTTTCATCCTCCCAAGGGGGGGTAAAATGAGGATCCAGATTGTTGGGGGCAAGAAGGTGACTTTGTAAACTACTTAGAGAGGGCTGTAAAAGCACTGTAAAGTGGTATATAAGTCTAAGTGCTATTGCTTATTTCTTCTTCTGCATGGCTCCCTTTATAAATGGGAACTTCCGATATATATTTTTTTTATGATGGAGAATTATCATGTGATTTTCATCTCTCGAGAAAACTAAGTGACGTGGCTAAGTGATGTTAGCGCAAGCCTGCACGACACAAGAAGGAAGGATCTTACCATTTTACCCATCCCGGATTCTGCTCATCGCGAAGAACATCAGTTGCGACACTTTTTGTTGCTTTGCTAGAAAATCTGATTAATCCAAACTGATTCTGGGTTGTGCTTTTTTTTTTTTTTTTTTTGGACCAGGTAAATGAAAGTTACTTGGGTATATTTTTAGTTCCCTGGTTTTCTTGGCAAAAAAAAAAAAGCCAGCTCTGAAAAGATGGCGGGCGAATTCGCTCTCCAACTTTGCTTTCCTCACAAGACAAATTTCAAATTTCTGTTCTTTGCCTCGAAGTTCTGTTTGGAACATTTCCCCAAATTTATCTCTGCTCTTTCTCCCTTCCCACCTCCTTCTCCTCTCTCCCTCTTTCCTTTTCTGTTATTGTCTGGCTTTGAAATTGCATCCTTTGCCTGGAAGCAAATTTTGCTCCCGGAAAAGAGTCAGATTGCAAGAGTTAATTGAACGGAGGCTCAAAACACCAGAAAGCTACTGATCCTATACCTACCTTTTCTCAGAGCTCTGCCCAGAGGTGTGCAGGTCCAACGGACACCTAGGAATATCAGCAAAACAGAGCATAGTTTCCCAACGGCAAGTCATAAAAAGAACCTTTTTCAGAGCTGGTTGCTTGATGGCTAATCCCAGAGCCCTCCTTCAGACTTATGGTTGCAAACCATCGCAAGAGACTCGTAGATGCCACTGCTTGACCAAATGTCCGATTGTCAGGTTAGAAAACAACCGATTTGAAGAGAGGATAGGAGCAGAGAGAAAAGTCAGAATCAAAGAAGGGCTGGGGGCATGCAAGGAGGCCTTAAATTTTTTTTAAAAAGTCTTTTACAAGACTTTCTGCTACTAATAGTCCTTTTTGAGAGCACAGAATATGGTATTCTTTTGTCAAGTTTGGAAATGAAGTACTGCCTCGGGTATCTGTTGCCACCAGAAAAATTATAATGGAGAATTGGGATGACTGAAATATTTCCTTCCTTCCTTCCCTCCCTCCCTCCTTCCTGCCTGCCTTTCTGCCTTCCTGCCTTCCTTCCTTCCTTCCTTCCTTCCTTCCTTCCTTCCTTCCTTCCTTCCTTCATTCATTCTTTCCTTCCTTCCTGCCTTCCTCTGTCATTCCAAAACAGGCTATTTTGACAGAGTCCAAACTAACCTGGACCTGTTTTGTCCTTGAAATTATTTGAGTTTCAACATTTTTGCATGGTAGTCTTTATTTTGTTTTTGGAAAAAAAAATTTATTCAGCATGGGATGCGTGAGCCTCCCTATTATTATTTAGTATTATGTGCCAACTAGGACATTATAAGCTGTTTCAACACGTAATGTTTTTTCCCCCCTTATATGCAAGTACAGCTAACATCACACTATTTTGCAAGATACTGCATCTGCCTGTGTGATACAAATGAAATTGGGCTGTTACTTTCTGCTCCTCAAAGGGATATTTCAGGCAGAAATTGTCCAATTTTATTGCCTCTGTTATAGTTTAGGATAAATAATTCTTTGAAATGGAGACTTCCTTTGAGAGTGAGTACAGAGTGTTGCTGAATCTGGCCCCTATTTCTTCTGGCTTAGCCTCGCATCCAAATCACATTCCTTAGAAATGCTGGTGATTTTTTGACAAGAGACTTCTGAAGGACAGAGAGAGAATTTTAGAGCTTTCTCCAGCCAGAGTATCAGAATAACAGATAACAGAAATCCTATCCCATTTCAAACATCTCTTCTTAAAAATTTCCAGTGTTGGAGCACCCACAACTTCTGAAGGCAAGTCATTTATTGTTCTGACTGTTAAGAAATTTCTCCTTAGTTCTAGGTTGAATCTCTCCTTGATTAATTTCCATCCGTTGCTTCTTGTCCTGCCCTCAGGTTCTGTGGAGAATAGGTTACCTCCTCATCTATGTGGCAGCCCTTCAGATACTGGAAGACTGCTATCATGTCACCCCTAGTTCTTCTTTTCACTAAACTAGACCTAGCCAATTCCCACAATCATTCTTCGTTTGTTTTAGCCTCCAGTCCCCTAATCATCTTGGTGGCTTTGTTGCCAACTGTGATGTCCCTAGTTCCCACACCGGGAGAGAAAAACGTGTTTCTTAAACAATTGCTATCCTTAGAGTGGGATCTCCATGACCCTTATCAAGATCATCCAGGTTTAGCTACATTATCTTGTCTGATGCTATGCAAAAATTCCAGAGAAATATTATCTCCGGTATGATCGCTATCCGAGGTGCTGAACCCAACCGTCCCATTAGAGAGGTGTTCCCAGCCGTTTGGGCCTGGATGCATTTGTAGAACTGAACCTCTTGAAAAAGTGTCACCTTTTGTTAACAATCTATTCTGGTGTATCTATTGAGTGGAGATTGCATATCAATTGAGGGGGCATTGATACACCCTTCCTTCTAGAGTAATAACATCAACAGACAAATTTCTTGTGTGTCCAATCATGCTTGGCCAATAAAGAATTCTATTCTATTCTATTCTATTCTATTCTATTCTATTCTATTCTATTCTATTCTATTCTATTCTATTCCATTCCATTCCATTCCATTCCATTCTATTCCAGTCCATTCCAGTCCATCCCATCCCATATTTTCTATTCTATTCTGTTCTGTTCCATTTCACTCTATAATTTCAATGCAGTTGTTACTAGAACATATTTATTTAGAAATTCTTCCAGTATTTACACATTTAATTTATTGAGCCCTCCGGGCACATAGGAAAAATTATACTTGTGAAGCAACCATATGTCTTTTTTCTATGGTGATGCGAAAATTAATGGAGAAGAAACGGATTCTGTATCTTTGTTGACTTCCGACGGTCTCCCTTTCCAGATCGCTGTTATCTGCTTCCTTCTGACATCCCCAAATTCACATATACCGTATTTAAATTTCTTTCTTTATTTACTTGCTTCTCCAGGCAAACCCCTCTTGGCTTTCCAGGATCACCTCTCGTTTCTGCCTTTCCCCGCAGCTAGGCCTTCTTTTTGCGTTTTAGCAAGAACGGCTGTGTTGCGATCACTTCTTTTGTCTTGGTTCCCTCCAGTTGCTCCTCTTCAAACCCTCCTCCGCCTTCCAAAATGTAGCTTCTTGAGAGGGCCCCCAGCATCATGAAGGCCATAAAAGCAATATCACTCCAGCCGTGCGGGAACAACACGGAAACGTGCCTGCTGTGTGTAGAAGGTAGAGTTGCGGGGAGCCCAGCTTCAAAAACGCAGTGCTCCCTAGAGAGCTGGGATTTTTATGAAGTTAATTTTTTGTTTTGTTTTTTTTTAGGCTCAGCAGCAAGTCATAACATTTTGCAAACAGAGTACATAAACTCCTCCCTCCCCTGTCGGGTGCTCGGGATGGAGTTTTCCCCAGCCGCCATGAGCGGCTGAACAGATGTGCTATTTATAAAATCCTCTTGGCGGGAAAGTTCCTCACGGGCCTTGAACATCTGTGTTTGGGGTGGTGGATCCAGGGAGAAGCCTGTATCTTATCAACCAGCTGCATGGCTCTCCGTGCACCCAGGGCGAGGCAGTGACATCTCCACTCTTGGTAAGGCGGCAGCGTGGATATAATTATCCGGGGATGGGCTTGGCTACCATTTTCCTCCAAGCCATCAGATCAATCGAGGGATGCATTATGGTGAAAGGAATCAAAACCAGGTTACTCTGCCTCCATGTAAAAATAAAAGCAGGTAACCCCGAGAGAATTTCTAAAGTATCTGGAGGTTGGGGGGATGAGGGAAAGACAAGAAATATTCACTCCCCCAATAGAGATATGGCGGATTTTAACATGGAAGGAAGGGAAAGGGGGGAAGGGAGGGAGGAAATAGAAAGAAAAAGGGAAGGAGGAGGAGAAGGAAGAAAACAGGGAGGGAAGGAAGGGAGGGAGGGGGAAATAAGAAGAAAAAGGGAAGGAGAAGGAAGAAAACAGGGAGAGAGGGAGGAACCGGAAAGTAAGGAAAAGGAGAGGAAAGGAAACAGGGAGGTAGAGAGAAAGGAAAGGAGGGGAGAAGAAGAAAGAAGGGAAAAGGAAAAGAAGGGGTGGGAGGGAACGGAAAGGAAAGGAAAGGAAAGGAAAGGAAAGGAAAGGAAAGGAAAGGAAAGGAAAGGAAAGGAAAGCTTTTTTATTTTTAAACTGTAGAACATTTTGGAGATTTTTAATGTGAAATGTTAAACTTTTTAAATTAAAAATGCTCCCTGGATTTAGAAGGCTGGATGAAATTGGCCCCGAAAAGCCATGTAACCATAGCAGCCAGTGTATATATGTATGCCTGATAGCTATTTATTAATTGTTAATCCGATTTATATCCCCTTCTCCTTTTTCTTTCCTTTCCTTAATTTCCTTGATTGCACACGGAGGAACCAAGTGTGACAGACTTATTAAACTTAGGCAGATTCAGATCCATGTTAATCTCGGAAGATTAATCACTTCCTCTCAGCCTCAGCCCAGAAGGCTCAATTTCCACACGTTGGACTTCTGGAATTTTCCACGGTGGCCATGATGATTGGGAGCTTCTGGGAGGTGAAGTCCACGCACCTGGAAGCTGAGCATGCTGGGAAATGGCGCTCTAAAACAGAGCATCTGCAAGGCATATTAGTACAGGCAGTCCTCAAAGTACAAGGGTTCATTCAGTGACCGTTTCAAAGTTACAACAGCACTGGTGGGGAAAAAAGCAAGTTGCGACCATTTTTCACCCTTATGACCGTTGATGATCCAAATTCTGATGCTTGGCAGCTGTCTCCCAATTTATGATGGTTGCAGTCATATGACAGGATTACATCATCCCCTTTTGCGACCTTCAGATTCACTTAACAACGGTGGCAAAAAAGGTCGTGAGATGGGGGAAACTCACTTAATGACTGTTTTGTTTAGTGACAAAATAAATGGAGCTCAGTTGTGGTGTTAAGTCGAGGACTAGCTGTTTATCAATGATAAGAGATCTAAAAAAACATTTCGTTCTCTTGATTTTTTTCTTCTTCTTATTTTCTTGTTTTATTCCCAGTAATAGTCAGGAAGCTTCGGTGTATATTTATATATATATATATCTGAGGGATGGAACATCTGGTTACTAAATATTCATTACCTCCAAGTACATCAAATTGCATTAGGCTTTTCATCACTCCTAAGACTCACAATGGGATTAATGCATCAAAGAGCCAGGATAAAAGATACAAATCAGACATGAATTGAAAAAAGGAGGGGATATATATTTTCCCTTCTCTCAGCATTAGAGCGGCGTTTCCAGAGCAAGGTTGACTTGAAGTGATCGGTAAAGCTTTGCAAATACCCAGCTTTACCCTAGCTTCACTATCTGTCCCTCCCACTCTCTCTCGCTTTTCTTTTTTTATTATTGTTATTATTATTTTTATGGAATGTATTATGGGTGCAGCAGATGGTTTGTATTCAATTAAATTTACAGCGGAATCTTTAAGAGCCTTCCCAGTTTTATGTGAGTCAACTCTACGATTCCTTGAGGGCTGTAAAGCTGAGATACAAACTGAGATTGGCAATCTTTTCATATAGATATATATTAAAAAAAGCATAATGTAATGGAGACATACATAATACGCAATGTTCTGTCAGGTTTTTAGGTACACCTGCCTCAAAGGATCACGTTCTCCCATTTGTTAGTTGCTCAGGAACAACCTCAAAATGCTAGTTAGTCTTAGGCAAACAGAGGTCAACCTCGTATGAAAACCACAGTCCAGCCAATATTGGCAGGGCAAGTCTTTTTTATCTAAACAGGGAGAAAACCCAATCCCTTTTGTAGCACTGATGATGTTACCTAGTTGGGTAATGAAATGACTGCAAGGAAACAAACAAGCTTAGAGACCATCAATGACCCCACGGTCCTCCTCCTCCTCCTCCTACCTACAAACTCCATTCCCATCTAGCACTGATGATGTTACCTAGTTGGGTAATGAAATGTCTGCAAGAAAGTAACCAAGCTCAGAGAGCACCAAGGACCCCACAATCCTCCTCCATTCCACAAAACCCATCCTCCTCGAGCACTGATGATGTAACATCCTAAGCTGAGTAATTAAATGCCTGCAAAAAAGAACCAAACATAGACAGCACCAAGTTGTCACCCTTTTCTTCCTTCTTTCCGCTCCTCCCCTTTTCTTCTCCTCCTCCTCTCCAATCCACAAACCCCCACTTCCTCCAAGCACTGATGATGTTGCCTAGTTGGGTCCTGAAAGGTCTGCAAGAAAACCCACCAAGCTCAGAGAGGTCAAACGGCAGACAGGGAGCAAACAAAGTCAAGAGGAGCGCGAGGACAAGAGGAGGATGGGATATATATTCCAAACCATTTGTGATAGGTTGTCATTGCACATGGTTTCAGGGTGGCCCAACCGATGAGATCATCCAGCTTTAGGGAAGGAAAGTGGAAATAGAATGAAGACCTTCCCTTCCAGGTTTCTAATTCAGTCCTTCCTTAAATGATGCATTTGTTGGCTCTAAATGGCAAGGAAATGAGCCCAGGCCTTAAAAGCGAATGTATGTATAGGTTATCGTTGCAGTCCATTTCTCTTCTTCCACCCTTGTCAAACGGTTCCCCCAGGGATACTTCGCTCCCTCTCCCCATCAAGAAGCAACATATTTCAGTTTTTGAGGCCCTTTCAAAGACGTACAAGCCATTCCTGACAGCTCTGACACTGGGATTCTGGTTTTGACTAATGCAATACAA
Organism: Pseudonaja textilis; assembly: GCF_900518735.1. The sequence continues at coordinate 2,567,343 of NW_020769362.1, forward strand.
AAAGGGGGCTTTGCAAGTCCCCACAGGTATTCTGCTTCCTTTGGAGTGGGGGAGAGCGGCCTTTATTTCCTGACATAAGATGATAGGCAGAGTGGTGGCGTGGTTTTTTTTTTTTATCCAATGTCATTCTAGATTTTTCCACCATTCTTCCTAAGACACAAAGAGACTGAAGGAAGCAAGTGTTGTGGTTAGCCGGCAGCAGGTGCGGACGGCTGAGGAGAGCGAGGACTCAGGTGAGGGGCCAGGACCATTAGGGAGTGGACTGCTGCCTTCAGAGATTGTGGGGGCTGGCAGCAGCGATGAGGAGGTTCCCGAGGAGCCTGTGCCAAGTGCGCGTGCACGCAGGATTGCTCGCAGGAAAGAGCAGCTGCATCAGCACAGGTGACTTACAAGGTAATGACCCCTCCTTTAAGGAGATAAAAGGCAGCTGTGAAGCGAACGTTCTTTGCAGGAAGCAAAGACATTTTGAAACTCAGCCTCATGGACATTACAGTATCTTAAGTTGGTATTTGAAGACTCTTCTGTTGTGAAATATTTCTTATCTGTGATTTTTGGCAGTCTCGCACAGATTTGGCAAGATTTGTGCTTCCTGCAACCATTTTTCCTATATTTTAGTCTTTAGTCTCCGAACCATCTTGGTTGCTCTTCTCTGCGACTCATCTTTCCAGAGTCTCAATGTCTTTTTCATCTTGCTTGTATCATTACAATTTATATTGCTTTATTTGTTTCCTAGTAAGATTTGATTGCTTATTAGCAACCTATGGCGATCACTAAGCGTTGTATTCCTGATGAATGTTATTTTGTTTTTCTTGATGTACACTGAGAGCATTTGCACCAAAGACAAATTCCTTGTGCGTCCAATCACACTTGGCCAATAAAGAATTCTATTTTATTCTATATCATGGCGACCCAATCTGGATGCAATATACCAAGTGTAGTGTTACCGACGTGTTATAAAATAGCATTAACACTTCACGTGATCTTGATTCTAATCCCATATTTTTGGGGGGGTGGGGGGGATACGTGAGGGAGAGCAATCCCAGAAACAAATGTATTTCTATTCCACTTTTTAAAAAAAAGAAGTGTGGAAGAAATTATATGCTTTTTAATGTTTGAGTTTTCCTGCCAGATTTTCTGCTAGGCTGTTGTTTTGCTTAATAGTCCCTGGTCAACAGAAACCTCTGAAGATGAATAAAAAAAAAAACGGGATTGAATGGTTTGGAAATTGAAAATCAAAAGAGCCTTGTAAATAATTTTTGAGAGCTTCCAGCAACCCTGCTCAAACACCGGTATTATAAATAAAAGTAATGTACTTGAGGCTGAATTACAATCTAAACAAGTCAGGAGAAAGTCACAGAAGTGGTTCGTGATTGGTAGGGAGCAGGGAATCAATAACTTCCGTATGTATAGTATGTCTAGTCTACTGAAAAGAAGGATGAGAGGGTGACATGATAGCAGTTTTCCAATATTTCAGGGGTCGCCATAAAGAAGAGGGAGTCAGCCTATTCTCCAAAGCATCTGAAGGCACGACAAGGAACAATGGAAGGAAACTAAGCAAGGGAAGAAACAACCTGGAACTAGGGAGAGATTTCCTGATAGTGAGAACAATCAACGAATGAAACAGCTTGTCTACAAACATTTTCTATAGGTATAGAGAAGGAAGGAAGGGAAGAAGGGGTGAGAGAGAAGGAAGGAGTGGAGGGAGGGAGAGAGAGAGAGAGAAGGGAGGGAGGAAAGCAGAGAGAAGGAAGAAAGGCAGAGAGAGAAGGAAGGAAGGCAGAGAGAGAAAGGAGGGAGGGAGGGGGAGAGAGAAGTGAGGGAGGGAGGAAGGCAGAGAGAGAAGGAAGGAAGACGGAAGGGAGGGAGGGTAAGGTAGAAAAGAGGGACACCATTTTAATCAGCTAAGACCAGTTTTATCCCATTCCTAGGACTGGTCCTTATTTTCTCTGATGATTACAAACACTACAAATGTCCTTACTGTCTTAATCGTAATATATATGTGTGTGTGTGTGTGTCACTGAATCAACTGAATCAACCAATAATTTGAATTTCGAGAGTGGGGGGAAGGCTTCTATACCTGCTCCCAAGAGTTTGGGGAACAATATTTTTTTCCACCCCTTATATTTTTTTTGAAAAAGGCCCCACACTCCTCAATAGATGTAACACTTCTATTGTACAGCAGCGACAAAAGGAGGGGCCATCCCCTCTCTGACTATTCTCTTCCCCAAATATACCTGCCCCATCCCTTTCATGGGGGGCCTATGGCCTCTCTGTGATTTCCCAAAGGATGGGGGTGGGTCTAAACCCCCTAAAACAAATTTCAGCCAACACAAGATAGACCTTGAAAACTCCAAGGTCACGATTGCGAATGGATCAGAGAATGAGCCGAGCTGAATACATTTCCCAGAGTTAAGAGAAAAGCACTTCGCAAAGCCATGGCCCACTCCAAGCTACTTGTCATATTATTATTATTATTATTATTATTATTTTAAATTCATGAGCATTATAAAAAAAATGTAGGCTTGTGAGTTTCATGCACCGTTGCTCTTGGAGAAGAGAAGGCCACCTATTGTGGAGCCACGGAGGCTCCTAAACATCAGCTGGCAAGTGAGAGGCAAGGATGATGACTGTTAGTCCTCGGCTTATGACCACAAATGATAGCAGTTGTTAAGTTAGTCACACAGTTGTTAAATGGCCCCCCCTGTTGACTTGGCTGGCCAGAAAGTCGCAAAAGGGGATCGTGTGACTCCAGAACACCATGACTGTCATAAGGCATTCCGTTGGGAAGACCCATGGTCTGTTCAACTGGGTTAACATCTTGAACAAAGATTGCAACACGTTAAGGCAACGTCCTCGAGCAGCTATTATTACTCTGTGGCCTCCAATCCTTGTAAATATTGTAAATATAATCCCGGCATATCCAAAGATTGAAACGTGCCGTTTTCTTACCCAGCACAAATGAAGGGGCACAACTTTTATGTTTTTGCAAACTGCCCAACTCATAATCAATCAATCAGAATAAAGCTGGAAGGGACCTTGAAGATCTTCTAGCCTAACCAACTGCTCAAACAGGAGAACTTATACAATTTTAGATAGTCTAGTCTCTTCTTAAAAACCTCCAGTGATGAAACACCCACAACTTCTGTCTTCCACTGGTTAATTGTCATCATTGTTTGGAAGTTTCTCCTCAATTCCAGGTTGCTTCGCTTCTTGATGAGTTTCCATTCATTGTTTCTCGTCTTGCCTTCTGGGCCTATTGTAGTATTTTCCAGTGTAACTGCAGTTGGCTAAATTTCCTTTTAGAAAGTTACATTTTAGTTGGCTAAATTTCCTTTTGGAAATAAGCTAAGGAATGATCTTAGTTTTAAGTAGAAATGAGAACTCATGCCACGCAGAACCTGTTTCTCAGATCATTGTTCACGGTTCCTGAACAAATCTTTAAAGACATAAATCAGGCAGATCCTAATTAGGTTTACTTTACATACATTCCTTGCACAAAGAAGAGATAAAAGAATTTATACCTGACTTAGCTCTTTTTTTCTTTTCTTTTCGGGCTTCACAATATAGGGATATTCTATTTTTTTTTTAAAGAAGACAATAGAGAGTATTAAATGACTGATTAGTCTTTTTTTTGTTACATTCAGATGAAGCCAAGAAAATAAAAAAGGTTCAGACGGACGCACAAATGATACAGTTAGCAGAAATCAAATAAAAATCTTGCTCATTTGATCACGCTCCCAGCACAAACTGGCTCCAACCATCCCAAAATTCACTGGGAGAAAAATTCACTAGCTTCGGTCGGCAAGACGCTTTGATTTATTTAACAACAAACAATTGGGCAGGGGGTGGGGAAACATCATAAATTACGGTTTACAAACCAGGGTTGCTGCCTTCACGGTGTCTTCTAAGGCCAAGCCCAGTGGAATGATTGTGGTTTAATGCCCTCTTGAGCGCCCTATCTCTTCACATAACATTGATAGTTCTTCACTCCACCCAACCAAATGCAGCGTCAGAAATCAAGGTCGGAAAGTTGGCTTAGGAATCTTGCCTTTGTTTGGACATGGGAAGCCAAGAGATGGGTGGGGCTTTCTTTTCTTTTGGGGGGTTACATTGTCATCAAAGCTGTGGACTGTTGCGGTGGCCTAGAGGTGGAGTTCTCATCTCGCAATCAGGAAGCTGTGAGTTCGATCCTAGGTAGAGGCAGATATTTTCTCTCTTTGGGCACAGCGAGAATATAGCGGCTGAACAAAACTCTGCATTGGTGACAGGAAAGGCATCTGGCCATTTAAAAAAAAACACTCTGCTGACTCCATTCAATTACCCAGACTCCACCCGGCAAGGGATTATGGGGTCGTTCAAAGAAGATGATGGTCATCAAAGCTGTGCTTGTTGCTGAGCCAGTAGGAGGATGGCTAGGGATTGCAGCATGCTAGTTTAGTAAAAAAATGGTCTACCATTATGGATAAACACGAGTAGGTTTTTCCTTGCAGCAGGAGTTTCATTCGTGCTGTCAGGCTCCACGCAGGCAAAACGGTAAATCTTGATGGTTCAGACACTTAAATTCTATATTCCGGCTGAGTCAGTCGAAGGTTTGTCGATCTCACTTGGAAGATTAGAACTTTTTATTTTTTTTTATCGCAGATGAGAACGAAGCAACGTGTACACGAAGGTTTCCCATGTTGCAGTACAGAAAATAGTCTTTATCGAGGTAGTATCAAGAGGGTTCTGATTTCCTTCTGACTCAGGAAACTTGGCTGTTGTCTTAATGACATGGGAAGACGCTGATTTACACTCATAACAATATTAGGACCCTAGAACCTTAGGGCTGGAAGGGACTACAGAGGTCTTCTAGTCCAACCCCTGCTCAAGATAAGAGCCTTATACCATCCCAGTCAAATGATTGTCCAATCTATTTTTGGAAACCTCCAGCACCCACAACTCTGGGAGACAAGCTATTTCTTTATCAGAATTAACTAACTAACTATTATGGGCACCTACTGTTTTTTTCTTCACTGGTTTCATCACAGGCATATACTCTCTCCCTCCCTCCCTTTCCCTCCTCCCCCCGTCTTCCTCCCTGCAGCTTTCTCTTTCTTCCTCTCTTTCTTTCTCTCTCACTCTCTCTTTCTCTTTCATCTTCTCTTCCTCTCTCTCTTTCTCTTTCTTTCCCCACCTCTCCCTCCCACCGTCACTGCACATACGTACGTTCTCTCTCTCTCTCTCTCTCTCTCTCTCTCAGGTTTGGAATCCATTTTAGCATTTTCAAACCCCTATTCTTCCTTCTCTGTTGTTTGGTGTATGCTTCTAAGATGCTGTCCCAGGAAATGATAACATATAACCTGACTTTGGCTAGTCTTGAAACAGCTAAGCAGGGACAGACTTGATCTCTACTTTGGATGAGAGCCCACAATGAAGGCCAGAGCTGCAAGCTAACCCAAGAAGCAAAAAAGAGAAGGAAGCAGAGGACAAGTCACCTCCGCGTCCTTCCCCAAAAAATCCAAACCCGCTCAAATATGTTTGTGATGCCACCAAGAATTGAGCTCTGCTCAAATTTTTAAATCATTCCTTAAACGAATTCCTGATCCTCCTAGAAAATTTGCCATTCTCCGTTATCTCTTGACAGGTCTTATCCAATTTAGAATTTACAATTTGCCATCGTTGTTAATATTTAATGTTTGTTTATGACCATCACAGATGCTGCATTGAAAAGAGGAATAATGCTGCACGCCCCCGTAAGACATCTAATTTGAATTTTCTCTCTGTCTCTCTGTCTCTGTCTCTCTCTCTCTCTCTCTCTCTCACACACACACACACCTCCTACTTGCATTAAATAGAGGTGTGTGTGTGTATGTGTGTTTCAAAGAGTACCTTATAAAGTGGTTTAAAATATTAGAAGATCTGTGAGATTTCAGACACGAAGGGAAGGTGAAAGAAAAAGTAAACTTTGACTCTTTTCTGATTGCCAAAACAATCCTAGGTTGCATAAATAGAGAGATGGAATCAGGTGTGGCTTTACTCCTGAGTCAACCCTGCTTTCTCAATAGTCCTTGTCGTCTGCTAGCTCTGTGTGTGCTGGGAACTGCTGGGAACTGTTTCCAGAAGCTCCCCCACTTCACTGCTGTCCAAATCCGAAGGCAGCTGTTGACTGCCAGCCTGCCCTGGCCCCATCTCTGCCTCTGATGCAGAGCCCTCGTCCGAGCCTTCCTCAGCCTCCAGACCCAGCCCAGTTTCCTCCCCAAACCTCCTCACTACTGTCCAATTCTGCTGCCAGCTCTGTGAAGCTTCCCTAGGGCCTCAACAGCATGAAAACCTTGGAAGAACAAACGTCTGGTCCCAGCAACCAACTCGGATTGGATCCTGAAGACAAGAAGTCTTGTTAATAAGGATCTGTTTTCTCCATTCTCCTAGAAGATTCATAGATGGCCACTAGAGACTGGTCCCACATGCCTTCTTTTGCTTCTAGGGATATAAACAATAACCAGAGCCACCAAGTAACCACCTTGAGGTTTCTAATTATAACGCTTCTCTCTTGGAGATGTCGATAAAATAATTAGACATTGTGCCAAGGAAGGCAGTACGCTGGGCTATTTTAACCTTGGTTTGTTTTTTTTTCCCTCGAGTGAAAACAACATCTTGGTTTTCAATCCAATGCGGAGTGTGAGGGAGACAGTTCTAGTCTTTAGTTTAGTCTTTAGTTCTGAGTTTAGTTTACACTGTTGTCATTGTGTACAACGAAATCAAACACCATCTTCAGTGCACATCATGACCGTGAAAATGAACACAAACACACATCCTTCACCCTCCACACATTGAACCGGAAACCCCCGACACCGCAGCAACACAGCAGAATTCAAAAGAGCTACTGCCCTGGGATAGAAGCTGTTTTTCAGCCTATTTGTCCTTGTTTTTATTATTGTCCTGTACCATCTGCCATATGGTAGTAGTTCAAAAAAAAAAAAAAAAGGGTGCCCAGGATGAGATGGATCTTTGAGAATGTTTTAAACTTTCTCAAGGAAGCTGGAGTTCTTCCAAAGAGGGGAGAGGGCAACCAGTGATCCTCTGGGTAATGACGTTAACCCCTCCTATCTGCCCCTGTGCAATTGGCAAACCACACACAGAGGCTGTAAGTTAAGATACTTTTTCTGGTGCAGCGGTGGAAGGTCACCAGCAGTTTTTCACTCAGTTGTTGTTTCCTGAGAAGCTTCAGGTAGTATAACCTCTGCTGGGCCCTTTTGACCAGGGGTGCAATGTGGGCACCCCAGGTCAGGTCCTCTTTTAGGATAACACCCAGAAACTTAAAACTGGCCACTTGCTCCACTCGGTCCCCATTGATAAGCAAGGGTTGGATGTCTGATCTGTTCCTTCTATAGTCCGCTATAAGCTCCTTGGTCTTTTTGGTGTTGAGGACCAAATTATTGTCTCCACACCACGAAAGCAACCGGTCCACCTCATCTCGGTAGGCCAACTCACACACACACACACACACACACACACACACACACACCCCGAGATAAGTCCCACCACAGATGAGTCTTGAAGGAGGAGGGGAGAAAGGAGCTAAAATCTTGGCTAGGATGGCTTAAGAAAAGTCATTTTAGAAAATGTGCAAAAGAGGGGATCAGAGTAGGGTAAGAATATTTCTGTACATGAAAAGGGGTTGGAAAACTGCTTTGGGGGCAAAGGGACTTGTGGCGTCTAGAAGCACGCATGCAGCAGAATGCTTTTAGTTGAATCCCTTAAAGTTGCCTTCTTCTTTGTATGGTTTTTCCCAAAGACCTTTGCTATCAACCACAGTTCTTGTTGTTTGATTTTCTTCTTGTTGTTTTTTTCCTTGAAAAACGTTTCACTTCTCACCCAAGAGGCTTCTTCAGTTCTATCTGAACAGCGGGGAAATATAAGGATTTATATTCAGTTAGAACTGAAGAAGCTTCTTGGATGAGAAGTGAAACCTTTTCAAGGAGGGGAAAAAACCCAAGAAAGGCCAGTTGCCTTTTGCAAAAGGGCCCTTTAAGATAATCTGAGTCATGTTTTTTTTTTTTTAAAAAAAAATTAATATTCCCTCTGGAAAGAAAAAAAACTGCTTTGCCCATATCACCTAGATATTCCTCTTTCGGTCTGGTTAATTTCCAGTTGTCTATAAGTCACACAGGATGATATTGTTCATATAATTAATGTAATATTGGAACAATTCATTAAGATTCACCAACTTATTAGAAATCAATGCTGACAGGGAAGCACACGAGGAAGATGGCTTTGCTTTGTTTCAAACTTGCGTTTCTCCCATTTGCTCAATCGAGCCATAAAAGGAATACATGGACCTCTGATGGATTTTTCATTCGGTGGCGTTTAAAGAAGCAATTGTCCCTTTTGTTTCGTTTTCAAAGGGTCCTCTAGTTAATGAGAAGCAAAGCTTCTGTTCTTGTAGGAAGCAAAGGGTGTATGTGCTAAAGTTCCCCACGGTTAGGCCATTTAATTGGGAATGGTTTTTCACTACTCCCCAAACTGGCCAATGCAGTTGATCCCAGTAGGTGGCTGATGAGATTCACAACTAGCAAAGAAAATAATTTCCCATTTCACTTTAAGCGTTTTTTTGTCTTTCTGAGTCTTCGCTGCTCTCTTGGAGATGTGGCGACGTTAATAAGGCCAATTATTGAATTGATTATAATGGGTTAGTATTTTTCTAGCAGATAAACCCCAAAGGGCTTTTTTTTTTTCAAAAGACAACCGCATTTTCTTTGATTTTCCTTGAAGACGTTTCGCTTCTCATCCAAAGAAGCCTCAGAACTGTTCTTCAGAACTTGAAGAAGCTTCTTGGATGAGAAGTGAAATGTCTTCAAGGAAAAACAAAGAAAGTCCAGCTTTTTTTTAAAAAAAAAAAGCACTTTGGGGACTTCTGCGCTGATGTGCTAGAAAAATGCTAACCAATTATTTTTTCGGGAAAAAAAATACCTTTGGGTTAACCATGACCTGGTCAAAATAGACCAGGTTCTTTCTTCTTCAAATGTAAGAGAACTTGAAGGTGGGAGACATGTGGATGAGTTAAGAAAGGAAATGACAAACACAACCATGTAATTTTAAAAATACAATTGCAGACCAGAATGAATGACAAATGGCTGCGAGATGAGCACTTTTAGCAATACATATAAATACTAAGTTCTATTTTAATTCTTGCAGAGATGTCGGGGACGGTGTCAGATCTTTCTTTGGTACACTGGAAACAGCAGTGGTTGGAGAATGGCACTCTCTACTTCCATGTGTCCATGAGCAGCACTGAACAACTTTCCCGGGCCACACCACCGAGCCTCCAAGAACCTTCGGAGATTGTGGACGAACAGATGCACATTCTACATGTGTCTGTCATGGTAAGTGGCTTCTTCTACAATCACCTAGGGAGATTGTCAATCAGTTACAACAGGCACTATAAACACCGCACACTAGATCAGCCCAAAGCACACATGCTGCTAGAGAGAAGTTCCCAAGGATGGGTTCCAGCACAAGTCCAAAAGCTCAGAAGGCAAAAACCTCTGGTCCTTGTGACTGACCCAGATTGCATCCTGCAACATTATCCTGGGACATGTAGTTTCACCTTCATTTGTGAGATTCTCAATTATCCAGATCACGGTTGTCCCAAAAGGCAACCGGGCTTCCTTTTTTCCTGGAAGACATTTTGCTTCTCACCTAAGAAGCTTCTTCAGTTCTTCAGACCTGGTTTTTCCTTGAAGAGGTTTCGCTTCTCATCCAATAAGCTTCTTCAGTTCTTCAAAAGCTTCTTGGATGAGAATCGAAACATTTTCAAGGGGGAAAAAAAAACACAGCCAAGCAAATCCAGTTGCCTTTTGGAAAGAACCTCTGGATGATTCTTCTACGCTTTTTCCCACCCAGGATGGTAAACAGGTAACCAAGAACAGCCTGACATTTGTATTTGCAAACTCTTCGGACTTTCCTGGTTAGTTGTCTGGTCTATTTGGGGCATAACTACAATAGGATTGGAGATCTTGTTGTTTAAAAATGGTTGGGATTGATGAAGGTTTTTTCTGCGAAGTTTTGTAGTGCACAACCTGCTTTGATCCTAGAATTCTCAAGTTGTGCATTGCAGTGATCGATTCTTTGGTACGGGCAGGAGCCCAGATGGTTTACATTTGTGATGTGCTGAACTATTTCTTCTGCATCGTTTTGGATGCAGTTTTTAATTTTGATTCCAAAGCCAAAGAACAGACACTGGTGGAATTTTGATGTCTGGGCTAAGGGATTCCTCTATTTCAGTAAGTTTTGAAAGGCTGAGGTTTGTGAGCGAGTGTCCTGTGTTACACTGTAGAATTGTCTCCCTAGTTATTTTGAATAGAAAGAATGGAATGGAATGGAATGGAATAGAATAGAATAGAATAGAATAGAATAGAATAGAATAGAATAGA
>NW_020769362.1:2598147-2611430 GCF_900518735.1 Pseudonaja textilis
TTTTTTTTTTTCCCTTCCTTTTTTGGGGGGGGGAGTTATCTCTCCCACCCACCCAACCCAATACACAGAGGGAGATGGAGCCCATTAAATGGTTTGTCTGATATGTTGTTGCAGGGGAGGTTATTATATTATTTTATTCATTTATTATATGATTATAATATGATAGAATTAATTTATTAGAGGACTATTCTCTTTTATTGGTTTTATAGTTTTTATATCTGAGGAATATTTTCATATTCCTGCAATATTGCCATAACTATATTGAATTCTACTGTAGCGTGCAATATTAACGCCATATCCAGGCTTTTCAGTTCAACTGTATAGAATGTTTGTGTTTTATTTTTCTAGCCATAATGTACACAGGAGAAGGCATTTAATTTCGTTATATGAGGTGCAATGACAATAAAGTCAACTAAACTAAGCTGCAAGCCGCCTGGAGTCCCCATGTTCTCATTCCGGTGATCGCTACATCAGGGCTACCTTAACAAGAAGGCTGTGTGAATTATTTATTTACGCTGTGGAGCCAATGCAATTTTTTTTTAAAAAAAAAAAGTGGCAATCTTTGTTAGTTTTGATAAAGAGTTATTTAACATGCACGGCTGCATCAATCTGTTTTTAACAGGGTGAAACAGACCTCGGAAATTACTGAGGCTACATGTTGCATAGTTGCTTTGTGTATGTGCCAGAGAGAGAGAGAGAGTTAGTGAGGAATAGAAAAAAGAGAAGAGAAGAGAGAAGAGAAGAGAAGAGAAAAATAGAATAGAGAATTAGAATAGAATAGAGAACTAGAATAGCACAGAATAGCATAGAGTAGAATAGAGAATTAGAATTAGAAGAGAAGAGAGAATTAAAAGAGAAGAGAAAAATAAAATAGAATAGAATAGAATAGAGAATTAGACAGAATAGAGAATTGGAATACGATAGGATAGGCTCGAACAAAACAGAACACAACTGAACAGAATAGAAGACAGAATTAGAAGAGAAGAGAGAAGAGAAGAGAGAAGAGAAGAGAAGAGAAAAATAGAATAGAGAATTAGAAGAGAGAATTAGAATAGAATAGAGAAGAGAATTAGAATTAGAATTAATAGAATGGAATGGAACGGAACGGAACGGAACAGAACAGAACAGTTCTCTTGATGGTTGCTACAAATAGGTGTATTCATTTCTTTGGATGAATATCACTACAATGAGAAGCATTGATTTTTTTCCCCTATGCACATCTGTAATTGATAGAGTTTGCACTCACATCCCTCCATGTACACACTGCAGAAATGAAATGTGTTCCTTCCTTTTTCCACATTTTTGTGAGATGCATTGATTTCCCATCTTTTCCTGATTTTTAGCTTAGCTTTTGTCACTGGCCTTATTTACAGCCTGTTGTTTATTTCCAACTTTCAGCTCCAGACCTTTTGTTTGAAAGAACTGGAAACCCTATTAATATGCGGACGTGAATAGATGGAGATGAATATCAATAGAAAGGAATATTTGTAGCTCAGGGTTGAGCTGCGGTCCTTGGCGCTACCTGAGCTTGGTGATTTTCTTATAGACATTTCATGACCCAACAGGGTAACATCATTTGAGGAGAGGAGGAGAATGGGGAGGAGAGGGGGAAGGAAGAGGAGGGGAAGGAGGACCGTGGGGTCCTAAATTCTCTCTGAGCTTCGTTGTTTTCTTGCAGACATTTTATGAACCAACTAGATAGCATCATCAGTTCTTGAAGGGAGTTTGGTTTTGGTGATGGTGGTGGTAGAGGAGGAGGAGGAGGAGGAGGAGGAGGAGGAGGAGGAGGAGGAGGAGTTGTTCTTCTCCACATCAAGCATGAAGTTCAGAAGTGGTTTCCATGTGGAAACAAAAGTACTTATAGTATTTTTTTAATCAAAGTGGTCAGTTTTGCCATTTCAGCCAAACTCCATCAACTTCTGCAACTATTCGTCCATGGTAGGAATCAAAGTGTCTTTCCATTTTTGTGCATACAGTAGTCTTGCTGCTGTCGACATCCATCTCCTCCTCCTCCTCCTCCTCCTCCTCCCTTTTTCCTTTCTCTTCCTCCTTCATTCTGCAAACCCCACTCCCTTCTAGCACTGATGAGGTTCCCTTGTTGGGTGATGAGACCACCGCAAGAAAACCACCTAGGTCAGAAAGCACCAAGGTCTCCAGAGTTGAACATGCCCTCTATCTCTCGTTGAGGGCCCATGGCCTACCCCTCGTGCTCAGTTACAACAATCAGTATCCCCCAACTATCATTCCTATGAATTGGGGCTGATGGAGAATTGGGCATTGAGACTATTTTCTATGCCTAGACAGACCGAGAACCCTGCGTTTGATTTTAAGTTCAGCATCCACAATGAGTAGAAGGTCTTCAGAGCATCAAGTGTGAGAATTGCCAAAAGCCAAGAAGCCCGATATTCAAGAGTCAATAAAGCAATTTATTGGCAAGGGTTAAATTAAGGAGCAACGTTAAACAAACACACCTACAGAGAGACAAAAACAAAACAAAACAAACCCATTTCTATCCCAGATATATTTGGGGCAGAGGAAACTGCATTAACCTAAGGGAGGAGCTATCAAATGCACAGACAAACACAGCTTACAATATACAGCTTTTGTCGAAAAGACAAACACAGCTTACAATAAACAGCTGTGCTTACAACTCTCCTTTTGACAGTGAAAGGTGTCTGCCGGAAGAAAAACGGGAAGAAAAATCAACATGGGCTTTCAAAGGTTCCTGGATGAACAAATCCAATTAATCTTTTATTATTTCTCTCTCTCTCTCTTTTTCCCCCCTCACACGGCTTGCTTGGGGATATGTATTTTTTTTACAAAGCAAAGGATCAATCTGAAAAGCAGCTGACCAAGTTCTCAGAAAAGAGGGAATGAGGAATGAGGAAGGCAACGGTTAGATGCAGAGGTGATATTCAGCAGGTTCTGACCAGTTCTGGAGAACCAGTAGCGGACCACATTCATCACACCCATCAAGCCATGCCACGCCCACCAAGCCACGCCCACAGAACCGGTAGTAAAAAAGAATTTGAATCCCACCACTGGTTAAATGGCTTCTGACTGCATTTTTTATGAGTGGCAGGGGTCATCTATTTCTGTTTCTTTTTCTTAATAAAAACAGGGATGGTGTGCTTTCACCCATAGATTTGCTTTTAAATATGCAGGTACTTTTTCAAAAGGCCACAACACTTTGAATGGCCACTAAACAAAATGTTGGAAGTTGAGGGCTATCTGTGTGCAAATTAACAACAAAAACTGGGGGCTCAGTGGCCGTTGGACCTCCAGGATTACCTGTACAACTTGTGGACCAAAAATGCAGGGAGGAGTTGAACATTTTGAGGTTTGCTCTGTTTCCAGGTGAGTGCAGCTGCCACGAAGGATATGCCCCAGATCCTGTTCATCGACACCTTTGTATCCGTAACACCTGGGAACACAGTGAAGGGTGAGTCTTCTATGGCAGGGGGGCAGGGTGAAAACCTCCAGGGAAAATTGGCAAGGAAGGAAAGATAGCTAAAAAAAATAAGCATCTTTGTGCAAGGGGACCAGACTTTTGGGAATTGCTAACCAGAAAATCCAGCCCTTGTCATCTGCAAGAATTCATAACCTGCTCCCCAAATTCTGTCTGCCCGAGAGGGATTGTTTGCTTACATAACATTTTTTTTCCCTGTTGACATTTTTATTGAGTTATAAAGTAATAGGGGGGCGTGGTGGCTCAGTGGACTAAGATACTGAGCTTGTCTATCAGAAAGGTCAGCAGTTCAAATCCCTAGCGCTGCGTAACGGAGTGAGCTCCTGTTACTTGTCCCAGCTTCTGCCAACCTAGCAGTTTGAAAGCACTTAAAAAATGCAGGTAGAAAAATAGGGATCATTTTGGTGGGGAGGAAACAACATTCTGTGCGCCTTTGGCATTTAATCATGCCAGCCACATGACCACGGAGGCGTCTTCGGACAGCGCTTGGCTCTTTGGCTTTGTAACGGAGATGAGCACCGCCCCCTAGAGTATGTGCAAGGGGAATATTTATCTTTACCTCACCTTTGGGTCCTGTTCCAAGGATGTGAGTATACCACATCGCTTTCCTAGGTTTATCTCCCTTGAAATCTCCTATGTGGATGGAGATTTCTGTATAAATAATGCATTAAATGTGTATGTATTAAAGATTGGCTTCTGGAATGAAGGAATTATGTGGGGGCTCTGGCTCAAAGCTTGCGGGCGAAGTTTGCAAGCCAGGAATCTTAGTTTCAACACTATGCCACTCCAGCTAGTCAGTAAAGGACCTATTTGAATGCCATCAACCATCGCTCTGATTTACACAGCCCGATGCTCTGCATAACGTCAATTCCGAAGTCTCGAGAAACCATTAAAAGTTAAACAGCGGCAAGCACGCCTGACTTAAGCAGGGGGAGAAAAGAGAGCCCGGAAATCGTTATTTCAATGCCATCTTAATATATCAATCAATCAGCAAGAGCCACAAGGCTGGAGCAGGACAATAAATATAATTAAATATAGATAAGCTGCCAATGCATTAGAATGCCATAAATAAATAGCATAATTGCAGGAAAAAAGAAAAAGGCAGGATAATAAGCTGTTTGGGCCGAAGATGAGAAAATGATGTGGTGTTGAGTAATGTTGTTATTAAAAAGGAAATGGATTTGCTTCTGGCTGGGTCTTGTTTTTTAAATTCCAACCCCTATCATGGCTATTCTTGCTTGGTTTTCACCAGCCCTTGGCCATACACAACTTTGGAAAGAGGTTATGATTTGGTGACGGGAGAACAAGCTCCGGAGAAAATTCTTAGGTGAGTCATGCAATCGGTTTGGTTGAAGTTTTGCCCTCGATGTGTCCTTTCTTGGTTTGGGTGGGCAGTTCAATTTCAGGGGGTCACTGTGGCATCCTTGGTGCTCCCTGAGCTTGGAGGTTTTCCTGCAGACGTTTGCTGAAGTTGTTATTCTGTGGTTCTGAGCTTTGGTTCCATCTAGCCCTTGACATGACCACAACTGAGCCTAAAATTTCTCTTGTGAAGCGAAATAGAATAGAATAGAAGAGGAGAGAGAAGAGAAGAGAAGAGAAGAGAAGAGAAGAGAAGAGAAGAGAAGAGAAGAGAAGAGAAGAGAAGAGGATAACAGAGTTGGAAGGGACTTTGGAGGTCTTTTGGTCCAACCACCTACCTAGACAGGAAACCTTAGACCACTTCAGAGAAATGGTTATCCAACATCTTTTTAAAAAATTCCAGTGTCCAGTTGGATCATTTACAACTTCTGAAGGAAAGCTATTCCACTGGTTAGTTGTTGTAACTGTCCGTAAATTTCTCCTTAGTTCCAAGTTGCTTCTCTCCTTGTTCATTTTCCAGCCATTGCTTCTTGTCCTGCCTTCAGGTGCTTTGGAGAATAGCTTGACTCCCTCTTCTTTGGGGCAGCCCCTGAGATACTAGAAGACAGCTATCATGTCTCGTCTGGTCCTTCTTTTCATTGGACTAGACATACCCAGTTCCTGTAACCGTTCATCATATGTTTTAGCCTCCCCTAATCCTCTTTGTTGCTCTTCTCTGTACTCTTTCTAGAGTCTCAACATCTTTTTTACATCATGGCGACCAAAGAGTGCAGAGAAAAGCAACCATTTCCGACACATAAATACACAGTGTTCCACCACTTCTGTTCATTCACTTCTGTTCATCAAACAAAAAAATTAGACAATATTTCAAAACCTTACCTTTGATGGAACCACAAGTGATGCTGTTGGTCCATACTTTTCAGCACAGTCTAAATATTTAAGCTGTTAAAGTGAGATTCATTAGAATTGCTTCCTTAATTTGGCCGCCATTGACCAAAAAACCAAAAAAAAGTAGACAATATTTCAAAGCCCTCACCTTTGATGGAATCTCATCTTTGCCGCATGATAGTTTCCAGAGAAAGGCAATCACCACAACTTCACATTTTGAGATTTCTGTGCTGAGTCTTGGAACCAGAAAGTCCAAAGTTCTAAAACTGGCATTGTTCTTTGTCTTCTGCTCTCATGTGTCTTCTTTTTTGAAGGTCTACCTACAGCCTGGGCCAAGGTCTTTGGCTTCCCGTGAGTAAAAGTTTTGTGGTTCCTCCGGTGGAGCTTTCCATCAACCCATTGGCTAGCTGCAAGACCGATGTCCTTGTGACTGAAGATCCAGCAGACGTCAGGTAAGAAGGTCCTTTCTCAACTCTTGGTATTGGAAAGATCTGAGCTCCGTGGTAGGTCAGCTCGATGCTGAACGTGCCACTTCAACTATAAGTGTCTCTCGCTACATGAAAAACAAACCAGATTTATTTGCTAAGCTTTTTTGTGTGTGTTCTTTCACATTCATGCTAATGTTCACTCAACCAGAACTCAACTTTAGCTCCTCTGGAAATGGGTGGAAGGTTCAGGAATCTCAGGAAATAATTTAGATTTTTCAACTTTGTTCATTCCATCATCCCCATAAGTGGGAGTTTCCCTAACAGAAAACTAACAGAAAACTAGGCAAGATAAATCAAAGAGACAAATTGTCATTAGTGAAGACATAGTTTCTTCCAAAAACATTACCCAAATGATGGAAAAACCTCACCTTCTCAAGAACATCCCAATTTTAGAAGGCACGTGCTGCAGATCCAGATACACTCAGTTGAGAACACTTAACCGAGCCTCTCTGTGACATGCAGCAAGTGCTGAATTATTCAGAATTTAATAAATGTAGGAATAAATATTTGATGTGAAATTATGGATGCTTCTACAAATATCTCAGGAATGAAAGACTGATCCAATGTTAGCATTAGAACTCCGGCTGCTTTTTCTGGCACAGTATTTTTCTTCTTCTTCCTCCTCCTCCTCTTCTCCTTCTCCTTCTCCTTCTCCTCCTCCTCTTTCTTTCTCATAAAAATAATCACAATCGCAACTGTCTTTTTTGTAGCCCTTGTGTAGTTCTCAGTCTGAATCTTAGCTTTTATCTCACTTTTTCTCTCCTGAAAGCTGTGCTTCATCCAGTTTAAACACAACCGTTATATTTCTTTATGTATTTGAATAAGCATCCCATAATGGACATCCTTTACTGGGTGGGGAGTTTGAGTCTTCTAGTAAAATATACCTGGTAGACATCGTACAGGTGTAATCTTCCATTCCTTTTGGTTTTCTCTGGTGTCCAATTTTCAAAGTTTCATCCTATGTCTTTGTATATTTTTTTAAAAAAAACTCAAGAATTTCCTACAGAAAGGATTCTCATAATTAATTTCAAAAGCTTCTTGCCAATCCATTTGGACCCCTAAATTCATTTGTAATTTTCCAAAATCCACATTCTAATCACTCTTTGGCTGTTTATTCCATTTTTTAAAAAGTCCTTAAGTTTATATGCAAAACTTCTTTCACTAGCGATTGAAGGAAACTCACCAAGTGCTGTCCAAAACCTATCAGTAAAAAGGTTTTTTAATAGCTGAAAAATAGTTAGCAAAGGATTTCTGGACAAGGATATTTGCGGGGTCCTTGGTGTTCTCTGAGGTTGGTGTTTCCTTGCAAATGCTTCATTACCAAACTGGGTAGAAGTTGCTAGAAGGAAGTGCTAGGAGAAAGTGGAGTTTACAGGGAGGAAGAGGAGGAGAGGAGAAGAGGAGGAGAACTATGAGTCCTTGGTGTTTTCTGAGTTTCGTTGCTTGCCTATAAACATTTCAGTACCTGAGTAGATAATTTCATCAGTGGGAATGGGGTTTGCGGAGAGGAGGAGGAGGAAGATGAAGAGGGCTGTGAGTCCTCTGAGTTTACTTGCTTACAAACGTTTCATTACCCAACTAGGTAACTTCATCAGTGGTAGAAGGGAGTGGGGTTTGCAAAGAGGCGGAGGAGGAGGGGGAGAAAGAAGACTGTGGGGTCCTTGGTGCTCTCTGAGCTGGGTTGTTTTCTTGCAGACATTTCATTTACCAAACTAGGCAACATCATCAATGCTAGGTTAGAAAAAGATGCCTGTGAAACAAGGGCCATCAGCCACGATTTGAACAAGATGGCTATTACTTCGTCTCCCAGAGCTCTGGGCTTTCTTGCAATCTCCTCACAAGAAGTGATTGCCTGGAGCACTTGTGGGCAATCTCAAGTCCTTTCCTTGTTTGGAGAGGAATTACAAAGAGCCCAGTAGGTTCTCCAGTTCTTTATTGTTCCCAGCATTTCATTCTGCTTTTAGCGGAGCTGTCTTCAGTGCGTCATTCCCCCATCCCCCCGGAAGTCCTGATAAATAATAAAATCTGCAGTTCATTGAGGCAGAGACTATAAAAGACACAAAAGGGAGAAGAAGGGGAGAGAAAAAAAAGAACGGATACAGCAGAAATAGGACGGTGGGAAATGTATCGCTTTAGAATTTTGGTAGTTATATCTTCCTCGAGCAAAGGCTGCCGAGGCGGCATCTTTAGAAAGAAAGGCTGATAAATTAATATTTTAGAAAAAGCGTACCAAAATATAAAGGGGAAGAAAATGAAGAGAAGGCGTTAAGTAAAATCCAGGGCGGTGTTTCAACAGATTTAACATTTATTTATGGAGAGAGTAGCTAGAACGGTTGGTGGTCAGTCTGCTCTCAAATGGGTTTGAAGTGAGCGAAAGGAACACATCAGAACAGAAAGTCCAAGAATAGATGGCCAATATGATGTATGAAGCTTAAGATATCGTTCTAGAACCAAAGACAATTCAGATTCATGATCTATTCTGAACCTTGGAAGGTGTCATTTTTGGTCTGAGATGGTATGGAATCTCCTGCTCAAGCAGTGGGATGGACTAGAAGACCTCCAAGGTCCCTTCCAACCCTATTATTCTATCGTGCTTTGTCTCTAGGTGACTCTGGACCAACAACTTTCATCTTCTACCTCTCTGATTTTGTTCACACAGCACACATAACAGAGTTGGACAGGACCTTCTGAGGTCTTATAATCCGGCCCTAAGTAACTAGTTAGCTACTGAATGAATCCTATTTTCTAGGTGGGTGCACAAAGACCTAATCCAATGTGGCTTGAGTAACTGAGAAAAATATTGTTCTTCATTCTGAGATTCCCAGAAATATCCACTTGGACATACTGAATTCTGAAGCAGTTCCTTCTTCTGCCTGACTCTGGAGGCTCAAGTAGTTCTTCCAGCTTTGAACGTTAACCAGGGGTGGCATTCAAACAATTTTACTACTGGTTCTGTGGGTGTGGCTTGGTAGGCGTGGTGTGGCTTGGTGGGCGTGGCAGGGGAAGGTTACTGCAAAATCCCCATTCCCTCTTCACTCCTGGGGGAAGGTTACTGTTGTGGTTAGCCGGCAGCAGAAGAGTACGGCTGAGGACAGTGAGGACTCAGATGAGGGGCCAGGACCATTAGGGAGTGGACTGCTGCCTTCAGAGATTGTGGTGGCTGGCAGCAGCGATGAGGAGGTTCCCGAGGAGCCTGTGCCAAGTGTGCGTGCGCACAGGATTGCTCGCAGGAAAGAGCAGCTGCAACAGCATGGGCGACTTGGGAGTAAGGCTGCAATGGCCCCTCCTTCAAGAAGATAAAAAGCATCTGTGAAGCGAATGTTCTTTGCAGGAAGCAAAGACGTTTTGAAACTCAGCCTTGTGAACATTACAATATCTTAAGTTGGTATTTGAAGACTCTTGTGTTGTGAAATATTTCTTATCTGTGATTCTTGACAGTCTCGTACAGTTTTGTGCTTATCAAAGTTAATTAGTTTGCAGCAGCCTTTTAACCAGGGATTCGTAAGACTCATTAAAAGGTTTCTGTTCCCTTTGGTTATTGTTTGTCTTATTGGAAAAGGGTTTGGGTCAGAACACTAACCTGCTTTCCAGCTCCTTTCTCCTGTGCAGGGCAACCAAAGAAGACCCAGCCAATCAGCTGGGATTCGGGAGGTGGAGAAGCGATGGGGGCGGGGCCAGTCAGAGGTGGGATTTGCCGCTTCTCTAAACTACTCAAAATTTCCACTACTGGTTCTCCAGAACTGGTCAGGACCTGCTGTATACCCACCTCTGACGTTAACCTTGGAGAAGCTTTGACCACATAATTGTTAATTGTTTAGCAATTCTTCTCTGAGCCTTAGGATTCTTCTTCCTTTTTCCTCCTCTGTTCTATGAACTAGATCATTTTCTTTCGGAGTCAGGACACCTCAACTGTCAGGGCATGCTTATTTATTCATGTGTAATGCTCTAATGGCCACTTTCTAATTTCTCTCTTTTTTTAAAAAAAGGAAATAAATAGCTTGACTGGAAACCTATTTTGTGTTCCTCCGGAGTTCTGATTCGACAGACCTCTGAGGGTCATCCTTTCCCTAGAGTTTAATGGAGGAAAATTGCTGAAGGACACTTTCATAAGCTCTCCAAGCGGAGGTCGTGCCATGGCCTTCCTATCTTAATGCAGATATTTGGAGCCCAGCTTTGATGTTCACTCCGGGGCAGCTGAGATGAACAAGGATCTGCTTTTAGTGCTGCTTGAGGCAAGAATTCCTCCCACACTCATTGTGAAGCTGGAAATATTTGCCAAGCTGCTTCCTTTTCATTTTTATTTTATTTTTTTTAAATGTGGACCTTTGTTCAGTATCTTCTCGGATACGCTAACAGGACCAGGATCAGTGGAACTATTTAGAAGCAATTCAACTCTGCAAATTATCTAATGAGGGGGGAAACAGTCCAAGGAGAAACAGAAGAGTGTTTTCTTCTTTCTCATATTTCTGCTTGGTTGTGTGAACTCTTGTTTGCATTCCTAGCTTTTTATTCAGGTCCTTGAGGGGATCTGCAGGGAGCCCAGAGAGAATGCTAGCTCTAATTTGATAAATAAGAACTGGCTTTCCTTTCAAAAGAGAAGATAAATTTGCTGATTTTTTTCTGAGGTTGAATGTTTTTATTAAAAGACCAAAAGAGGGTGAAACTGTCATATCTTTCACTGTACAGTACCATCTTCCTTCCTTCCTTCCTCCCTTCCATCCACCCTCCGTCCCTCCATTCCTTCCTTCCATCCATTCATCCACCCTCCCTCCCTCTTCTCCCTCCCTTCTTGTTTGGGCAGGGGGTTGGACGAGATGACCTACAAGGTCCCTTCCAACTCTGGTTATCTGTTAAATCCCTCTGTTCCTTCCATCCATCCATCCATCCTCACTTCCTTTCTTCCTCATCCCGTTCCTTCCTTCCTTCCTTCCATCCATCCATTCATCCAGCCTCACTTACTTCCTTCTTTCCTCAATCCCTCCCTCCCTTCCTTCCCACTGTTCTTGCCATCAATTGCAAAACCAAACATAAAGGGGAGAAGACATGAGCACTGGTGAAATACAAGTTGTTTGGGTAACTTTGGAGAAAAATGGGGAAAGCTGGAACAGGGTAGGTCGGTGCCCTTGACTTGGCCTCCTGAGATAAAGAACCATGGAAGAAAGCAAGAGGTTGAAATGGCTCGGAGCTAACTTGCAGCCAACGAACTGTCAACCTTCCAGAGACAAATCACCTTTGTTGACCTTCATCGTTTCCCCAGCCTGACAGTTGGATGTATATTTGGCCTGCTCCAGAGGTTCACTTGAACTCCAGCTGATGTCTGTCAACTCTTTATATAGCCGAGGGACTTGGTTTGTTTACTTCATTATGGTGCTTGAACCAGTCTCTCATTTTAAGGCCAGTCATCTTGCCAAATATTTTCCTGAGGGCTGACAACATCCCTTCAAAAAAAGAGCAGAAGAGAATAGAATGGCTGGTTGCCAGCTGCAAGCAGAGCTTCTCTTGTTTTCATATCTCCTGAGTCGTGACC
This sequence comes from Pseudonaja textilis, assembly GCF_900518735.1. Next base: position 2,609,879 of record NW_020769362.1, read on the forward strand.
TTATTGCCCATTTTGCTTCATTGGCCCTGCAGCCCTTCCCGTATATGGCAGAGCAACCACCTCCAATGCAGCTCCTGCACACGAGGTGCACACAGAGCAGATTGCAGGTTAACAGAGTTGAAAGGGGACCTTGTAGGTCGTCTAGTCCAAAGGGTCTTCAAACTTAGCAAGTTTGAGACGTGTGGACTTCAACTCCCAGAATTCCTGAATTAAGATAACTGGAGGAGGAACTCTGGGAGTGGAAGTCCACAAAGTCTTAAAGCTGTCAAGTTTGAAGACTCCTGATCTAATCCAATTCTCCCACCCAAGCAGGAGACCCTACACCATTTCTGACAAATGGTAGTCCAATCTCTTCTTGAAGGCTTCCAGTGATGAAGCTCCCACAACTTCCGAGAGCAACTTCTGTTCCGTTGGTTGATTGTTCTCACTGTCAGAAAATTTCTCCTGACTTCTAGGTTGAATCTCTCCTTGATCAGTTTCCATCCATTATTCCTGGTCTGGCCTTCAGATGCTTTGGAAGATAGCTTGACCCCTTCCTTCTCTCTGTGGCAGCCCCTCAAATATTGGAAGACTGCTAACATGTCTCCCCTGGTCCTTCTCTTCACTAGACTAGCCAGGCCCAGTTCCTGTAACCATTCATCATATGGCTTATCCTCCAGTCCCCTCATCATCCTAGTTGCTCTTCTCTGCACTCTTTCCAGAGTCTCAACATCTTTTTTATAGTGTGGTGACCCAAACTGGAGGTAGGATTCTAGGCATGGTCTTACTAAGGCTTTATAGAGTGGTATGAACGACATCCAGCTCGGATAAGCATCAATAATGGAAAAACATTTAGGAAATTACACAATGCTTTACCTCCATTAATTAGATATTGAAAATGTTGGAAGCATAGTCTTCTGAATTGACACCAATGTCATCTCTAGGCATGGATCCACCTGCTCCAATCTGATGACCTCTATGGTCACTGGGATTAGAACTCCTTGCACTGTCAATCCATGACTGGGAAAGATTAAGAATTGGGGTCTTAGCTCATCTGGAGAACACAATTTTGGAGAAAGCTGGCGTCGATGTTCCAAAAAGAGTGGAACAAACACTGGGCAATGCTTGGTTGAAATTTGGCCTGGGAAAGTTGGCTCTCCTTTAAAGAGTGAAATTGAAGGAGCGAAGATGCTGTTCCTCAAAATTCTGTCCCTCTTTCTTTCAGCAACCCAGCAGTTGGATAATAGCCCCAATTTACGTTCACCGGCAGTAAAAATTAGTAAGGTTTGCTTGCCTTCTACCATCTGACAGATGGCAGACTCCAAGTACTTTAGCAATAAAAGAAAACAAATCACTGGATAGGTATGTTTTGATAGCCAATGGGAGCAAAATTACAATATCCTGAGGCTTAATTTTTTATATGCTTAATGCAGCTGCAACATCTGGAGTGTGGGTTTGTACAGCAGAGATGGGCAATGGGGCAATGTTGGAAGGATGAGATAGAAAGATAGATAGATAGATAGATAGATAGATAGATAGATAGATAGATAGATAGATAGATAGATAGATAGAT
>NW_020769362.1:2611440-2626341 GCF_900518735.1 Pseudonaja textilis
GATGGATGGATGGATGGATGGATGGATGGATGGATGGATGGATGGATGGATAGATAGATAGATAGATAGATAGATAGATAGATAGATAGATAGATAGATAGATAGATATGTCTCTCTGTCTCTCTCTCTCTCAACCTGATGGAAACGAACACTCATTTTTCTTGGCATTATACAAGTTCTTTGTGAAACTGTTGTGGTTTCTCTTATTGGCCTGCTTCCCTTGGACCAGAGGTGGTATTCAGCAGGTTCTGGAGAACCAGTAGCAGAAATTTTGAGTAATTCAGAGAACCGGCCAATCCCACCTCCGACTGGCCCCGCCAACCCCATCTCTTCTCTGCCTCCCATTGAGTCCCAGCTGATCGGCTGGGCCTTCTTTGGTTGCCCTGCACAGGAGAACAGAGCTGGAAAGCAGATTAATGGGGTGGAGAGGGAATGGGGATTTTGCAGTAACCTTCTCCTGCTATGCCCACTAAGCCACACCACACCCACCAAGCCACGCCCACAGAACTGGTAGTAAAAAAATTGAATCTCACCACTGCCTGAGACGTTCTGGATGTCTCCCATACAAATATTAACCAAACGTAATCATGCTTAGCTTTTTGAGATGGGTTGACTTGACTGGAATGGGCTTGGCTTGGCTTGACTTGACTTGACTTGACTTGACTTGACTTGCTGTAATAGTCTTCACTCTCCCTGGTTTTCTTCAGTTCCCCTCCCTCTCATTACAAGAGAAGAAGGAAGTCCTTTTTTTCAGATTGGGAAATAGCAGAGTCGTGGCGACCGCAGAGTGACAGCAAGTTAGGTAAAAGGAAATTATATTTTTGAGATACTTTGCAGCCTCTTTGGCTTCTCTTGCTCCTCTCTTCTCTTCATTCCCAGAGACGAGCTCTAGCCATGAGTCAAGAAGCAGAAATAATGGGAACAGAAAGTTATTTCTTTGCTGTCAAATCATTTGAGCCTGCTTGAAAGAAAATGTAACGGGGGCGGGTTAACCCTGGCATGGCATTAATTGAATATTTCTAGTTTAACTTTAGCTTTGAAGGAGCACTTTATATCTTGCCATTGTCTCAGCCTAGATTGTACAAGACAATAGATCTGTTAGCAGACAAAGGAATTAAAGGAAATTTTAAGGTTTCCTTTGGCGCACGGCGTTCGGGAAATCCAGAATCTGAATAAAAGTGTGTTCATTATTTGTGTCCCCTGACCGGCTTAGCTAGTTCCAAGTCAGAATTGGTGGTTGTGTTTGCACAGCATGTGAAGTTTGGTTTACCTGTTTGCTTGTTGCTTTGTTTGTATCTTAGCATATATGTTCCATCAGGTGTATTGATGGCCCAGGGCATTGTAAGGAACCTGGGATGTTGCAGGAAACCAAGTTAAACATCTGTCTACATGCAGAAGATGGATTAGAAGCATGGATAAAGGCATCACATCTCTGTCTTTTTTTTTCCCTTCTCTCTCCCTTTTGATGGGATTAAGCTTGATTTAAATCCATGCCAAGGTCTGTGCAAATGAGAATTTGCTGACCTGGGGTTTTTTTTCTCTAATTGCTTTGGGCTCTCCCCACGGAGCGAGAGACTAAGAGAGCAGTGAATTAATTTGACGGAGATTGTATCCACAGGAATTAAGGGTAATTCTTAGAAATTAATGGCAAATCTCTTCGTGGATATATTGATCCTTTAAACATATTGTTTGTTCAAGCAGCAAAGGGCTGCCTGCTGATTTTGAGGGCTTGTCACCACATCTTCCCATAGAAGCAATCGAGAGATTAGACAACCATTTGTCTAAAACGGTATGGGGGTTGGACTAGAAGACCTCCACGGTCCCTTCCAATTCTGTTCTTCAGCCGTCTGAATTCTGAATTCCTGAATATTTTCTCAAGGACGTATAATTCATCCCTTCCACTTTGTTGTCAGAGCTGACTTTTTTTTTATTACACACGCACACACACCCTCCATCACTCCCTGGGGATTTTTTAAAGCCGAGAGCCGTGATTGCTAATCGGTTTTCTTACCTTCCCCTCCCACATCAATCTCATCGGCCGCTGTTATGGCATTGTATCCCAACCCCGAAGCTGGCCCATCTCCAGAATACGTTGGATATTTTCCTCCTCTTTTGAGACTTCTTTTTCAACCCACAGGAAGATCGCTGAAAGCAAAACAAATTAAGCAAAGCCCGGCTCCCCAAACTACAGCACTGACTATAATCATCATTATTATAATTGCAAGTGTGTGGAGCACTCTCCATCCAGAGCATTTTCTCCCGCCGCCAGTTTTCATTTATCGGTCTTCTTAAATTTCATGCAGTTCACCCACTAATATCAGTGTAATAAAATAATGTTGGGTAAGTGAAGAGCTTTCCTTTCTTTTATACCCCACTAATTGGTGCAAAATAGGTAGTTGCTGGCTGGAGGAACAGGCTACCTTTCTAGATTACCTGGAAATTGCAATCGATCTACAAATTAGCTGCTTTTAGAACCGGAGCAGGCCTATAACTCACTTTTCAAACCATCTGCTAACTGGGATAAAGTTCAAGAACTGGACCAATGTGGTATTCTTATTTTGGTGGAAGACTTGATAGCAAGTCCTCCCCAAGTGACAGAAACCAAGGCATTGATTGTATGGATTTATTTAAGAGCAGTGGTAGCGCAGTGGTTAGAATGCCATAATGCAGGCTACTTCTGCTGGCTGCTGGAAGTTTGGCGGTTCTGACTGGCTCAAGGTTGACTGAACCTTCCATCTTACCAGTAAAATGAGGACCCAGATTGTTTGGGGGCAAGAGGCTGACTCTGTAAACCGCTTAGAGAGGGCTGCAAAGCACTGTGAAGTGATACATAAGTCTAAGTGCTCTTGCTAAGTGCTATTTAGCCTAGCGCAAAAATGTTAAAAAGCATAATTACTTTCTCAAGGAGCAAATATGAAACCATTTACCCTAGTTATAAATTCAAAGGGAGAATATATAGTCAATCCATGTCGGAGCTGCATACAGAGAGTTTCTGCATATATGTGCAGTGGGCACTATTCCCACAATATGGTGCACTGTCTGGAGCACCAGAACTACACTCCGAAGTGGAGAGCTTTCCACATTTATGGAGGAGACTAGCACCCCAAAGAGTGTAGGAATTTCACACTCCAGGGTCTCCCGGACCACAACACAGAGTCAACAAATTCTTCCACAACTGCAGCTAGACAGTCCTTGTGATCTGCTGGCTAAAAACCCGTCACTATGGAAAGACCAAGGGGACGCGTGGCTCAGTAGCTAAGACTCTGAGCTTGTTGATCAGAAAGGCCGGCAGTTCAAGTCCCTAGCGCCGCATTACGGAGTGAGCTCCTTTTTCAAGTCCCAGCTTCTGCCAACCTAGCAGTTCAAAAGCATATAAAAAAATGCAAGTATAAAATTAGGGACCCCTTTGGTGGGAAGGCAGCAACCTTCCGTGTGCCTTTAAAGGCATTTAGTCATGCCGGCCATGTGACCACGGAGACGTCTTCGGACAGCGCTGGCTCTTCAGCTTTGTAACAGAGAGGAGCACCGCCCCCTAGAGCTGGAAATGCTGAGCACCTATGTGTGAGAGAAACCTCTACTTTTACCTATGGAAAGACCCCAGGAAAGCAATCTTTCTAAGCACGTAGACGTCTCAAATCAATCATTCATACATGGATATTTTAAGTCAAGAACTCCTACACATAATTTCCCATCTTGAGCTTCTCTGGGATCACTGAGAAATCTATCTTAGTTCCTGCCTGCCTCTTTTTTTGGTGGAGGGTGGGGATCTACCTTATTCCTGGATCCAGCATCTAACATCTCTACGAACACTGGGCCGTATCTAACAAAATGAAATCCAATGTAGAGGAAAGGAAAGTCTGACACTTAGGCAAGAAAAACCAAAAGGACACATATAGACTGGTTGAAACCAGGCTCAATAGCAGGAACTGTGAGAGGGATCTTGGGGTTTTAGTGGACAACCAGCTAAATATGAGCCAGGAGTGTGCAGCAGCAGCCAAAAAAGCTAATGCAATCCTAAGTTGCATTAACAGAGAGATACAGTCAAGATCAAGAGAGGTAATAATACCACTCTATAAAGCCTTAGTAACACCACACCTAGAGTACTGCATCCAGTTTTGGTCACCACACTATAAAAAAGATGTTGAGACTCTAGAAAAAGTACAGAGAAGAGCAACCAGGATGGTTAGGGGACTGGAGACTAAAACATACAAAGAACGGTTACAGGAACTGGGCTTGGCTAGTCTAGTGAAGAGAAGGACTAGGGGAGACATGATAGCAGTCTTCCAATATTTGAGGGGCTGCCACAGAGAGGAGAGGGGTCAAGCTATTTTCTAAAGCACCTGTAGTCCAGACCAGGAATAATGGATGGAAACTGAACAAGGAGAGATTTAACTTGGAAATAAGGAGAAACTTTCTGACAGTGAGAACAATCAACCAATGGAACAGCTTTGCCCTCGGAAGTTGTGGGAGCTCCATCACTTGAGACCTTCAAGAAGAAATTGGACTGCCATTTGTCAGAAATGGTGTAGGGCCTCCTGCTTGGGTGGGGGAGGTTGGACTAGATGACTACAAGGTTCCTTCCAACTCTGATTATCTGTTATCTGCTATCTCAACTGATGGCCAAACAGATGTGGTGAGAGAGAGAGGGCCGACCTTGGTCTCTAGCAGGTTTCTGGGCATCCCCCATAACAACGCCCATATCTGAGAGGGCTCCGTTGACAGTCTGGGAATCGCCATACAGATTGACTGCCCCCATTAGCAGGCCTGGAAAGAAGCCCTGACAATAATGAACAACTCAACCCTTATTTGCTGGCCTATCAGAGAAGTATTCAATCAAAAATGTAATTTCCCCAACGCTCCCATTTAGCATGGCGAGAATATTCCTTCAAAGTTTTAAATAGACTAATTAAGGAGGAAGAAATACAGGGAGGGAAAAATTATTAACAGTATAGTTTTAATAGGAAATTATTGAAGCATATTAATAATGCAATAACCATTTTTCTAGCAGCTGTCTGTTAGTTTGCAGGCCAGGGGTAATTAAATTAGCCACGAAAGGTTATTCAAATTAGGCAACTGAGTTAAAACAAGGAGACTTTTAAGGATTGTGGACTGGGATGGGACAGAGAACACCATGTCCAATATTTTACAGGCAAAAGGATGAAAAAAATATCCGGGAGATAGGTGATGCAAGGAAAATTGCACGGATTATATATATAATTTTATATATATATATAAATTTTTAATTTTATTTTATATCAACAATCCATCTTTCATTTAAACAGTGTGTCATCTGAGTACAAATATCTTGTGCAATAACCATTATAATTAGCACATATTCATTGCTATCATAACACTACTCTATTCTTCCTTCATATACGCATGATATATCTAATTATAATAACAATTCTTAGCATATTTAATTTCTTATCCTCATGTTTACTATTTTTGCTAATCTTCTTAAGATTTTCTAATTTCCATTTATATTCTCCAGCCATCGATTAAAAAGGATTCCCAGACCATATACTATTCAGTTTGTTCCTTTTCTTTCATGGCAAGTGTTAACCTGTTCATTTCTGCACATTCTAATAGAATATATTCTTATCTGTTAGGATCTTTTCATTTTTTCCAATTTTCAAGAAGTATTGGAACCTATTTTCTTTTCTTTTTTTTAAAAAAAAGCTCCCCCTTGCTACTGATAAAGAATACCTCAGGTAGGTTGAAGCAGGAAATATTTACAGGGATTATTTCTGCTGTGAAATCTCTAGCTGATGTTGGGGGAAATTAAGATCCCAACTTGTTAGCGTTTCCTCACCGGTTAAGTCCATCCCCACCTGTGTAATTATCGTGCTCCAGCTAGACTTACACACTGTTTTAAAAGGCCTCCCTCTTTGGGATTGCAAAACTTAGCTTTAGGCTATTAATTAAAAAAAACAGAGGAGAGGATCTGGCATCTCACTTAAAGATGGAGGCTGCTGTGTTGAGTAGGGCAAACCCTTAGAGCTGGAGAAAGCTTGTTTTTAAGGCCGAGGCTGTTAAAACTTTATGGGGTGTGTGGGAGCAGAGACAGAATGAACAGCCCGGCAGAGTTGGAGGGGACCTTGTCAGTCATCCCCCCTCCCCAAATTCCCAGGCACTGAACGTGGCAGCCAAGAAGCTTCCAAGTAAAATATGGATTCCAAGGCTGACACTGGGCTGTTTTTACCCCACCCACCACCACCCTGTCTATTCCAAAATTGTGAGATTTCTAGCAGTTTTCCATCCACCTAATTCGTTATACGACTCTGTTTTTAAAGATCAACGAAGCCCAGCTAATTATTTCCTATATTCAAAATATGTAGAATAGAATATTGTCACTTTGAATGTACACTAATGGGTATACCTTAAAATGAAATTTCATTGCACACAGCTTTCAAAGGGTCACCACTTCCAATGTACACTACATCATCTTCATTTAACAATCCCATAACCCCTTGTGGAGTGGACTCTGGGCAACTGAATGGAGCGGAGTGTTTACAGGCCAGATGCCTTTCCTGTCACCAATGCGGAGTTTTGTTCAGCAGATATATTCTCATGGTGCCCAGAGAGAGAAATATCTGCCTCTACCTGGGATCGAACTCACAGCCTCCTGATTGTGAGGCGAGAGCTCCACTTCTAGGCCACCGCACCATTCCTCCTCCTCCTCCAATGTGCACTACATGAAGATGACAAAATAAATAAATAAATACAAAATTATGCATATACCCACATCTATTATATGATGCAGAGAAAGAACACAGCCTAGTATGGATATATACATGCACATGGCGAGATAAAGGAATCTTGCTAGTTTACCAGATGGATGGCACAAGGAACAAAGCTGTTACAGAATCTGGAAGTCCTTCTACTTTGAAGCCTCCTCCCAGTTGGGAGCAATAAATACAGACCAGACCGTGAAGGGAGTGTGTGGGGTTTCTAACAATGCTTCGAGTGCTAAGCACATAGCGCTTATAAGCAGCATCCTGAATAACGGGAAGGGAGCTTCCTGTAATTTTCTCTGCTGTCCTCGCCACTCTCTGTAGGGACTTTCTATCTGAGGTGCTGGTGCCATTAAACCAAACATAATGCAATCGTGCCTCTGTAAAAATTGGCCAGGATAGAAGGAGAAAGATGTGCTCCCCTCATCCAACACAGGATGGGAAGATTTCCTGTTTTTCAAATAACAGAAAATTGCACAAGTGATCATTAATATCTCTTAATATGACTTATGGTGTCAAAGCCCCCAGTACATATTTCCAACCTAAGCCAAGGACAAAGGTTTGCAATCCTGTATAATTTTTAGCAGAAAAATATACTGCATAAATGTTCTGATCTTTAAAAGTTCAGACTGCAAACACAAAATGGCTTCAGTTCAGCTCTTTATATTCTCAGGTGTATGGGCCAAATTTCCATATATAACAGGTAAGGTGAGCAAATTAGGAAGTGTAGTGTTTTAACAACATTATATGTTCTAGAAAAATATTAAATTATTCTTCCATTGGGATTCTGGAGTATGAAGCATCCCTAAATTACAAACAAACCCTCCACCTTTTAAACTATTTTAATTTTTAAGCTAATGATAGTTCAATTACTAGAAAACTGCTGTCAGTTGCTGCAGACTGTTAGATGTTAAATGAGCTCAAGTTGTTGGTTGGGTTTCTTTCTTTTTTTGCTGCTTCTATTAATAATTTTGGTTATTAATACATTTGCAAACGTGTTGTGGCACGAAGGGAAGATTTGTCGGAAAATTTCAGAACGCTGGCTTGGGTGGAAGCACTGAACTGAAGCGGGTTGAAAGGAAACAGATGTTTTCTAAACGTGGAATCTTTCTCAGGATTAGAAATGGAGAAGGTTGCGCATGGCTATATTTAGAGGTGCCACATCGGTCTAATTTGGGGTGCACGCCATTTATACTTTTGTATCTTCTGAAGCTCATTTCCATGTTCCGATTTTAATCTGCATTAAAGGCCAAGCAAGGAATGGGTATCCAGACGCCTGTTTGTATCAAGCTGTGCAATTTAGAATGTTTATTATCCGGCGCATCCATTTGCTCGACATATGCGACTACACAGAGATAGGAGTGGTGCGGTGTCCTGGAAGTGGAGCTCTCGCCTCACAATCAGGAGGCTGTGAGTTCGATGCTAGGTAGAGGCAGATATTTCTCTCTCTGGGCACAATGAGAATATACCTGCTGAACAAAACTCCATACTGGTGACAGAAAGAGCATCCGGCCATTAAACACTCCGCTCCATTCAGTTAGCTAAGACTCCACCCGGCAAGTGATTATGCAGTTGTTAAATGAAGATGATGGTGTGACTAAACATAGATTGCATCAGGAAAAAAACACGAAGGATGATGGATAGGATCCTCGTGTTCAATTTGGTGTTTATCTCAGAAGGACGGAATGATTCCTATGGATAGTCCTCTCCTTATCGCCATTCATTTAATGACCATTCCAAGTTACAACGCTGCTGGAAAAAATGACTTAAGGCCATTTTTCACACTTACGATGCTTGCAGCATCCCCCACAGTCACGTGATCAAAATTCGGACGCTTGGCAACTGATTCATATTTGCGACGGCTTGCGGTGTTCCAGGGGGCCATGTGATCCGCTTTTGTGACCTTCTGACAAGCAACGGGGAAGCCAGATTCACCTAACCACCACCTTAACTACAGTGATTCACTTAACAAACAGGGCAAGAAAACGGGGCAAAACTCACTTGACAAATGTCTCGCTCAGCAACATGACGTTTGGCTCAATTGTGATCCTATGTTGAGGACTACCTGGGCTGCAGCTGACAACGCAGGCTGGGTGTTTGCGATATTTAAAGCCTCATGCGAAACACTCTAATTTTGGAAGCCTGTTCTAATCTTAGGACAGTTCTGTCACAATCCTTCGGCACGCCAATCATTTCTTGTGAAGCGCCTTCCATTTCTCTTTTCTGACGCTTCACTATTGTTCTGCCATAGGAAAGGGATCCAGAATTTTCCAGCGCTAAATGGGGTCAAGTTGGAGGGAAGACTGAAAAAGCTGCCTCTCCAACTAAACCCTGGCTATAGCTGTCAACCGACATAAGGCTTATTTAATTTAATGGTTCGCCACATGGAGGATAACTGGGCCACATAGATGGGTGAGCTGAATCGCAACTCATCCAGCTGTTTGATTCTTGAGTAATTATACCTGTTTCTCTCACGGGAGGTGCCATTTGCGAAAGCCTTCCAGATTTTCCGTTGACGTGACTTCCATTTCTCACTGGAACAGTTTGATCTATGGCGCCATGAAAAATTCCATCACTCCTTCAAAAGCCGTGTTGTGTTATGGGGTTTTTCTACATTGTCAGAGGTCGCATGGCTTAGTCTTTACCTAGCACCAGTTTGAATCTGGGTCTTTTAAAGATGAGACAGGTTTACGTTTCCTGGCAGTTAAAAGAAAGCTTTTGTGTCAAGTTCCAGAAAGAAAAAAAAGAAGGGAGGGAGGGAAAGGGAAGGAAAGGAAAGGAGGAGGAGAGATGGGAGAGGAGGGGAAAGAAAAGAAAGGAGGAAGGGAAGGGAAAATAGGAAAGGAAAGGAAGGAGGGAAGAGAAGGAAAGGAAGAAGGAAAGGAAAGGGAAGGAAAGGGAAGGAAGAAGGAAAGGAAAGGAAAGGGAAGGGAAGGGAAGGGAAGGGAAGGGAAGGGAAGGAAGAAGAAAGGGAAGGAAGGAAAGGAAGAAGGGAAGGGGAAAGGAAAGGAAGAAGGAAAGGAAAGGAAGAAGAAAGGGAAGGAAGGAAAGAAAGAAGGTAAGGGGAAAGGAAAGGAAGAAGGGAAGGGAAGGGAAGGAAGAAGAAAGGGAAGGAAGGAAAGGAAGAAGGGAAGGGGAAAGGAAAGGAAGAAGGAAAGGGAAGGAAGAAAGGAAGGGAAGGAAGAAAGGAAGGGAAGAAAAGGAAAGTTCTTTTAAGTACATGTCTTTCTTATTCTGCACCTATAGACAGATTCTTGCCAAACCAAAGCAGCTTACTACCTATGTGAAGCCCTTTGGGGGGGATTATTAGGGAGGAGCCAACTTCACCCTCTTTCTCTCACACAATCTATCTAAACTGAGTGGTCTCGTACTCAGCCTCTCCCTCCTGGGAATCCGGACCATATTCCATCACATTTGATCCTCGCTGTTCCCCATCTATCCTTCTCGCTGCAATCTACCACTTTTCTGTTTGTCTGTGGGGTTTAGCCTAATTTGCTGCCGTGCGTTCGAGAGGTTTCCATGGAACTGCACAGCGGTAATGGAAAAAAAAAAAGGAAGCTAACATTGAAGTGGCAGCTCAGGGCAGCATGGGTGACTTGAAACCATAAGACCCTGGAGGGGCACGAAGTTGGGAAAATCCCAACGGAGGCACTTACCGAATTTTTCAGACCCATCCTTGTAATCCCTAGGAAATACTCTTCCACCTTAACAATGGTCTTTCTGTTGGAAAACGCCTTTGACGCAAACCATATCAGCACAGTACAAAATTATCGTAGCTCTGCTTCTCTCTCTTTCATTTTTTTTAATGGTTTCCCCCTTTTTATATACTTTCTTGCAGCTGTCTTGTACCCCAAAGCTGCCTTCGCTTTTCTCTCCTTCACAATCAGTACCTCTCTGCATGTCTTCCACGGAATGGTTGGAGAGGGTTATTTTATTGATCCATTATTATTTTTTTGCTGTTTATTTCCTTAAGTGGAAAAAGGAAAAAACAAAACTAAAAACTAAAACATCCTTATCTGTGCCAAGGGAAAAAGAAATCAGCCAGCTTTCTTTAATCTCGCACTCAAGTTCCAGTAATAAGGCTGATAGATATGAAATCACTCACAGTGTCGGGGGAAAAAAAAACCCTTTAGGATGGTCTCCACAAATGCACTTGTAAAACATTCCTGTCTTGCTTTTAAGTTGCCATAAACAGGGAGAGGGTGGGAATCTGAAGGAGCAGTAGGCAGTTTAAAACCAGAAGTACATTCCGTGCTTATCTTACAAAGATTGTAGCTAGGTTACCAGATCTTCTCCACCCGTGAAAATCCTTCATTAGAGAACGTGATTTAATTAGGGAAATTGCCAGAAACCTGACAGGACTGTAGCAGATGCTAGACAGTCATCAGGGAAAAAGGACTATAACATCTTCTTCTCTATATATCAACCTTCATATCAGCATTCCAACTAACCAACTCCAACCCAATAAACTTCAAGTCAAGCGTTTCCTCAAAGTTGGGATAGAATGGAATGGAATGGAGTGGAGTGGAAGATAATATAGAATGGGATGGGATGGAGATCAGATAGGAATAAAATGGGATGGGATGGGATGGAATGGAAGATAATATAGAATAGAATGGAATGGACATTAGATAGGATTAAAATGGAACGGGATGAAAGATAAAATAGAACAGAACAGAACAGTATATAATTCTTTATTGGCCAAATGTGATTGTACACACAAGGAATTTTTCCTTTGATTGCATCAAGAATTTGGAGGTACCCCACAGAAATTAGAATTGTCTTCGGCTGCTTGGAAATAGGACACTTCTCTGCTTTTATTTGGAAATCATTTTTCTGAAGTCATGATTAAAATACATTGATTGTTTTAATTGATCTTGCTCCACTTAAGAAACCCTTTGCTAAGGTTATGCATAAGAAAATACATTGAAAGAGACTTCTAATTTGAATTGTTGTCAGGAAAGAACAGAGGAAGGCAGTTACTAAAGAGGGGAAATCGTTAAATAATGGAGTGAGTGGAAGAGAAAGAGGGAATTAATCTGACTTTGGCTTAATTGCATTAAGTATCAAGGCCAGAGATCGAGCCGAAGGAATTTGTGGAAGAATTTAAAGGAAATATAAAGGATGGTCATTGTTTTGCCTTTGAGTTGAGCTGGCTTGAATGTACCTTTTCTTTCTTCAAGGGAAGAAGCAATGTTGTCAACTTACTTTGAGACCATCAATGACCTACTCTCATCCTTTGGACCGGTTCGGGATTGTTCTCACAATAACGGAGGCTGTACCCGCAATTTCAAATGTGTATCAGACCGTCAAGTGGACTCAACTGGTTGTGTGGTAGGTACAACTTTTGACACCAGGGAAGGTGGATGCCTTGGATTGGGTTTGGAAAGTCTGGGGATGTAGACCTGTTCTTCATCTGCAGATCCTTGAAGGAGACATAATCTTCTCCTGGGATTATGCAATTGCACTCTGTCTGTCTGTCTGTCTGTCTCTCTCTCTCTCTTTTTCTTCTTCCTCCTCTTCCTCCTCCCCTCCTCCTCCTCTCTCTCTCTCTTTCTGTCTCTCTCTCTTTCTCTTTTTCAGCTTGTGCTTATTGTATCATTTTTGGGGAATCCAAGCCATGGTATTCAAAACCCATCTTCTCTTCTGATTCTACTGAAATGGCTGTTATGCTTCCAGGTTTATCTCCCTCTAAATATAAACCTTTGCTTTTCTTTTTTTTTCACACAGCATGTGAGGTCATTGTATTAATTTACTTGAGCGAAAACAAACGATTCATTTGGGATATCATATACCTTGCAGTATTTCATTCCTCCTCCTCCTCTTCCTTCCTTTCCATCTCCTCCTCCTTCTCCTCCTCTTCCTCCATCTCCTCCTCCTCCTCCTCCACCACCTGCACATAGATGCTAGCTGCCATACAACAAAAGCATTGATTATAAACAGCTGTTGTGCTGCACCAAAACAGTCAGCTTTATATCTATTTCCTCTTTTATATCTTTATCACCTGGCTATCTATTTGGCATCTTTTTTCAGACAAAAGCCACATGAACATGCTGACTTAAAGATGTGGCCAAAAAGGCTGCATTGGCAGTGAGCCATGCTGTAACAACAGTCTGCTAGTGTTAGAAGAAACCCAGATTTCCAAGCAGGAAATTTTTCAGGCAGGGGAGAACCATTGTTCACCTTCCAGATGTAGAACCTGCATCCTTTTGTAGTCTTTATGCCAAACATCTTTCATCATTGGCCACTCTGATTTGGGCTGAATCAACGAGGAAAGTGAGCACCGACAAGGACTTCACATCTTTTGATTAAATTCCAGACAATATGGACAAACTTGGCTGACCAGTAAGGAGAAGATCAGAGAAGGGAAGGGGAAAAAAAGACCATCATTAATGGCTAAACCCTTTTAGAGAAGATATTGCTATTCTAAAAGGCCTCATTTGGAAGCCGAAGGAAGGATCATTGTCAAATTGTAAATCGGGGGGCAGCTCTGATGCTAAATATCTATCATGGAAACCCAACTATTTGTTTATTTGCTTACATGCAAGTTGTCCTCAATTTAATAGATTAACAGAGTTGGAAGGGACCTTCTAGGTCACCTAGTCCAACCCCCCACCCAAGCAGGAGACCCTATACCATTTCTGACAGATGGCAGTCCAATCTCTTCTTGAAAGCTTCCAGGGATGAAACTTCAACAACTTCCAAAGGCAACTTCTGTTCCATGGGTTGATTATTCTCACGGTCAGGAAATTCCTCCTTATTTCTAGGTTTGATCTCTCCTTGACCAGTTTCCACCCATTATTCCTTGTCTGACCTTTGGGTGCCTTGGAGAATAGCTTGATCCCTTCCTCCTCTCTGTGGCAGCCCCTCTAGTATTGGAAGACTGCTGTCCTGTCTCCTCTGGTCCTTCTCTTCACTAGCCTAGCCATGCCCAGTTCCTTTAGCGACTGTTTGAAGTTAAAGTTTCAAACGTTGTAATTTTGAAATTACAATGCCATTGAACAAAGCCACTTATGACCATTTTTGTCACGTGATGGTTGGAGCATTCCCCATGGTCAGGTGATCAAAATTCTGGACACTACGCCACTGGTTCATATTTATGACGGTTGCAGCCAAGTCAACGGGGCAAGCCGGAGTCACTTAACAACCGTGTGACAAACTTAACAACTGCAACGATTCCCAGAATCACCACGGCAAGCAAAGTTGGAAAAGTTGGAGCACCATTTCACTTTGCAAGAGAAATTTTGGGCCCCGATCGCAGTCCTCTAAGTCGAGAACTACCTGCCTTTATTTTATCGAGCAGGAAGACAGGATGGCTCTTTGTGCATAAATAAAAAGAAAAGTTTGCCTGGATGCAACAACAACAACGGAAATATTTAATTACAGCCGGAGAGGATTTGTTCGTCTGTGGAATCATTCCTGTTCTCTGCACAGGAGTTAGCACTGGGAGTTGTTTAGAAAGAGTCTGGGTGTTTAAGCTTAGAAGAGAAACACATTTGAACATCTGTGCAAGGAATAGTAATGGAAGTTTCTTGCAAAGGGAAAGGAAAGGGGGAAGGTAAGACAGGGGGATAAGAAGGAGGGGTGGTGGAAGAGAAAGTTTATGCTGCTTACTGTGGTGAACTTGCTTTTTTCTTTTTGTTTTTTTGGTGAGAAAACAGGAAAAGTTTCAGTGTAAAAGCTGATAATGAGAGCACAGGGGACCAGATAAAACAATTCCCGGAGTGTTTCTTGCTGGAAATGTTATTTTGGGCCTCTTGGTTTGCATGCATGCCCTCTCTTCGACGTATGATTTCTCAAACGCTGCAGAAATATTTAAAACGGAGCAGAGTCTTCATGGCACATGCAAAGCAACCCTGCCCAGTGTCGAATCCAGTACAAGTCTTTTGGTGCTACAGTGAGCCTAGGGTTGAAGCTGGAGCAGAAATCCTTGAAGAGGAGAAGATGACCAACGTACAATCCGGTCATCGTCCTTAGGTGCTTCTCTTTTTCTTGTCTGAGAGGGTAACAGGTTCTCCTGCTGGAGCAGGGGGGTGGGCTAGAAGACCTCCAAGGTCCCTTCCAGTTTCTATTCTAATTCTAATTCTAGCCCAGCCCATCCTATCCTATCGTATCCCTTGTTCTATTCTATTCTATTCTATTCTATTCTATTCTATTCTATTCTATT
>NW_020769362.1:2632095-2643904 GCF_900518735.1 Pseudonaja textilis
AGAATAGAATAGAATAGAATAGAATAGAATAGAATAGAATAGAATAGGAATGGAATAGGAATGGAATAGCAATAGCACTTAGACTTATATGTTGCTTCACAGTGCTTTACAGTCCTCTCTAAGTGGTTTACAGAGTTAGCCTCCTGCCCCCAACAATCTGGGTCCTCATTTGACTGACCTTGGAAGGATGAGTCAATTTTGAGCCCGTCAGGATCGAACTCCTGGCAATGGGCAGAATTAGGCTGCAATCCTGCATTCTAACCACTGCTCCACCATGTCTCTTGCTAGACTACGGTAGGTCTTATTAGACTACATGACGTCTGTTTGGATCTGAGGGACCTGTGTCAGGCAGGCTTGCTCAAGAAATGCTGTGTAACAGGAAAGATTAATTTTTTTTTTAATCCCTCAAATCCTGACTCACAGCCATATTATGGTCTAAGTTGTTCTCCCATTTTGCTTTTCCTTTCCTCTGGATGGTCTGTTATGCATAACCCCTCATCCTAACCCTCACAACAGGCAGCCAGTTTGATGTAGTGGTAAAAAAAATACCAGGCTAGAAACCACGAGACGGTGAGTTCTAGTTCTGGATTAGCCACGAAGCCGGCGGGGTGATCTTGGGCCAGTCCCTCTTTCCCAGCCCTAGGAAGGAGGTAATGGCGAATCGCTTCTGAAAAGCTTCCCGGAAAACTGCAAGGACTTATCTGAGCCATCTCCAGGAGTCCACAACAGCACAAAACAAAATACCAAATACTCGTATAAATTGCCCGTCTGTCTCTAAAACCAGACAGACAGGCAATTAAAGCAAGCTGACAAACAATTCCATGTTATGATTTATTTATTTTTTTAGGATGTCTGGAGTGTCCTAAAATATTTTGATATTCTGGCAATCACACAGACAATAAAATGGCAATAAGAGAGGTTGCGCTGTTGGGAAAAAGAAATACTGTGTTTTCCCAAAAATAAGACTCTGCCTTGTTATTATGTTTTTGCCACCCCAAAAAAGGCACCAGGTCTTATTTTCGGGGGATGTCACCCACTTGACTAACCTCACTTGGGTGCATTGCCCCTGGCCTCCTTTTCACTGTCATGCAGAACTTCTGTGGCTGGCAAGGCTTTTCTGAAGACCTCTGCATCCATTAAGAGAGCTCTGGATCGATCCAGAGCTTTATTATCAGCTCCAGAGGCCTTCAGGAAAGCCTTGCCAGCCTTGCTGACTGCAGAAGAAATGGGCCAGCAAGTCAGGTGTCCAGGTGTGTGAGGTCTGGCTTCAACTGTCCAAAGGTAAGTAGTAGGGCAGCTCCACCCCTCCCTATCCCCACCCTAGCTTAATTTTTACCCGTGCACTCTGGAGTGGGCGGGAACTTAATTAGGGCTTATTTTGGGGGGTAGGGCTTATATTGGGTGCACATGTAAAAACCAAGCTAGGGCTTACTTTCAGGGTAGGTCCTATTTTCAGGGAAACAAGATAGTAGAATAAATTCCTTAGATTTGCTTGGAAATTGGGTACTGGGAACCAAGAGAGAATACAGCTCGTCCTCAACTTATGACCACAGTGGAGTCCCAAATGTGTTGGTAAGTGAGACATTTGTCCAGTGAATTCTGCCTCGTTTTATGACCTGACTTGCTGCAGTCATTAAGGGAACCACTGCGGTTCTTAAGTTAATCACACGGTGTTTCAGTGAACCTGGCTTCTCTCTTGACTTTGCTCGTCTGAAGATCGTAAAATGGGATCACATGATCCGGGGACATTGCAACCATCGTAAACGTGAGTCAATTGCCAAGCGTCCGAATTTTAATCACTATGCTGCCAATGTCGTAAGTGTGAACAACAGCCCTTCCTAGGTCCCTTTTTTTTTTTCAAGTGCCGTTGTAATTTTGAACAGTCAATAAATGAACAGTTGTAAGGTAAATGACTACCTATAATTCGTTTTGTCCTGAAACTGACAAGCGTCGTAGGAAAGAGACATTACTCTCCACCAGCAAACTATCAGCTATCTATAACAGACATCTCCCCGATTTCCTTAAACAAACTAAAAAAAAACACAAAACCTTTACTTGCTTCATCAAGCAAGAGCATGCCAAATCTCCCTTCCATGTTTTGGGAAGTTATTTCCTTTTGCAAAAAGACTTTTTTTTTTCTTATTTTTTTCTTTCCTAAGCTCGTTCTCAGATTGCTTTAACATTTCTTTGGATTTTCTTTGCCTGCTGTTGCTGAGGTTTTTGTGTTTTTTTCCCCTGGCTGGCTTGATTCTTTCCAAAGAGAGACACAAAGCTCCTGGTATTGTTTTTGACACATCCTTATGGACCTTATGGTCCTACAGAGGAATGATTGAGTCTGTCATCTGCATCTCTATAACTGTCTGGTTTGGTTCTGCAACCCAACAGGACAGACACGGACTTCAGAGGGTAATTAGGACTGCAGAAAAAACAGTTGCTACCCACCTGCCTTCCATCAAGGACCTGTATACTGCATGAGTCAAAAAGAGGGCTGTGAAAATATCTACAGACCCCTCACAACCTGGACATAAACTGTTTCGACTTCAAATGATGTTTAAAGAGCGTTGCACACCAGAACAACTAGACACAAGGACAGTTTTTTTCCCAAATGCCCTCACTCTTCTAAGCAAATAATTCCATCAACACTGTCCAACTATGTACAAAGTCTGCATTACTATTACTATTAATCTTCTCATCACTCCTGGTCACCCATGCCCTCCCACTTGTGGCTGTAGGACTGTAACTTTGTCACTTCTATCCTTATGATTTTTATTGACTGTTCCCTAGTATGATTTGATTGCTTATTGTACCCTATGACTATCCTTAAGTGTTGTACCTGATGATTCTCGGCTCTTGACAAATGTTATCTTTTCTTTTATGGACACTGAGAACATTTGCACTAAGACAAATTTCCTTGCATGTCCAATCACACTTGGCCAATAAAGAATTCTATTCTATTCTATTCTATTCTATTCTATTCTATTCTATTCTATTCTATTCTATTCTATTCTATTCTATTCCTATTCCTATTTCTATTTCTATTTCTATTTCTATTCTACACTGGGGGGAAAAATCATGAAGAAAATTTCTCTCGTTCTGTCTTCCTGGGCGATGAGAGATATTCAAAGCTGTGATTACGCAATGAGAATCTAACCACACAGCCGCCTTAAGCCAGGAGGGTTTGCAAACCTATTAGCTGCTAAACATGGTGTTTTTTAAAAAAAGATGTTTAAAAACTTTGTTGAGGCTTTAGAAAGAAGGGCAACAAAGGTGATCAGCGGACTGGAGGATAAACCATACAAAGAATAATGAAGGGAACTAGATTTGCCTTGTCTAAGGAAGAGAAGGAATAGGGGTAACATGATAGCATCTTTCCAATATTTGAGGGGCTGCCCCAAAGAAGAGGGAGTCAAGCTATTCTGCAAAGCACCTGAGGGCAGGACAAGAAACAATGGATGGAAATTAATCAAAGAGAGAATCAACCTAAAGCTTAAAACATTTCCTGACAGTAAGAACAATTAATCAGTGGAACTACTTACCTCCAGAAGTTGTGGGCGCTTCATCACTGGAGGTTTTTAAGAAGAATTGGACAGCCATTTGTCTGAAATGTTACAGGGTTTCCTGCTGGAGCAAAGGGTTGGACTAGAAGACCTCCAAATTCCCTTTCAACCCTATGCTTTTATGGTTAACAGGTTTGCTTCGCGTGTTATTTGAAACCAGTTCTTTGGCTTACCATATGATTCAGAGTATTGTACAACCTGGTTAATTCAGCCACCCAACCTTCCCTTGGACTGTTTATAATTAGGAATGGTATAAGAAAACTTCAAACCGCCCAGATATATAAATCATAAATTCTGTCTCTACTTTTGCAGACCAAAACAAAAAATTATTTTGTATCAGAAACAAGAAGAGTAGTAAAAAAAAAAATGTCCTGGCAATGAAAGTATCTTTTCATTCCTAGTTGCTGATTTGGGTATCTATCTTCTGGACAGATGCAGTCATTTTTGAGTTTTACATGCACCCCTTAGAGTGGGAAAAAATGTTCTCATCCATTAAATACACACACAATTTCACCTACGATGAGAGCTCAGCTCCCCATTTTTGACATGGCCCTTTTAACAAACGGTGACAATCACGATAGTTAGCAGGCAGCACCAAGGCATGTTTTACTGTGTGGTGGTTTCCCCCGAAAATGGAAAGGATAATGATTGTGCTTGCTGGAAAATTCTAGAAAGGACACTCCGTGTAACTAGGTGGAATTCAGGCTTGCAAATTTACTTAGTAGAAGTATTTGTAAACGGCCCTAATCCCAATGCCAATAGAAGATAATATTTGTTGTTCAGGGTTGAACTGTGGAAACCTTGGTGCTCTCTGAGCTTGGTTGTTTTCTTGCAAATGTTTCATGGTGACATCATCAGTGCTAGAAGGGAGTGGGGTTTGCAGAGGAGGAGGGAGGAGGATGACCGTGTGCTCTCTGAGCTTGGTGGTTTTCTTGCAGACATTTCATTTCCAAACTAGGTAACATCATCAGAAGTAGAAAAGAGTGGGGCTTATGGAGTTGAGGAGGAAGAGAAGGACTGTGGGATCCTTGGTGCTCTATTGAGCTTGGTTGTTTTCTGGCAGACATTTAATAACCCAACCAGGTAACATTATCAGTGCTAGAAGGGAGTGGGGTTTTCCAAGAGGAGGAGGAAGAGGAGGAGGAGGAGGAGAAGGAGAAGGAGAAGAAGAAGAAGAAGAAGATTTCTACCCCAATAACCACCACACCATTTCCTTCCTCTCCTGACCGCCCTTTCCTGCCTGTCTCTCTGTGTCTCCTTCTCCTTTTTTGTTTTTTAGTGCCCAATATTCTTACCACCCCTGCAGGTCAGGAAAGACACAGGAACCCCATTACCAAAGGCAAACTTTGAGACATACACAGACACGGCTCCTTGAAGCAAAGCCAAGTCTTACGGGAATCATTTCTGGCCTCCTTTGGAGAAAACAAATAGAGCACATTGGTTTTCTTTGGCTGCTTGGTCTGAGGGGGAGGGGAGGGGGCAGTTGCCTTCGGAGAGGGAGAGGGGAGGATCACTCAAGGACACACATTAGCTGTTCTGATCTGGAAGAATTGGAAGCAACAGACTGGAACCGAGTGGTGAGGGTGTTGACACCTCAAGGATGAGCCAAGTGGACAAGTGAAGAAGTCCTCTTGGGCTCCCCATGGATGAGCAGTGTCATAAATATCGTATCCTGCCAACTACTAGCCTTCTACACCCTTTCTTCTTGTCCACCTCTCCCTCAAATGAAGTCCATTGGTGGAGGAGTTGGGAGCAAATCAGAGGGATGCTTCCTGACCGTTTCTCTTGAGGTTTCCAGGATGTTTCCTATCCACTTGAGATCATCTTCCTGGGCTGGGAGACTTTTACCTAGTATGAACCCTCGAGTCTTGGAGTGGTTTGTTCTTCTAAAGAGAGCTGTTTGTGGAATTGCTTACATGTGTGGCCACCTCCAAGTCTCTGTCTCTTAACTTGAGTAAACCTTTAGAATGGGATACATCCCAGATAAGTCCGTAGAGATTCTCCGTCCTCCAGGTCATGGCTGTCCCAAAGGTGCTTTCTCAAGAGGTAACTAGACTTCCTCGGTTTGCTTTGAAGAAGTTTCACTTCTCACCCAAAAGCTTCTTCAGTTCTGACTGAACGATAGGGAATGGAAGGATTCGGTCAGAACTGAAGAAGCTTCTTGGATGAGAAATGAAACCTCTTCAAAGTAAAAAAAACAAGGAAGTCCGGTTACCTCTTGAAAAAGCACCTTTGGGATTCCTGAGAAGCATCTTCTAGGTCGAGGGGGGGAGGGGTGTCTCCAAATTTAGCAACTTTAAGGCTTGCGGGCATCAACTGGCGGATCCTGGGAGTTGAAATCCACGCGTCTTTTTAAGTTGCCAAGTAGTTTGGAGAGCCCTGTTCTGGGTGCTAGGCAACCGCCATCAGATTGGAAGGCCCCAAAGTACTGAGTTCATCTCCAGTTGAGGTGGGCCACATGACTTGAAAGCACCTCTGCCTTGGATGATGGACAAACTGATGGCCGGACAAAGCACACAATGCTGGGCTAGATGGAACTCCATCCAGAACCCAAACTTGAGGCTTTGGATTCGTGGTTGAAGCTCTCCTTCCCCTGCAAGAGGTCCACGCTAGCTTTGAGAAAGACCTGAGGCCAACCGAGGTGGACTCATTGCCGAGGCGTCCTTCACATGATGGGGTTTGAATTGAATTGTATTGAATTGAATTCTTTATTGGCCAAGTGTGGTTGGACACACAAGGAATTTGTCTTGGTGCAAATGCACTCAGTGTACATAAAAGAAAAGAGACATTCATCCAAAGTCAAGAATCATCAGGTACAACATTTAATGATAGTCATAGGGTACAAATAGACAATCAAATCATGTTAGGAAACAAGTCAATATAAATTGTAAGGATACAAAAAAGAAGGTTACAGTCATATAGTCACAAGTGGGAGGAGAAGGGTGAAAGGAAGGATGGGAGGATTAATAGCAGTGGTGGGATTCAAAAATATTTACTACCGGTTCTGTGGACGTGGCTTGGTGGGCATGGGAGGGGAAAATGCCCATTCTCTCCCCACCCTACTGACCTGCTTTTCAGCTCCATTCTCCTGTGCAGGGCAACCAAAGAAGACCAGCTGCGTCTCAATGGGAGGCAGAGGATAGATGGGGGCAGGGCCAGTCAGAGGTGGGATTTGCTGATTCTCCAAACTACTCAAAATTTCCACTCCTGGTTCTCCAGAACTGGTCAGAACCTGCCGAATGCCACCTCTGATTAATAGCAATAGTGATGCAGGCTTTGTAAATAGTTGGACAGTGTTTGTTTAGTAGAGTGATGACGTGCGGGGAAAAAAAAAACAATTCCCCTTGTGTCTAGTTGTTCTGGTGTGCAGGGCTCTATAGCGTCGTTTTGAGGGTAGGGGTTGAAACAGTTTATGTCCAGGATGTGAGTGAGTCTGTAAATGTGAGTGGGTCACATTTGAAAAGCCAGAGTGGGTGTTCGGCCCACCAGCGAGGAAGGAGAACTGCGAGAAGCGTTGCGGCTCAACCGCGTTGAGCGCCGAAAGAGCCAACTTTGCATGAGAAAACTGATTCCTGGCCTACCTGCCCAAAAGGGGTTGGGGGGGGAATGGATTCCATGGGTAGCTTAGGGCTTTCTTTGAACAGAGGGAGGTAAAATGTCTTCCAACTTCAGAACTCCATTATCCTGGCTCCCGGGACGATTCTGCAACCTCTCAAAAGCCAAGGATTGGCACCTGCTGCTTGGCCAGAGAATGTCACGTCTCGTCTTTCATCTTGGGGAAACGGAGGGTCGTTGCAGCAGACTTCGCTTCGGGGAGGGGGAGGGAGGGGGTCTCCTCATTGCCCCCCTTCGCCCTCCCGCCGAGGGTCAGCCCCGGCCGGCTCAGCGGGGCCCTCCCCTCTTTTGTCTGCAACTCAGCCAAGCCCCCCTTGGCAGCTGGGTCTCTTGACTCGGAAACCGTCCCAGCCAAAAGGGCCTCCCTTAAATCAAGTCTATGGCAGAGCTGCCTTGAGTGCTCGCTTGGAAGGGCCGCCGGCCACGGCAGGGAAGGATTTACCAAGCGTTCAAATTCACTTGACAGAAAAACAAAATTCCAGCCTAATTTTAAGCAGCTGTGGGAGGGCCAGGCGAGATAAGAAGCAAGAAAGGGGTCTGAAGCCTCTTTCTTTCACTCTGCGTGTGTCTGTGTCTGTGTAACAAGACAAGTTGCATTCAATTGTAGAAGAGGGGAAAAAAAGTGGGGGGGAATTCTCTTGGCAAGGATTGTATGGCTCAGAAATCACCATCATTGCAGGAAGGGACCTTGGAGGTCTTCTAGCCCAACCCGCTTGCTCGAGCAGGAGACCCTATACCATTTCAGACAGATGTCTGTCCGGTCTGTTCTTCAAAACCTCCAGTGATGGAGCACCCACAACTTCTGAAGGCAAAGCTGTTCCACTGATTAATTGTCCTCACCATTAGGAAGTTTCTTTTAAATTCCAGGTTGCTTCTCTCCTGAATTAGTTTCTATCGATTGTGTCACGCCCCTGATGGAGACTGACTCTGAGGGAGAGGAGGAACAGCTGACAGGGAGTGGAAGTGTGGCTCCGGAGGTTGTGAAGGAGGCTGGGGAAGAGCAGAGGCCGGCTGGGCACTCAGCGGAGGACCCAGGCCCATCCCCTTTCCATCCTAGGGCACGTAAGGGAGGAGAGGGCCTTGATCCTCTTCATGGGCTGCAGCTGTGGGTAAGAGGACAGACATGTGTACGGGCAAGTGCTGGAAACAAAGCATGGAAATATCTCTATTGTCCCTCTCTGAGTTTGGCGTCCTTCCCAGTATTCTGATATCTGTGAACAACTTCAAGCCCTTATCTTGCCTGGTTTGTGCTGGGGGTTTTTTTCACTTTATAATTTAAACGGCATTTCCTCCTTCTTGTAACTGCTGGTGGGGGAGTTTTTTGTCTCCAGTCAAGGATATTTGGAGCTTGGAAGCAAAGCGAAGGAATAAAAGGGGCTTCACCTGTTTTTTGTGACTGTGTTTATTTTGTATCCCACCCTGGGTCATCACACACATTGTTTCTTGCCTTGCCTTCTGGTGCTTTGGAAAATAAGTTGACCCCTTCTTCTTTGGGGCAGCCCTTCAAATATTGGAAGACTGCTATCCCGTCTTCCCTAGTCCTTCTTATTATTAAAGTAGACATACCCAACCGTTCTTCGTATGTTTTAACCTCCAGTTCCCTAATCATCTTCGTTGCTCTTCTCTGACTTTTTCTAGAGTCTCAACATCTTTGTTTTTATCGTGGTAATCAAAACTGGATGCACTATTCCACGTGTGGCCTTACCTAGGTATTTGCTGTGCTATTTTAGCAACAAGAAAGGTTTTGACATTTTGATCTGTTGTCCACGAAAGCAGTTTTCCACTTTTCCTTTCATACCAACTTCATCCCTTTCTCTCCAAGATTCCAGGTAAGGAGGACCCAACGCAAACCTGACTTAACTGATCGACTTAAATCAGTTTCATTGGACCTTCACCTGCGGACCTGATTTTTGGCTCCTGACACGTCCTTCTCTTCCATATTTTTTTTTTCCCAATCGTCCAAGTCATGAATAAGGGACACAAAATTTAAGATGCTGGTGTTCAAGTCGCCTTCTCCCTTTCCCTCTCCCTTTCTTTCTGAGTTTGTGCTTATTTATGGCAATCTTATATATTTTTTACAATTCTGTAAGATGGTCTGGCACATGTTCAGATGGAGAGAAATACATACTTTACATTAAAAAAAATAATACAATCTTTGATGGAAGGAATTCCCCCTTCTCCCACATAGCTTGGCTTGCTAATTTGGCTCACCCCTCTTGTCAGTTTTTCTTTCTCTAAAACATGCATTTTCTTTTTTTAAAGTCACCTGACACTCTGCAGACAGCCTGATTTAATTTAGTTCCAGCCTTTTTAAAAAAATATATATAATAAGCTACAACTTTGGCCCACCTCTAATTTGTAAGAGACAGGCAGAAAACCACGAAGTTCAGACCTTACAGTGCAACCACCAGTTAGAAATATTCTCTTCTATCGTTGTTGTTTTGTTTTTTCATCCTGTCTGGAAAGGCTAAAAATCCAAGTTCTGGAATGCAAAATCCATGTGTTCCATCACCAAATCTTCTCCAAAGATCATCATGAAATGTTATATGGACTGTTCCCTAGTATGATTTGATTGCTTATTTGTACCCTATGACTATTATTAAGTGTTGTACCTTATGATTCTGGACTCTTGACAAATGTATCTTTTCTTTTATGTATACTGAGAACATTTGCACCAAGACAAATTCCTTGTGTGTCCTTCCTCCTCTCTGTGGCAGCCCCTCAAATATTGGAAGACTGCTATCATGTCTCCCCTGGTCCTTCTCTTCCCTAGACTAGCCAAGCCCAGTTCCTGCAACCATTCGTTGTATGTTTTAGCCTCCAGTCCCCTCATCATCCTGGTTGCTCTTCTCTGTACTATTTCTAGAGTCTCAACATCTTTTTTATAATGTGGTGACCAAAACTGGATGCTAGGTGTGGCCTTACTAAGGCTTTATAGAGTGGTATTAGTACTTCCCTTGATCTTGATTGTATCTCTCTGTTAATACAACAGAAAGAGAGAGACAGAGAAAGGAAGGGAGAGAGAGGGAGGGTGGGAGGGAAGGGAGCAAGGGAGGGAAAAAGGGAGGGAAGGAGGGAGAGAGAGAGAGAGAGAGAGAGAGAGAGAGAGAGAAAGAAAGAAAGAAAGAAAGAAAGAAAGAAAGAAAGAAAGAAAGAAAGAAAGAAAGAAAGAAAGAAAGAAAGAAAGAAAGAAAGAAAGAAAGAAAGCAGAGATGGGCCTTTTTGAGATGGTCTCTGGTGGGCTTGATTTATTGGGGTGCTTTTTAAATCACAAACCAGCTGTGCGCCTCCTTCCTTTCCAAATTGGATAAAAGGATATGCCATCAATTTGAGCACTCTCCCAAAAATCACATACACACACACACAGGATTGCTTCCCCCCCCCACCCCGCCCGCCCGTTCCCTCCCCACCCCACTTTTTCCATATTTCATTACCAATAAGATTGCTGAAATATTTGCTTGCATTTAGCTGTCATTCCCTGTGAAGACACTATTTTACGGGGGTGGGGAGGTTCACTCTTTTACCCCTTCCAATAAAAGGAGGGAGTGAAGGGGTCAGAATTGGACTATTTTTATATAGTGTACAGCCGTGACTATTCTATTGTTTCTCCTTCCTTCCTTCCTTCCTTCCTTCCTTCCTTCCTTCCTTCCTTCCTTCCTTCTTTCTTCCCTTCCCTTTCTTCTTTCTTTCCTTTCCTTTCCTCCCTCCCTTCTTTCTTTCCTTCTTTCTCTTTTCCTTTCTTCCTTTCTTCTTTGCTTTGCTTTCCTTTCTTCTTTCTTTTTTCCTTCCTTCTTTCTTTCCTTTACTTCCTTCTTTCTTTCCTTTCCTCCCTTCTTTCCTTCTTCCTTTCTCCTTCCTTCTTTTCCTTCCTTCTTCTTTCCTTCCTTCCTTCCCTCCTTCCCTCCCTCCCTCCCTCCTTCCCTTCTTTCTTTCTCTCTTTCCTTCTTCCTTTCTCCTACCTTCTTTTCCTTCCTTTTTCCTTCCTTCCTTCCTTCCTTCCTTCCTTCCTTCCTTCCTTCCTTCCTTCTTTCCTTCCTTCTCTCCCTCCCTCCCTCCTTGATAACATCTCACGGTTGTCCACAACGGGGTCATCATTTCCTCCCTTTCTTTTTAAACGTTCCAAATAATCAAAACGGAAGATTTTGTTGCGGTGGAAATCAAGAATGAAAGCCGAGACCAAATAATACACGAAGGCTCAACCCGAAGGGGAAGGGGTGGGCGGATGGGTATCCCTCCCCTTTTTAGCCTCTCATGCCTGAGAGGTAGAAAAATGTTTCCCCCGGTCTGAGGCATGTAGGAAGACGTCCCCAGGGTTCATCCATTGCTAACCTGAGCCCTGTTTTTTACATTGCTTTGAAGGCCGTTTCCTTATGGAAAAAACAGGACTGAAATACACACACATATATAAGTATCTGAGTACAAAGAGGAGATGGATAATATGTGAAGGAATGCAGAATTCTGGAGGAATGAAAAAAAGCCCCAGCAGAGGTGGGGAATAATAGCTGATCCTATTGACAATCTCTTCCTTCTGTTGGAATTGTGAGAGGGCTGAACATTGGACACAGCTAGCTTTCTTTCTTTCTTTCTTTCTTTCTTTCTTTCTTTCTTTCTTTCTTTCTTTCTTTCTTTCTTTCTTT
>NW_020769362.1:2677457-2702007 GCF_900518735.1 Pseudonaja textilis
AGATAGATAGATAGATAGATAGATAGATAGATAGATAGATAGATAGACAGGCAAGCAAGCAAGCAAGCTGGTAGGCAGACAGGCAGGATAGATAAGAAAGATGGGTAGATAGATAAGATACATAGATAGATTAGATCAATATAACACATAGACATATACCACGTCATAGTGTTTTACAGCCCTCTCTAAGCAGTTTTACAGAATCAGCCTCTTGCCACCAACAATCTGGGTCCTTGTTTTACCAACATCAGAAGGATGGAAGGCTGAGTCAACCCTGAGTCGATCAGGATCAAAGTGCTCGCCGTCAGCAGGGTTAGCCTGCAATACTGCATTCTAACCACTGCACCACTATGGCTCACAGATAGATATATAGAGTGATAAATAGAGAGATAGACACAGAGATGGATAGATAGATAGCAATAGCAGTGGCGCTTAGACTTATATACCACTTTATAGTGCTTTACAGATCTCTCTAAGTGGTTTATAGAGTCAGCCAATTGCCCTCAACAATCTGGGTCTTCATTTTACCATCGTTGGAAGGATGGAAGGATGAGTCAACCTCGAGCCGGTCAGGTTCGAACTGCTGGCAGTTGGCAGAATTAGCCTGCAAGACTGCATTCCAACCACCGCTCCACCATGCAAGATAG
This sequence comes from Pseudonaja textilis, assembly GCF_900518735.1. Next base: position 2,678,105 of record NW_020769362.1, read on the forward strand.
GAAACACAGATCTTGCGTAAACTGGGGAAGGAGAAACAACGCTGATCCTACAGCATACTAAGAAGTGTCCCGTATTGGGGTTGATGAATGGACAGGGTTAGGAATGTTGATGGACAGGGTTAGGACTACAGCAGCATCGCCTTTCTATCCTTCAAATGAGAAGACTCGAATTTGGTGGAGAGCATGAAAAGGACATCAAGGGCAGTTGAGTTCTTCAGTTCTGATGAAACTGAGCCTGTAGCTCACCCATCAAAATTGAAAGAACAAGATGGCCTTGTTCTGTTCTTCAGTTGTCTCAGTAAACAATGCAAAAATGCAAAAGTCACACATTAAGACAACATTAAGTACAACATTCGCACGTTAAGGACAGGGAAGGCTATGCAACTACCTATATGCAAAGCTACCTAGATCACATCCACCCCTGGCTTGGGTTGAGTAAGCTTACGTCCAAGAAGCATTTGGCTATGTGGCAGTTTTATTGCATTAGCCCACGAGTGAGAAAGTTTATGGCCTTCCTCCAGATGTTATGGAACTCCAGTTCCCATAACTCTTGTCACTGCATATTTTGATGAGCGTTGGCTTTCTGCTCTGGGTTATGTCTCAAGTTTTCTGTTTCTCTTCATTGTACTGGCATAAACCACCCACACTCCCACTGGATTCAATGGTTAGGAAATTAAAACAGGAAGCCAAGAAGAAGGGAGGGAAAGAACATGCAATTCCTATTGGATGGGCAGAAAATAATCCTCCATTGCTACCGCTGATAATATCACCTAGTTGGATAATGAGATATCTGCAAGGAAGCCACCAAGTTCAGAGAGCACCAAGGACCCCACATATACAGTACATCACAGAAGTTAGTACTTCCGCTCCCATTTTGCAAATATTTAAGTCTACCTTTTCATGGGACAGCACTGAAGAAATGACACTTGGCTACAATGTAAAGGAGTGTATGGGAGCGAGCACTAACAGGCTGACCCCACCCCACTCCTTCAACCTCTGCAGCAATGCTAGCCGCACTCATACATCTATTTCCCAAAGCTGACCTCTGGGTATGATGCTGAGCACTCAACTTCTTTGGTCAACCATGGCGAGGCCTGTTCTGAGTGGAACCTGTCCTGTTAAACCGTTGTGTGGTCTTGGCCACCATGATGCAGCTCAGTTTCAAGGTCTTGGCAATCTTCTTATAGCCTAGGAACCCAGGGGGGTCTTCAAACTTAACAGCTTTAAGAACTTGTGAACTTCAACTCCCAGAATTCCTCCTCCAGTCATGTTAGCTCAGGAATTCTGGAAGTTGAAGTCCACAAGTCTTAAACTGGCCAAGTTTGAAAACCCTTGCTTCTACCTACCTACCTACCTACCTACCTAATCTATCTATTCCAGTAGTCTTCAAATTTGGCAACTTTTAAGACTTGTGGACTTCAACTCCCAGAATTCCTCCTCCAGTCATGTTAGCTCAGGAATTCTGGGACTTGAAGTCCGCAAGTCCTAAACTTGCCAAGTTTGAAGACCCTTAGACTAGACCAGTGGTGGCTAACCTTTTTGGGCTCCTGTGCCAAAAATTGTGCGCACACTTGCACACTCGTGCACCAGCACCCAGAAGGCAATGCACACACCCCCATAGCCCCTACGCATGCACACACAACCCCCCCCCACTGCTCCCTTACCTGCACTGTGCCTCACAGCTGATTTTTGGTTGGTTTGAGGCCTCCCTCTGTAGAACCGGTAGCTCTGAAGAGCAGCAGACATAGAACCGGTTCTATATCTGCTGATGTTTTTGCCCACCTGCCCACCCGGACTCTTATCTGATCTTTATTTCCTGATTTTTCAACTTCAGCTGCCCAACGAGCCACAGCTGCAGTTAAAAAAAACAAGAAAAGAGGGCTGTTTCAAAGGCTGCTTCTCTGCACACAGTGTGCTGATGACGATTTACAGGCTTGCCGCTCACAGCAGGCAGGGAAGCTCCTAAATCCCAAACCAGTAGTTAACCCTTTCGTATCCCACCCCTAGACTTAAATATTTACCAAATGTGTGGTGGGGGGGTACTCACTTTCTGTGAGATACTCTCTTGGCCAGAATGAAAAAAAATTAGGTTGATATAGTGTAGGGAAAACAGGCCCTGGACCCTATCAAATACTGTTGGATTACAAGTCCAGTAGGTTTCACTATCACAGCTATTGGGATGACGAAAGCGAGCGGCCACAACTCTGCACTTAAAGGACCTTTTGCCTAACCCCCAAAAGCCGCAACTTCGCTCCCAGCTCCAGATCAGAGTCCTAAGATGACACTTGGGAAACCACAAAACCTGATTAGCACGGAATGTCAACTGGAGAGAACCAATTTACAAAGGACATTTTGCAATCCAGGGCTATATTTATCTACCGCGTTTAGAAGATTATGGTTTGGCTATGTTTGGGAGGCGCATCTGTTGCACTCCCAAACAATAACAAGAGCAGTAATAAGAACTGTGTCACTCAGTCCTTCTTCCTGCTCAAGGTTGAGGTGGGAGAGGAACGCTCTTTGCGAATAAAGTGTAAATAATGGCTTTTTTTTCCACTTGGGAAAGCGGGACAGGCAGGGTCCCATCTCCCACCGTAAATCAAGGGGGGGGCAGCTACGCTGCAGAGGGGCTGCTTTGAAAAGGGGGGATGCAACAGCTCGAGAGAGAAAAAGGGGGGGACCTTCTACTCTATTAAAGCAGAGCAAGACGTCAGGCAGCGGTGAAATACAACTGCACTGAAGGACTTGGCAGCAACAGATAATCATGAAAGGGACTTTTCAGGCAGATAAATCAAGGGCGAGAAGGAGTACGGAGGTAAATCTTTGCCCTTTGTCGAAAAATTCGCCCAAATGCTCTTTGGGTTATTAAGACAGCTTCATCCTTTCCTCATTTAGCTCCCGACAGGGAGAAAGTCCGACAGGAACTTTCCAATTTTAAAGCCATTTTCTTCTCGGCTCGTCAAATGTTGGGAAGAGTTTGGGGTGTGCCTTTTGTAAACATACTCAGAAGATAAGAACTCCCTCCCGAGAATCCAGCGAGGAAACCTGCCAATGTTTTTACCATGGACAGTTCCTATGTCCAAGAAATCCCCCTTTCTGATCTGTATTTAAGCGTTACACAGGTAGTTCTTGACTTACGACCACAACCGAGCCCAGAAATTTAGGTTGTGAAGTGAGGACATTTCTTAAGTGAGCTTCACCCCTTTTTGTGGCTTTTTTTGGGGGGGCCACCGTTGTTAAACATGAAAATTAGTTAAATTAGTCCCACGGCTGTTAAGCCGATCTGGCTTTCCCCATTGACTTGGCTGGTCGCAAAAGGGGATCGTGTGACACCCCGGGACAATGCAACCGTCATAAACATGAGTCAGTTGTTATGTCAATCACGTGACCATGGGGATGCTATAACGGTTGCAAGTGTGAAAAAAGGCCGTAAGACCTTTTTTTTTTCCCCAGTGTAACTTTATAATCTCACACTGTAATGTTGTAACTTTGAATGCTCACTAAATGAACTGTTGTAAAGTTGAGGACTATCTGGAATTTTGTTTTTTATTTTGTATGCCCCTATAGCCAAGCATAATTCGAGACCTATTTTTCTCCCAGCACAACAGCCCCGTGAGGTTGATTGGACTGAGAGGGAGGGACTGGCCCAATGAGTTTCTGCGAATAAGGTTAGCCTAGAAATAGACTGTCCTTGTTCTTAGTTGAACGCTTAACTACTAGGTTGCTAGTAGTTCCTAGCTGAACAGGAGTAACTATTGATGATAATGTTGAGAACAGTTCCCCTGATATCTGTCAAAACGGATAATGTGGGAGGATAGACAGTGAATCTTAATTTTAGTGGTTGTGTTGGAGAGCTATATGAGCAAGAGCAAAAAATAGTGTGTGAATGTTTTCCAAAAATGAAATTCCATTCCTCCTCCTCCTCCTCCACATTGCCATCATCACGTAAAGTTGAGGGGGTCCTTGGTGCTCTCTGAGCCTGGTTGTTTACTTGCAGATGTTTCATTACCCAAACTAAGTAATATTATCTAGCACTGATGAAGTTCCCTAGTTGGGTAATGAAATGTCTGCAAGAAATCAACCAAGCTCAGAGAGCACCAAGGACCCCCTCATTTCAACCCCGAGCTACAAATATTCTTTTATTGGTATCTAAAGTTATCAGGCCAAACGGAGATAAGGGAACCTTCAACAGCTTTGCTCACACAAGCTGATGCCCAACTTAGTTGCTCTCTTGGACAACAAGCACATCTTCAGGTCTCCTTAACACTATCATTCATTAGACTCAGTCGGAATATGGATGTTGAACATCACTAGCGCTTGTTGTAAACAACCAAGCAAGTGGCAAATGCCAGCTTTAATCCCATTTTCCCATCTTAAAAAAATGTCGGGATATGTTATGATTTTTTTTTTAATTATTGTTATAAAGAGTAGAAAAGAACAAAGCCTTTCTCATGTCAAAGAAATAAACGAACTCAGATGACTTCCCCGCGGAGACAACCGCAACGGTTTTTAATTAAGGATGCCACCCAAACTAAAAATGAGTAGGTTCATTGGTTGAACTTATTACGGTAAATAATTCCCACATTATGCGTTTGTGAATTCCGAATTGTGGATTTTTAACAGTTTTCGGAATGCAAAGTGGGACTGATTGCAAATTAATTTGCATTTTCTGCATGAAAAGCATTCCAACGCAATCTCTAAAAAGTAGAAACAGGTTGTCCATCTGTACTAACTCACAGTTTACTGTCTGTGTTTGTGAGACAGAGAAAGAGAAAGGGGGAAAACACACACACAACTAAACACTTGCAGACTTACTCTGGCACCAAACACCCATCTCTCTACTGCAACGTATTTTTGAGTAAGAGAGAATTAGGGTATGAAGAGATGGAAAATCCAGTTTTGGAATCAATCGAGTGTTGTTGTTTTAAGCTGGGATGCTTTTTCCTCATTCAATCACCATGCTGGAAACAGCTAAATTGAGAATTAAACATTTCTGTGACTGTATAGTTCCTGTCCCTCGCTGCCTGCATTATACCAAGGTGAAGGACCATTTTAGTCAAAAATAAACTTTTTGTTTGCTTTCTTTCGCGATAGAGCTGGCATCCTATCCATTTGGTGGAATGTCACATCCAGTTTTGGTCTCCACGATGTAAAAAAGATGTTGAGACTCTAGAAAGAGTCCAGAGAAGACCAACAACGATGATTAGGGGGCTGGAGGCCAAAACATATGAAGAGTAGTTGCAGGAATTGGGTGTGTCTAATGAAAAGAAGGACTAAGAGTGACATGACAGCAGTTTCTTCCCATATCTAAGAGCCTGCCAGAAAGAAGAAAGGAGTCACACTATTCTCCAAAGCACCTGAAAGGAGGACAATAAGTAATGGATGGAAATAATCAAAGAGAGAAGCAACCTAGAACTAAGGAGAAACTTCAGTGAGGACAATTAACCGGTGGAATGTCTTCCCCCGAGAAGTTGTGGATGCTTCATCCTTGGAGGTTTTTAAGAAGAGAATGAACAGCTACCTGTCTGAAATGGCATAGGGTCTCCTGCTTGAGCAGGGGGCTGGACTAGAAGACCTCCAAGGTCCCTTCCAGCTCTATTCTGGTTGATAGATCTCAGGCGAAAGAGAACGGATGGGTCCATGGCAGTGGTGAGATTCAAGTATTTGAACAACCGGTTCTCTGCCCTAATGATTTCTTCCAACAACCAGTTCACCAAACTGCTCAGAAAGTTAACAACCGGTTCTCACAAACCGGTGTGAACCGGCTGGCCCATGGGTTATTATTCAGTCCAGACAAGCAAAGCTTTCTCCCTTCCGATGGTATATATGGGTTATTTTACTTAAATATGTTAAGCCAGTCCTTGCCTCGCACACCATGACTCCTTCTCTGCTCAGCCTGATGAAGAAAACCCTGGACAATTTCCCCAAACTCCTACCTTGATAGCACCCCGGGGGCTGGAGGGGGCAAGGGGAAAGAAGGCATTTAATGAAAACCGTAAGACCCATTTCCTTTCTTCTTTTCATTTAAAAAAGGAAAAGAAAAAGCTATCTGTAGCCAAATACTCCAAACCGCATAAGCACAAAAAGAAATAGCTAAAGGGGTCCTAACCAGTAAGAGGGCAGGCAGTGGGAAACAAGCCAACCATTCTTTCCTTCCCTCGGCCTCCTGTTCTTAAAAAAGTTCCCAATTTGCTTGAGGTCCCAGAATGTTTTACACAGCCTCCCCCTTTTCCAACCATAGTTTGTTTTTATTTTATTTTTATTTTATTTTATTTTTTTTATTTTTGCAAAAAGGCTTCTGGAGCCAAGACAGCTCCAAGCAATGTTGGAAGGCTTCATGGCTTTTGTTTTGTTTAAATTTCGACCTCCGTCTCATTGCAACAAAGGTCAAAGCAAACTTGGTTGCAAACTCTGGACTGGAAGCAACTGCCTTCTGCTTCCTTAGTTGTGTGTGTTGTGCGTATGTATGTGTGTGTGTGTGTGTGTTCCTCTACAGCACCGAATCAAGAGAGCAGAGTGTCCTGCCCCTCTCAGTGTTAGCTGCTTTTCTTCTCCGAAAATGACTTTTGATTTCTTTTTGAAAACCTAAAACAAGGTTTGAGCGTTTCAAGAAAACTACCTTGTATGTTTTCTGGAGTTTTTCCGTGCAAAACCTGCCTCGGTCACATTCTTTGAGGCACGGGACAGCCAAGCACAACTTAAGGATGAAGGGAAATTGGCGGGTGGGGAAACAACACTGGGTAATTCTTCCAAGGAGAAGCTACCCAATGAGGCCAGAGAAGTAGTTGTGAAATCAGAGAGCTCAAGAAAATAGGAGAAACGTGTCAATAGACTCCCTTCTGCAGATTTCTGCTTTAGTCTGTGGTCAGCTAGTGTTCTGCAAGAAGCACATACCCTCACGCGCAATCACATGAGAAAGCAACCAAGTTGTTTTTTTCCAGGATGCCAACTAGGACCGCATAACAAAAAAGGCCTTGCAGCTTGGAGACTAGAATGGACAAGAGGCTACTGAAAGAGATTCCTAAAACAATGAAGAGTCTGGAAAACGGTGGGGGGTGAGAGGGGTGGAAAGAATTATTCTCTTATTTTATGACAACTTGGAGCCATGGTTCAATCTGGTGTGGAAAAAGCATTAGTGAAGGCATCAAGAATCCACTACCTTCAGATGCTGTGATGGACACCAGCTGAGATAGTACTAGATACATTCACAGAGTATCAAGCTACTAGTGGGATACTAATCTCAGCTCCTGTTGACTTCACCCAAAACGTTGTAAGGCATTTACTGCCCAATTCTAGGTGCAATTGGTTGGTTGGCCACCATTATAAACCCTTGGTCCAAACTAGACTTAGGTTCATATGCATACAACTCAGAAGTAACAATAAGCAGGGACATCTAGAAGGACAAATGAACTTCCCTTACTCATAAAGCTAAAGGTAACGATTTCCCTGTCCAACTCTAGGCCATGTTTCTTGGCCAAGGGAGCCAGCATTGTCCGAAGACAATTTCTGTGGTCATGTGGCCAGCATGGCTATATGCCAAAGGTACATGGAAGGCTGTTACCTATTAATCTACTCGCGTTTGCATGCTCCAAACTGCTAGGTGGGCAGGAGTTGAACTCACCCTGTCACATGGTGCTTGGGTCTCAAACCTAGGCTGCCACCTTTCCAGTCCAACAAACTTAGCATCTTAACCACTGAGCCACTGCACACTCTACTCATAAAACTACAACAAGCTAAATCTTAAAAGAGGGGTAGTTAAATATAATTGAGTTCAGTATTAGAATCAGCCAGGGTTCATTCCTGGTTGGGTAGTAGACAGGTACCATGAAGGAAGGAAGGAAGGAAGGAAGGAAGGAAGGAAGGAAGGAAGGAAGCTGTGAAAAAAACAAATAAAGAATGCTTCATCCTACAAGCAGACCCAATCATGAAAAGCACAGTACTATTTTAATTTAGTCTAACTAACTATGCAAATCCAGCTTAATTAATGCACTCATCTTGTCTTCTGTATGAAAGTAGCATCCTTCAAATGTCATCAGTCATTGCATGTGGAGGTTCCCAGGTGTCAGCATTCCAGCAAACCTCCAATCCAACCAATAACTCTTTGAGAAGACAGACATCTTCTCAAAAGTTTATTTTGGATAGTAAACTGGTACAACTGGGGAATCCCGAATCTGAAAGTCCTTATTGGCTTCCTTGCAATAAGTAAAAACTACAAATCCATCCCCTGTACCCATCATCACATCACATGCCCCAATCACTGTTTGTCCCAACTTGAGACTTCCCTCCACTTATGTGCAAAATAACATGACCTTGAATTAGAAAAAGAATGTTATTATGTCTAACTACATACACTCCAAGAAATTCCCCCCTCCCACTTTCCCAGGCTCAGATTTGGCAGCATGGGAGCATCTGGTCTCAATATGGCTTCCAAAGCTGACACCAGGACCATGAGGTGATATACAGGGCTATCCAAAACCATGGCTTGTTCATCCCAGAAATACACTGAGTGCCCGACCATCCTTACTTGATTTGCTGCTGGCTGACCCGCTACCACCGTAGCTGGGCATTTCTCGTTATGGTGTGAAACTGAGACATTGGATGCCCACTGGTCCAGGAACCCTTTGGGTGTGTAGATCCCACAATCCGTGATGCTGGTTGTCTGCTCAAACTCTTCGCATACACCATCCCCATCGTGAAAGTAGCAACGACTCGGCTCATCTGCAGGGAAGAGAATCGCATCGAGTCAACTCTGGTAGTATCACACTACTAACTAGGGCGTACAAAACATTTGCTAGACCAATACTCGAATACAGCTCATCAGTCTGGAACCCACATCATGTATCTGATATTAACACAGTTGAGAAAATCCAGAAATATTTCACAAGAAGATTTCTATACTCCTCTACTCATTGCAGAATACTTATGGCACCAGACTTGAAATTCTAGACCTAGAAAACCTAGAACTATACTGTCTTCGGTCTGATCTAAGTATAGTATATAAAATCATACATTGCAATGACTTACCTGTCAATGAATACTTCAACTTCAACCATAACAATACAAAAGCACACAATAGGTACAAACTCAAGGTAAACCGCACCAAACTTGACTGCAGGAAATACGACTTCAGCAACAGAGCGGTCAATGTCTGGAATACTCTGCCTTATTTTGCGTTTCTTCCCCAAACCCCAAAAACTTTAACCTTAGACTGTCTACTGTTGACCTCACCCCTTTCCTAAGAGGTCTGTAGGGGGCGTGCATAAGTGCACCAATGTGCCTACCGTCCCTGTCCTATTGTTTCTTTTATTTTTCTTATATGTATTCATTTCATGTATTCACAACTATGTTTATCCTTATACCTATTATCTTGTAAGCGATTGACAAATCAAATCAATCAAATAAATAAATAAAACTGTAACTGTACCTAGATGTTCTGCTTTGGGTACCACAAAGCCCCCTCCCAGAAGGTAACAAGGAAAACAAGTCGTGAAAAGGATGTGTAGCGTCCCAGACAATACTGCAGACCTTGTTCAAGCCTCACTTATTATGACATGTCCTGGATAGAAGGAAGTGAACTTCCAATAATCTTTTCTGCTGTCCTCGCCACTCTCTGTCCAAAGCAGGATTGCTTCCAAACCAAACAGTAATAGAATACGACAATATGATGATCTCGATTGTCCCTCTATAGAAAGTGGTAAGGACAGCGGAAGGAATGTACATTTCTCATGCAACACAGAAAAATACTTGGCTTTAGTAGTAAAGAGTATTTTCACTAGCGATGAGTCTGGGAGCCGTTCTTTTCTATTGACCAAGTTGGGATGGCTGACACCTCCAATGCTCAAAGGTGGCAACACAGTGCGACTGGACAAACCAACAGTGTCTTTGGGAATGCCAAGCTGTTGCCCTGGAACTAAATTATGCAAATTAGAAACATTTGCACCGATTAGTTCCTCTGGCAGAAATCCCTCAACTTCTATCCCAGTCTGGTTTTCATCACGCTTCTCTCCGCCTTTCTTCTCGTCAAAGCGCTGGGTTGGCAGAGGGCAAAGAGACAGAGAGAGGAACAGTGAATTGCTAACATATGTATCGGAGGCCAGTTGTGAACCACACATTTTCACAAGCCTGTCAGCAGCTTTGGGAGTATTGTCACATAAAATGGGACTCACCGCTTGGCCCTGTTGTGACATACTTCATCGCTGATCGGTGGCCGTGTGTTATGAGGCTTGCTCTGTTTTGGCCAGGCATCCATCCGGATTCATCTAGAGGAATGTTCCACCAATTTCAACCCGTGTGGGGAATTGCCCGAGGTTACCTACTCTGACTTGGAAATAGACCTTGTGTTTGCGATCAAAGATCATACTTGAAACCCTCTGTATCTTAGGATCTGTGTAGGCCGCATTTAAAACCCTTCAGTGACCTCATTTGGGGGTCTCAACATTGAAATGACCTGGAATCTTCTGCAGATAAGACCTACCAGCAATGGACGTTCTCCTCTTACTAATATGGCTAATTACTTATATTCCAGTTTAGCACAAAAGGCACCATTTACGGGGGGTCCTTGGTGGTCTCTGAGCTTGGTTGTTTCCCTGCAGATGTTTCGTTATTCAAACTAAGTAATCATCAGTGATAGAAGGGAATAGGGTCTATACGGAGGGGCGGGGGACAATAACAGAGGGGTCCTTGGTGTTCTCTGAGCTTGCTTGTTTTCTTGCAGATGTTTCCTAACCCAACTAGGTTACATCATCAGTGCTAGAGGGGAATGAGGGAGGAGGAGGAGGAAGGAAGGAAGGAAGGAAGGAAGGAAGGAAGGAAGGAAGGAAGGAAGGAAGGAAGGAAGGAAGGAAGGAAGGAAGGAAGGAAGGAAAGAGAAGAAAGGAGGAGGAGGACTGTGGGGTCCTTGGTGCTCTCTGAGCTTGGTGATTTTCTTGTAAACGTTTCATAACCCAACTAGGTAACATCATCAGTGCTAGAAGGGAGTGGAGTTTGCTCCCTCAGCACTGATGGTGTTACCTCGTTGGGTCATTAAATGTCTGCAAGAAAACGACAAGGCACAAGAGCACCGAAGACCCATCATTGCAACCCTGAGCTCCTCTCTCAGCACCATGGTGGATCCAATGTCTATCCTCAGAAACCCAAGAAATTGTCTTGAAGCCAAACTATTTGCCCCATCTATTTTGGAACGGTTGTTCCCCACGCAAAACAGGATACAAGCCTTCTCGGTAAATGAAACGGGTTTTTTCTTTTTTCTTTTCCATGTGCTACAGATTTGCTACCTTCACAAGGGAACAAGCTGTTCTTGGGCAAATCCCCATTGTCAGTGTTCTCTATAAGTGACCCTAAAATTCCCAAGAGACTTCTTATCCGGTGGCTTATAGTCATGCATCTGTATCTTAACACACGAACTTGTATGAAACCAAAAGAAGTAAACAAAAATAAACAGCGCAGGGTTAGAAAATAACAACAAAGCGGATTCAGAGTTGGCGGTGGGCGACTGATTTTGGTGGCTTGATGCCAGCCAAGAAACTACAGGCTCCAGTGTCATCCCTTATTTTGTTCTACCCCAATACTTGCGAAACACCAAGTTTAGTGAGGACAAAGTCTTCGTAATTGGAAGCTTCTATTTATCCCACATGCAGTCTGTGTGGGTGGGAAAGGAGGAAGGGAAGGAGATAAAAAACAAGCCTGAATGAGACACTGAATGAAACTGGAAGGATAGAAAGCAGAGGAAAATTGTGATACTTCAATGGCCCTGCATAAGTTCCATCCCTTACTTCTTAACCAGATTAGCCTTTTTTCCCCAAACCTGGAACCCAATAAATATGAATTCCAACATCTCTTGAATGTCAACAAAGCTTTTGCAACACAGCTACTCCAGCTGCTCATGTTTTTATTTCTATTATTAAGAATGTAAGAATGTCCTTTGCTAAAAGATATAGGAAGGAAGGAAGGAAGGAAGGAAGGAAGGAAGGAAGGAAGGAAGGAAGGAAGGAAGGAAGGAAGGAAGGAAGGGAGAAGGGGGAGGGAAGGATAGAAGGAGAAGGAAGGAAAGAAGGAAGGAAAGAGAGATGAGAGAAGGGAAGAAAGGAAAAGGAAGGAAGGAATTATTTACAAGACAATTTGGAAGCGTTCTCCGGGAATCAAATCACTGTCCTTGTTTTGCTGGTTTGAGGAGGCCTGCACAAATTTGTTTGCGTAACTATCATTTATTTAATTTCAACTGCTTAGAAATAAAACCTCAATATCTCTGTTGGGCACGATCAAGACAGATGCTTTCATTTCGACTGGGTTCCCCACCCCCGCCCCACAGCTTCTACCTTCCTTCAAAACTGTAATATTTATTCATTTCATTCCCTCAGGGCGATATCACCCTGACTTTGCTGGACATCCCAAAAGCTATAAAAACCTAATTGTTTCATCAAGTTCTGGATGGCGGGATCTATTCCCTGGGGGGAGTGCTTATTATTCTCCCCCCCACTTGTGTACTCATTCACTGTCTTTGCTCTGTTTGTTTTTTAACTGGGGTTTTTTCCCCCCCCAGATGTTGTAATCTTATTGTGTAAGCCACCTAGACTCGCCCCTCCAAGGAGGCGACAGGCGAGTTGAGAAATAAATAACGAAGACAAACTATATCAAAACAATGAAAAGGAATGTGTGGCGTGGGCTTCCTTTTCTCTTCTCTTTTCTGATTCACCTATATAATCAGAGAAGCCACAGCTTCCAACGTCTCCTGGTGAGTGACAGCGGCTTCTCTGGGCTGTCTCCCTTCCAAGAAAGTAACTCACCCTCTTCCTTTCCTTTGCTGACATCTCTTCTCAAGTTATACTGTGAAATAACATTGCGAGCGCCAGAATAAATTAGATCATTACAATTCAATTACTTAATGACTCCACCTCTCTCTCTCTCTCTCTCTCTCTTTCTTTCTATCCCCGCAGCATGCAGTTCCAATTTCTTAATAGGACTGAGCAGTTGAGGGAAATAAAAGAAACTCAGAGGACTATAGATTGCGTGGGTTTATAAAGTCTACAGAGAAAGTATTCGTAATCCTTACACACTCACACAAACCAAGTGGCTAATGCAAAACACAGAGAGAGGGAGCACACTTAGTACTTCCTTGTCTTGGGGAACTCCAACACTGAAAATGTGGTTTTTTTTAAAAAAAAAAAAGTGGAAGGACTAAGGAGAGGTTTCTTAACAGCAAAAGCAATTAAACAATGGAAACTGGGTACCAATATCTGAGGGGGGGTCAATCTATTCTCCAAAGCAACTGGTAGCAGTATAACAACAGCACACCTGAAATAAGATCCTATGTTCAGTTTAAGCTAGCTAGCCCTGGTCTGCTCCAGTTGTGCTGAGTTGATTCATTCGGAGAAGAGTCCAAGCTTGCAATCCCAGTACAGCAGCTAATTTGTTCCTGATTACATTTAAAACCTCCATAAATCTTTCTGCTCTGGCTCATGGGAGTCAAAGAGAAAAGGGAGACAGAAATGTCTGGATGAAGAGAGATGTTCTCCAAGTTATTAAAAGAAAAGGCTTGCCGAATGCAAGATAGACAGTGAACATGTCCCATGTTGGATTCCAGCTTTGGTTTTTCTGAGTCAGCACGTCCTGCCCTCTCTTACCTTCTTGGCAAGGCTTACCCCACTGACATGGGTTAGGGGAGCCAGGAAAAGATTAGGTAAGGAGAAAATGTAGCTTCAGTACTGTATTTTCCCCCCCATTTGTTTTCTTTTCAAAAGAAGATCTGTTCCCAGCCTTGGCAGGTCACTGTGAAATATTCTCAAGCTGCCCTTTACAAGGACGGCAGCTGGACTGGCCCAAAATGTTGAAGTGCTCCAGACAGAAAGACAAAGAGAAAGAACACAGTGGAAAAGAAATTACCGCCCCACAACCCACCCACCGAACAAGCTCTGTGCCTTGTAGTTTGGACAAACAAACAACAAAAAAAAAAAGAACAAGAAGAAAAAGAAGAAGAGGCAGAAGTCGTTCAACGCTGGAAAAGCCACTTCTCGAAAGCGGCCACCATCCTGGAGCTTCCAAAAAAATGGCAAATGCCATTGCAAGGTTGACCCCGGTTTCCGGCATCCAGAAAAATAGCAGCTCCATTTCTTTCCATGTTTGGAAGATCTCATGAAGAACAGAGACAAAGCCATGTATCATGGAGGAGGAAGACGAACAGCTGACAGGGAGTGGGAGTGTGGCTCTGTTGACTGTGGAGGAAACTGGGGAAGGGCAAAGTTCAGCTGGGAAGAGCAGGGGAGAGGTAGAACAAGGGAGAGGGAGTACAGAGGAAGACCCAGGCCCATCCCCTCTTCATCCTAGGGCACGCGGGAAGGAATGGAAAAGAGAGCAACATGGGTTGTGTGGCTTATGGGAGAGGAAAGGGTCATGATTAGCCACAGTTGGGAAGAGGGTTTAAAAGAAATGCATGCTGAATGCAGCAGCTGCCGGGAGCAAATGTGAATTTATCTTGTGTTGACTTTGGTTATCTGTGTTCCTGGCGTCTTCCCAACCTTGTTGAGTTATTGCCGTGCCTTCGGGTCTGGAATTCTTGTTCCTGCCCTGCCGGACTAATGACCTCATCTTGCCTTGATTGGACTTATAGTTCCAGTTTTGGTTGACCACGTTTTGGACTTGATTCTCTGCAGCCAAAAGCTGTTCCTGGGAGAGTTTTTCTCCAGCCCAGAAGGTAACCAGGACATTGGGGGCAAAGTTGGAGCTAACAAAGGGACTCCTACTGATTATCTGACTGTGTTGCCTTTGTGCCACGCCCCTTTGGGTCATCACACCATGTATGGAAAAAAAAAACGAGCTGTCCGATGCAGAAAGATGATATATTCACTCTCTTGCTCTGTCCAACGCAGTAAAGCATTCGTGCAAGAGATTCAGCTTTCTTCATCTTAAACTTGGTCAACTTTTCGAGTGATGTGAATCGGGTTGTTCGGTAGTTTAAAGTTGAATTTAACAGAGCTGGAAGGGACCTTGGAGGTCTTCTAGTCCAACCCCCTGCTCAAGCAGAAGACCTTGTATCATTTCAGACGTGGCTGTCCAGTCTCTTCTTTAAAACCTCCAGGGATGGAGCATCCACAACCTCTGAAGGCAAGTCGTTCCACTGGTTAATTGTTCTAACTGTCAGGAAATTCCTCCTTTGTACTAGGTCGCGTCTCTCCTTGACTATTCCGAGAGGGCCTTGTGTCATCTCCCCCTTACAAGCTGGAGATGAAGTTGCCTTACGCATGAAGTTGGCCCACCAGAGTTGATTTTCATTGTTCCTCGTAACAAACTGGATCCTGGCAAGGCTGGAAAACTGATAAGACATTGGCTGAGATCTTATAAACAGCAGATGTGATGTTAAAACCGATGCCCGGGGTGTCTCATGATGGATTGCAGAGAAGAAGGCATCCTCAACCTGCTTCTTTGGAGAAAACCGATCATCCCGTCCATTAAAAAAAAAAAAATCCCTGAGATTTATCGGAATTATGATTATGGGTGAGTAACCTTCCACTCTCCCCAAGAAAACCCTGCATTCATTTGGGGTCCACGTGCCAAGTGGAGCTGAATTGGATGGAGGTAGAATTGAGGGTGGGGTGGTTCCTTCTCTACCTACCCCATCTCTGCTTCTATCACAGCTCAGCATTAAGGTCAAATAGCTAAATCAGTCCTCCTTCCACTTTGATTGATTATGTGCTATCAAGGAAGTGTTGACTTTTTGTTGACCACACAGCGAGATTTTTCTTCAGGAGAGTTTATCCCTGTTTTAAGACGTTGCGCGGGCCCCTTATCTTATCAACGCAATCCTAGGTTGGATGAACAGAGGGATAGAATCGAGAACACACAAAGTATTAGTACCACTTTATAACGCCTTGATAAGGCCACACTTGGAATACTGCATCCAGTTTTGGTCACCACGATGTAAGAAAGATGTTGAGACACTATAAAGAGTGCAGAGGAGTGCAACAAAGACAACAGTTGTCTGTTATTCTGTTGCTCTGTTATCCACGTCTGAATCGCAAACCCAGACAGAAAAAAAAAACCCTCCCTCTACAGGGCCCACACGCATTTTAAAAAACTACACAGAATAATCTGACCTGCCCCCCCTGAAAAATCTTAAATTCGGTTTCAAGGTTTGGATAAACGAGTATATAAATATGGATTGGCACAGGCTTGCCTTTTCTAGAAGACTTGGGTGAAATGGCATTAAAAAAAAAAAATAACGCTCCAAACTTGGAGAAATAGCAATAAATTTCCCATCCCTTTGATGTGCTTGGCTTGCTAAATGCTTAGAATATTTTATCATTGGGTTAGGGGGCCAGAGTTGCCAGGGAGATGCCTGTCATCCCAAGAAATCCACTTTATGTTCACCTGATGTTCTTTATTGCTGGCACTGGGGGTCTGCAGACAGTGCATGGCACTGATGGTGAAAACTCATCCAACCCAATTTCCAGACAAGTTGTGTCTTCTTAACTCAAGCAATCAGATGAAAGAGGATAACGGAAGTCCACCCACGCTTGGCTAGGGAATTCTGGAGTTGAGGTCCACCTGTCTTAAAGTTGCTTAAAAGAGAGGGTGCTCCATTGTTGGAGGTTTTCAATAAAAGATTGGTCTAGGAGGGTAGAAAGATCCCTGCCTTGGACAGGACAGAGTAATAGACTTACAGAGTTGGAAGGGACTGTTGAGGTCTTCTAGTCCAACCTCCTGCTCAGGCAGGGAAAAAATATACCATTTCAGACCAAGGGTTGTCCAAAGCTCCAGTGTTGGAGCACCAACAACTTCTAGAGGCAAAAGCTGTCCCATTGATTGATTGTTCTAACTGTAAGGAAATTTAGTTCTAGGTTGCTTCTCTCCTTGATTAGTTTCCACCCGTCGCTTCTTATCCTGCCTTCAGGTGCTTTGGAGAGTAGCTTGACTCCCTCTTCTTCATGGCAGCCCCTCAGATATTGGAACACTGCTATCATATCACCCCTGACATGATAGCAGTGTTCCTAGGACGTTGGACTAAAAGACCTCCAAGGATCCTTCCACCCCTAGAAGTCCTTGAATCCAGGTCTTCACACCTCACAAATGTTGGAGAACGACAGCTCCTTGTCTTCATGGGTCAACCAGCCCATCAGAGTGGGAATGAGGGAAGACCAACTTCTGGAGAGTCCTTCCCTAGCTTAACCACAGTATCACGCTGGCATGTCTCCTGCGGATAGATGGTCCTTCCTTCTTGTTTATTTGTCCTGGATCCTTCTGGTTGTTGTTGTTGTTGTTTTTAAAAGAAGAGACAGAAAGAGGTGGGAGTAAGTGGCTACAAAACCTCCACCACATGAGGAGGTTTTCCATCCGCATTAGGATGTTCGCAGAAACAACACAACAGCTTTCCACCTGGCAGACGCAACCCCCCAAAAAATCTAATTTTGGGTTTCGACAGGGGACTGCGTTGCACAAACCAGCAGAGAAAGACCCACAGGGCTGCATCCTGTTTTCAGTTTGGGATGGAGCTGCTGGCACCAGAATTATCTTTTCTTCTACACAACTGAAGTCCTTTTTCCCAAAAAAATAAAATAAAGAAAAACAGGGAGAGGAGAGGGAAAAGACAGCCCAGACGAAATTAAAGAGGCAAGGAAAAGGGATATTTTTAAGTCTGATTATTTATTTAGGGATCAATCCAAAGGCAACCAGCCCAGAATTGTATTAACTACATGTCCAATTTTGATTTTACTTTTATTTAAAAAAAAAAGAGAGAGAGAGAGGGAGATGGGGGACAAGAATGTTCAAGAATTGTTTCTGAGTTACAGATTCTTGGACGGAGTTGGCTTCTGCATCAACCTCCCTCTGCCAACTGCTAAAGTCTATTTGGGGTCAACTCCCCATTGCTTTCCTTCGTGGAAGCAAAAAGAAACAATTGTTGGCCACGAGCAGGCTTTTATCATAAAGAAATTCTGACTACGGGCCGATTACAATAAGAACTAAAGCCAAGCGCTGATGATCTGCTGGCTGGAGTTGAACACGTTGCCGGAAATTATCTTCCAAGCTTCCTGGAAGTCTTTTCTCCTTCTGGGTTTTTTCCTCTCCTTCTCAGCTTGTACTTTTGTGGAACGCTCCTTAACAGACTTCCTTGTTGCCATGCTTGGTCCTTTCGGTTAATCATCCCTCCATCAGGCAGAGGTGGTTTTCAGCCGGTTCTGACCGGTTCTACAGAACCGGTAGCGGAAATTTTGAGTAGTTCGGAGAACTGGCCAAGACCACCTTTGACTGGCCCTGCCCCCATCTATTCCCTGCCTCCCAAGTCCCAGATGATCGGTTAGGTCTTCTTTGGTTGCCTTGCACAGGAGAACGGAGCTGAAAAGCAGGTTAGTGGGGTGGGGAGGGAATGGAGATTTTGCAGTGACCTTCCCCTACTACGCCCACCAAGCCACGCCCACAGAACCGGTAGTAATGAAGTTTGAATCCCACCACTGCCATCAGGGATCCTTTCTTCACTTCTTCCCACTTTCTGAATGGGTCCAAAGTCCCCAGGAAGACTCGATCAAAGTATGGGGAGATGTTTGTTTGGTTTTTTTTCCCTGTAGCACAACTGCAGTGAGGTTAATCGGTGGAAGCTTGTTAAAGAGAATCCAACGTAAAAATTTCCTAACAGTAAGAACGATTAACCAGTGAGACGGCTTGCCTCCAGAAGTTGTGGGCGCTTCACCATCGGAGGTTTTTAAGAAGAGACTGGGCAACGATTTGATTGTGACTGTATAAGATCTCTTGCCTTAATCAAGGGGTGGGAGTAGAAGACCTCCAAGGTTCCTTCCAGCCCTAGAGTTCGGGGATGTGTGCCACGAAAGCATGCATTGAACCACACACGGCACATGGGAAGTCTCAGACACTTGCAGAAAAAAGGGGGGAAGGAAGGAGCCAGAAAGCTAACAAACACTAGACAACAATAAACACAACTTTTGATGACGATGATGATGTCATCCATTCAGTTGTGTCTGACTCTTGGTCATTCTTTGGGCCAGGATTCTCCACATCTTCCAATCTTTCCCTACTTCTTTGAGTTGTTCGATGCTCTGGTTGATGTCAGCTTTGATGGTGTCCAGCCACATGGTTTTTGGATGGCCCGGTTTCCTTTTACCGCTAACCTCTTCCAAACATAATTGCTTTCTCCAGCGAATTCCCCCATAGGACATGGCCAAAATAAGTCACACGCAGTTTTGTGATTTTTTTTCCCCCTTTCCAGTGACAACCCCGATGTTTGCACCCCTGAAATTAGACCAAAAGAGCCCATCTGTATTCTTCAGAGCGTCTCAGGCAAAGGTACCAGCCCAGAACGTATAAAAGGAAAAGACTCAGATGCCAAGGAACCATATTCTGATGTGAGCATTGGAAGAACAAAATAGCATTAATTCAATCCGCTTCCTTTTATTTTATTTTTTGTGTGTGTGTATGGGAGGAGGGAAAAGCAAAATTGGGTTTCAGGAGACCAGGGCAGTCTGACCGAGATAGGGAAAGGGGGGAGAGGGAGGGAGGGAGAGAAAGAGAGAGAGGAGAGAGAAAGAGGAGGGAGAGAAGAGAGAGGGGGAGAGAGGAGAGAGAGAGGAGAGAAGAGAGAGGAGAGAGAAGAGAGAGAGAGGGAGAGGGAGAGAGAGGGGGGGAGAGAAGAGAGAAGAGAGAGAAGAGAGAAGAGAGAAGAGAGAGGGAGGGAGAGAGGAGAGAGAGAGAGGAGAGAAGAGAGAGGAGAGAAGAGAGGAGAGAGAGAGGGAGAGAGGAGAGAGAGAGGAGAGAAAAGAGAGAAGAGAGAGAAGAGAGAGAGGGAGAGAGGAGAGAGAGAGGAGAGAAAAAAAGAGGAGAGAAGAGAGAGAAGAGAGAGGGGGGAGAGGACAGAGAGAGAAGAGAGAAGAGAGAGGAGAGAAGAGAGAGAGAGAGAGAGAGAGAAGACCACACATTCACTTTTGTTCCTGCTATTTTTACCTCCTGTGATCTAAAGCAGATCGATCCAAGTCGTATCTGATTAGGAGGAGGCTTGGGGCAAACAACAGGCCAGGAAAAACATAAGCAGAAGCTAACAACGTTACAGGTCAACAAGCAAATGCAAGAGGGTTTGTGAGCTGAGAATGCACAGAGGCAAAAGATAACAGATCCCGGCAAGGTGAGAGAGCAAAATGCAACGTTCCTTCTTCCCATGAAAAACAAAACAAAACCAAGAACGGTGGAACACAGCAACGTGGACTTAAAGAGCTGTTGATCATGAACATCCTAACAATAAGGATTGTCTCAGAAGGTGGCGGCCTTTCCTGAGCCGATTGTAGATAAGCAAACAGTGGTGGGCCAGCTGTCACTCTTCCAAATTTATGCTACATTCACAGAACGCAGTTCAACAGGTCAGTTGCAAAAATAAAGGCTGCATTGGCACCGCTCTTGAGGAGTTTTCATGTCATGCGGAGTTTTGTGCATTGGGGCGAATCTGGCCCATTAAAAAAAAAAAAATCTTCACAATTCCCAGCACTGTGCAGGAAAATGATCTGATCTGGAAACTAGATTGAGCACCGTGTTGAAGGCAACCCACGTTTCTGGAGCTTGCCTTTTAATTGTTGAAGGGCAACTCCTGGTCCAGATGACTGTGTGGTCTAATCCCAGTCTCACTGCTGGGATTATTGGTAGGTTGTGCTTGATGGCTGAGACAATGGAGTGTGACTTGTGTGGGTTTCAAGAGGAACTTCAACAAGCTGCCAACATCCCAAGTCATGTTAGACAATAGAGTTGGCTTTTTGTCATCAAGTTGACCATGATTGGATGCATTAAAAGGGCTGAAAGAATAAAGCTACTTCAAAGCTTTTCGTGAGGGGACATGCTAGTTGGAAATGGTAGGCCCAACTAGTATGCTTGGTTAGTAACGGTCAAAAACAAGTTAATGTTTTCCTTCCTTTCTACTACTGTAAAGGAATCACCGAAGAAAAACAGAATAACAGAGTTGGAAAGGCCCTTGGAGATGTTCTAGTTCAGTCTCGTAGTCAACCAGGAAACCCTACATCATTTCAGACAAACGGTTGGCCAGTATCTTCTTAAAAACCTCCAGTTGGTGGATCCACCACTTCTGGTGGCAAGCTGTTCCACTGGTTAATGGTTCTAACTGTCGGGAAGTTCCTCCTTAGCTTTAGGTTGCTTCTCTCCTTGACTAGTTTCCACCCATTGCTTCTTGTCCTGCCTTCTGGGGCTTTGAAGAATAGATTTGACCCCCTCTTCTTTGTGGCAGCCCCTCAGATATTGGAAGAAGGCTATCATGTCACCCCCTAGTCCTTCTTATTATTAGACTAGATTAACCGTTCTTTGTATGTTTCAGCCTCCAGTCCCTTAATCATCTTTGATGCTCTTCCTTGCACTCTTTCCAGAGTCTCGACATCTTTCTTATATTGTGGTGACCAAAAGTGGATGCCGTGTTCCAAGTGTGGCCTTATTTTAACCATTCTCTGGTCTTCTGATTGATTTGATGTGCAATACACCTAGTGCATGTATCAAGTAAGCTTTGTCCAACGTGATGCTCAACATCTAAACGCTGAAATGTATTTTAGGGATTGGGCATTGCCATTGAATTGCCCCAATTAGCAACAGCCAGCGATGTCCTTTGTCCTTTTATGAAGCATCTGAAGTCTGATTCTCCCACTAGTGTGAATTTCTTTGCTCTAAGAGTCACAGAGCTGTTTCACTCCTTCCCCCACCAAAAAGAAGAACTAGGGGGAAAGAGAGGGAAATTTATAACAAACAGCTAAATCTCTGGACACCCATCTCTTGTATACTCCAAGCATCCTGCCGCCATTGAGCGCTGACAATCATTGCTAATCAAGCCTCAGGAATAAAAAGATCTGGTTAAGCAATTATCATCCCTGAAAAGGAAGGATAAAAGCAACTTTGATGCCCCTTCAAGGGGGCTCATTAGCATCTCAAAGGAGATGTCAGCTCCTTCAGCTTTGCCAACTTGGGGCTCCCAAAGACTTGACCCCTTCGGAGCTTTTCAGAGTTCAGCTTCCCCCTAAAGATCCTATAGATAAGCTTCCACTGGATCTAGGGTTTAGAATGGGGTGGGGGGTGGGTGGGAGTGGGGAGGAGGGCTCCAATTACAAAGAAACCAGGAAGGATTGACCATTTCCATCATCAAAGATGGAATACAAAGAACGCTTAAACCCCTGAGTGTTAAAGTGTGAATAAACCTGAATCGGGGTGAAATTTAAGGCTGGTTTCGCACACTAGTCAAAACAAAGTACTATTCTGGCCCCCAAGACGATAGCAGACTTGGTTAACAATGGCATTATTGTGAGTGTTTTGCACAACGTAGAAGAATAGGGTTGGAAGAGACTTTGGGGGTCTTCTAGTCCAAGCAGGAAATCCTATACCAGTTCAGGAAAACGGTTGTCCAATCTCTTCTTCAAGAGACTGAAGTGTTGGAGCACCTATAGCTTCTGAAGGAAGGTTGTCCGACTGATTAAATTGTTCTAAATTAAGTCAGGAAATTTCTCCTTCGTTCTAGGATAGTTTCTCTCCTTGGTTAGTTTCCAACTGTCTGGAATCCACATCATGTATCTGATATTAGCACAGTTGAGAAAGTCCAGAAATATTTCACAAGAAGAGTTCTCCACTCCTCTACTTGTTGCAGAATACCTTAAGCCACCAGACTTGAAATTCTAGACCTAGAAAACCTAGAACTACGCCGCCTTCGGTCCGATCTAAGTATAGTATATAAAATCATACATTGCAATGTCCTGCCTGTCAATGAATACTTCAGCTTCAACCATAACAACACAAGAGCATTGGATAGAACAATGTCTGATTGGGCCATGTGATGGACTATTGGGTGCAGGAGGTGGATCTTTGATTTTCACTTGGGGAAGGGAAAACCTGGAATTTCAGATTTGGGTTTTCCCAGATGTGCCAATGGGACTTCTTTATTAAATTCTTACTTGGACGGACTTTGTCTCTGAGTGTTGAATTGAAATGGGGTTTTTGGGGGTGGGTGGGTAGAACGTTCACAATTGCTACCGTTGAGTTGAATTCACCAGCTTTGTAGACACTTTGACTCCACTGCCTCTACAAAGGAGTTAACAGCATTCACCAGGGCTAAAGGTTGCCTGAAATCTCCAGTTATTCTCAGATAAAAGACATACAAGCTCTCATAAGCCTCGCTGCCAAAAGCTCAACTTTAAAAAAATTATTATTATTAAAGAGATGAATTTATTTTTCTATTCGTGGCTTGGAAAGAAAAGACTAGCTCCACAACACTTGCCTCTTGGTCCAAGAAACCTGCTGAAGAGATGCTGATCTCTCTCTTTCACTTCAGGCCACCTCGATGGATGGTAAGAGCAACGTTCCTCTCCACGGCTTGGACCTTGCGTTATCCGTGGGATGTGCGCGCATGGTGGTGTTTGCTGATGAGAAGGATACCCCAGCCAACTTACCTACACAGTTGAAAGATAATTCCTGACGGCAAAAGAGGGAGCATCCGTCATGATTCACTTTGTTCATGTCATCACATTCTTCCCCAAGGTCTCTGCCAAGAGAAACAACCGCTTAGAACAATTGGATTATTAAAATAAATTTTAAAGCATGGGAGGATCTGGAGAGGAGACCTTTAAACCTCAAGAGGTTAAGACAATTTCTTCCTTAGAGGTTTTTTTTTTTTTTGCTCTTCTACAAGATGCACCAAAAAGAGAAGGGAGGGAGCGAGGGAGGGAGTGAGGAGGAAGGAAAGAAGGAAGGAAGAAGGGAGGGAGGGAGGAAGGGAGGAAAAGGGAGGGAGGGACAAAGGAAGGAGGGGAGGGAAGAGAAAGGAAGGAAGGAAGAAGGGAGGGAGGGAAGGGGAGGAAGGAAAGAGGGAGGGAGGGAGGGAGGGAGGGAGGGAGGAAGGAAGGAAGGAAGGAAGGAAGGAAGGAAGGAAGGAAGGAAGGAAG
>NW_020769362.1:2702017-2713302 GCF_900518735.1 Pseudonaja textilis
AAGGAAGGAAGGAAGGAAGGAAGGAAGGAAGGAAGGAAGGAAGGAAGATAGATTCTAAATGTTTTGGACTAGATAAAAACTCCTGTAAGCTCCATCAGAAAGATTAGTTAAGTAGGGTACCAATACATTCTAAACAAACATTTCCTATCAGTTTAAAAAAAAATATTAAAGCCAGGGACTTTAACTGGTTGGCCAAGGATGAAAAGGTGGAGTAGCCATCACCTTTACTCATCTCTTGGAGAGGGGACCTTTTGAGAGTCTCTGCTCACTCATGCAGACCTTTAGAGCAAATCTGAAATACAGGTGAAATTCAACCTTCCATGGACATAAATCTTTGCATCTCACGTTCTGAGAGCACAAATGACTTTTGGGACTCCATTCTGTTTTTCTTGTGATGGCAAAGGATGGTTACAGCCTTCGCATATATAATCTGCCCTCTGGAATATTCTTGGTTAAACAAAAAATAATGCCTCTTAAGTGGGAAGAAACATCATAAAACAATTATGGGGATTTGCAGGGAAGCAACAACATACAAGGAATGTTGATTGAAGGTCAGCCAGTTTGGGGTAATGGTTAAAGCCCCAGACTAGAAATCAAGAGACGGAGAGATTTAATTCTGCCTTAAGCACAAAACTAACTGGGTGACTTCTCTCTCTCTCTCTCTCTCTGTCCTAGGAAGCGAAAATCAAGGGGGGATTGGGGGAAATCGCTTTCGAAAAAACTTGCCAAGAAAACTACAAGGGATTAGTCTCCAGAAGTCAACAATGATGTGAAGCCACACACACAAAGATCTGCGCACATTTAAACAAACAGGAGACATTGGTATCGAATTGTGCAATGCTAGAACCCGTCTTACAGATTCTCAATAGATTTTCTATGTCCCCTCAAAGAGGATTCTGTTTTTCCAGCACGGCCTTAGTGCTTCCAAATATTGTTTGTCCCCCTCCCCATTGTTCTCAATCACTTTTCTGAATTGATTTTATGGTTTTCTCGTACGCCCCTTAAACTGTCATCTGCGGCCTCTTTGCATGGGCCACACTTTTTGATACGGAAATATTCTGATGGGGGAAGGAATATAATCCCATCTTAGAAAACGAAAGGAAGGTGAAAGAGGGGGAATGGAAGGCTACCGAGGAAGAGCATGAAGGTGGAGTTGAAATAGAGGATTTTTTTTACACCCAACACTTGTCCATCTCACTTTGTGGAGAGAAAAAAAGATGCGGAGACTCTAGAAAGAGTGCAGAGAAGCGCAACAAAGAGTTAGGGGACTGGAGGCTAAAACATACAGAGAAGGGTTGCAGGAATTGGATATGCCAATTTAAAAGAAGGAGTAGGGGTAACATGATAGAAGTCTTCCAATATCTCAAAGAAGAGAAAGTCAACCCATTCTCCAAAGCACCTGAAGGCAGGACAAGAAGCAACGAATGGAAACTAATCAAGGAGAGAAGCAACTTAGAACTAAGGAGAAATTTCCTGACAATCACAACAATTAATCAACTTGCCTCCAGAAGTTGTGAATGCTCCAGCACTGGGAGTTTTTAAAAAGATGTCTGAAGTGGTGTAGGGTTTCCTGCCTAGGCAGTGGGTTGGACTAGAAGATCTCCAAGGTCCCTTCCAACTCTGTTATTTTATTCTATTCTAATAGTTGTAGCCCAGGGTTGAACGGTGGGGTCCTGAGCTCAGAAAACATCAAAGAACATGCATCAAGCATCATGCAGCCATTTGCTGGTGAGATTTTTTTTTAAAAAAAATCAAGGGTGGGCTCAAACCTTCTTACTGAAAACATTGGGATTTTATTTTGGGAATGTGCCAGATTTGAACCAATCCTTGACACGCGCAGAACCCAAAAGCTTTAAGCGATAACAGGAAATGTGAGTCTCCCCTCCCCCCCACCCACCCCCCAAAAAAGATTTGTACTTACTTCTGGATAATCCCATCGCCGCAGTAGCCTTTTCCATGAGTGTAGGACAGGGTGGGAGAAGGTTCGCTTTCTTTTTGTTCAGAAACCACAGAAACTCGATAATGGTACGGCGTGCCGTCCTTCAGCTCACTGCAAATGAAGTGGGGGGAAAAAAAAGAGAGATAAGTGAGTCTGACAATGAGAACCTTAAAGAACCTGGGCATGATGTCCACTTCCTTGAAAAACCTTGGGTTGTTTTTTTTTTTTTTTTTGCAAGATGTAGTGATGCTGTGTTTGTTTATTTATTTGTGAGGGTCTTTGGGGGCTCACTGAGTTTGGCTGTTTTCTTGCGGTTGTTTCTTCACCCAACTAGAGGACAATGCTAGAAAGGAGTAGAGCATGAGGAGGAGGGGGAGGAGGAAGGGGAGGACAATGACTATGGGGGTCCATGGTGCTCTCTGAGCTTGATGGTTTCCTTATAGATATTTCATGACCCAACTAGGTAACATCATCTGGGTTAGAAGGTAGTGAGATTTGGAGGAGGAGGATGAAGACGACTGTGGGGTTCTTGGTGCTCTCTGAGCTTGGTGATTTTCTTGCAGACATTTCATGACCCCAACTAGGTAGTGTCATCAGTGCTAGAAGGGAGTGAAGTGGAAGGGGGTGTGGAAGAAGAGGAAGAGGAGAATGAGAATGAGAACTGTGGGGTCCTTGGTGCTCTCTGAGCTTGGTTGTTTTCTTGCAGACCTTTCGTTACCCAACTAGGTAACATCATCAGTGCTAGAAGGAAGTGGGGTTCTTTCATTTCCTTCAAGCATTGAGCTTCCTTAACTGGGTCATGAAACATCTGCAAGAAAACCACCAAGCTCAGAGAGCACTAAGGATCCCCCACCCCCGCAGTTCAATCCTGAACTTCAGATATTCTCTTCTCTTGGTTCTGTAGTTATTTCTCAGATCGATATGACCGCCTATCTCACAAAAAAGCAGGGCATGCGGGAGACAAACAGACTTAGCAAATCCAGCGTGGACTTCCATACAACCGTGTGTCACAATCGCTCGTGTATCTTTGGAGAGAATGGATGGAGAGGAGCACCAGGTCCTTCCCGGTCAGGCGCTCCAACTCAATGCAAAGGCATGTTGAAAGCAACTCAAAACCCACAGTTCCCGAGGGGGTCCTTCCAAGTCATCCTATGCCTCCTGCCAGTGTTTTGCAAGCCATGACATTTAAAGGTTGTTTAAGAAGAGAAAGAGGCTTAAGTCAAAGAAACCGCTTCCACCACATCGGTGAATGAGAGTGGCCATCCTCTAAATGAAACCCAGATTGTCGGGTTGTGCAAAAATTAGCCAAATCATCCACTCTATAAAGTATGGGGTTTTTGTTTTTTAATGTTACTGGATTGTTTTGATTATTTCCAATGAAAGGGTTGCATTGTCTAAAGCTTGCAAGGTTCGGCCCTTGTTTGATTTGCTAAAGAGATGAGCACGGAAGCCAACTAATTTATTCCTCTCTTAATAAGACTTGTTTTATTCCCAGGAGTGGCTTTGTACTAATTCATTTTAACATCTGAGAGCAGGGGAGGCGGGGTCACACTATTTTAATATTTGGGATTTGGGTTTAGATAGAGGATTGCCCCATTTAGCTTTTTTATGAGGGATTCCAAACCAAAGCCTTTATTTCCTTATTGAAGTATTAAAGCTTGTAGCAACCAAGTGTCAGACTCATCCCTTTGTTTATGCCAAGAACACAGGAAATTTACAACAATAAACAGTAAGGGACATAAAGCAATCGCTACCCAAATTAAAACCAATCATTAAAATAATGAAAAACTTTGAGAAAGAGGCATCTTTTTAACATCTTTCTAAATACTAGGGGGGAGAGAGAGAGAGAGAGAGAGAGAGAGAGAGAGACTGAGACTTTTAAGACAATCTGTGTTGAGCATTTATGTCTAATTTTAAATGACAATTGCCCGACTGCTGGATGTTTACATTTTACAATTAAGCCACAATATCTTTGCTTCATCTTCTTCATGTAAAAGAAGATATGCAGCATGAAGTAATAAGTTTCCTGAGGGAAAGGAAGAAGGGAAGTGGTGAGAGTAAAAGGAAGGAAGGAAGGAAGGAAGGAAGGAAGGAAGGAAGGAAGGAAGGAAGGAAGGAAGGAAGGGAAGGAGTGTAAAAGAAAGGAAGGAAAGAAAGAAGGAGGGAAGGGAAGGAAAGGAGTGAGAGTAAAGGATGGAAGGAAGGGAAGAAAGGAAGGAAGGGAAGGAGGGAAGGAGGAAGGGAAGGGACAAGGAAAGTGTCTAATAATTATGTACATTATTTGGCCTTTTTAAAAGAAGATAAGGATTGCTATTAGTAGAAGTTAGTAGCTATTCGGTTATGGGGTTGGTGCTGCTACCGTGTTGTTTTAAATATGGAATCCTGCAGATTATCCTTTCCAAGGAGAAAGAAGGAAAGGTGGCAGGACAGAGGAAAAAACTCTTGAGAACATTTTCAGCGATGCGCCACAAAATGGATAAAGAGCTCCATTCAACCAGATGGCTATTTCCAGCCAGAGGAAAGTCTCTGTGAATCATCAAGCTGGTGTCCTTTTTCTAACCGATAACGGAACAGAACATCCTTCTACCCAAAGGGGACCAGAAGCTAACAAATAATTCAAATAAGAGTCGCTCGAGAGTATGACCTCATCTGTCCTCTCAAATGAACCTTCCTATCAACTTCCCTTCCTCTTTAATTGCTCATCATGTCCCCAAGTTGTCCTCCTCTTAGGCAGTTAATCTCCTCCCAAATTCACTTAGGGGTATTTTCCCAGACTGAATTTCCAGCGCTGGAGAAACTGCTGGGACCTCAAAGGCCAATTCTGTGTGCACTCCAAAACAAAATTCACGAAGCCATGTCTAGTCTAATGAAGAGAAGGACTAGGGGTGGACTAGATAGAAGACCTCCAAGAACTGTTGTCCCAAAAGTGATTCCCCCCACCCCAAAGGCAACTGGACTTCCTTGGTTTTTCCTTTGAAAACATAACAGAATGACAGACTTATTCTTTTTTTAATTTGATTTGTCAATCACTTACAAGATAAGAGGTATAAGTATAAACATGAGTAAGATTACAGGAAATAGTTGTACCTATAAATGGGGGCAATAGGACAGGGACACTAGGCACGATGGGGCACTTATGCACACCCCTTACAGACCTCTTAGGAATGGGGTGAGGTCAATAGTGGTTAGTTTGAGGTTAAAGGAGTGGGGGTTAGAGGATGTAATAGAGACAGGTAATGCATTCCAGGCATTGACCACTCTGTTGCTGAAGTCATACTTTCTGCAATCGAGTTTGAAGCGGTTTACACTGAGTTTGTATCTGTTGTGTGCTATGGTATTGTTGTGGTTGAAGCTGAAGTAGCCATTGACTGGTAGGACATTGTAGCAGATAATTTTGTGTGCTATGCTTAAGTCTAACCATAGGCGGAGTAGTTCAAGGACTGACTTGGAAGGCACCTTGGAGGTCTCCTAGTCCTCAGGTAAGAGACCCTATACCATTTATGTTGGAGAACCCACAACTTCTGGAGATAAGCTGTTCTATTGGTTAATTATTCTCACTGTCCGGAAAGTTCTAGGTTGCTTCTCTCCTTGATTAGTTTCCATCCATTGCTTCTTGTCCTGCCTTCATTGGAGAATTGGTTGACCTCCTCTTCTTTGGGACAACCTCTCAAACACTAGAAGGCTGCTACCACATCACCCTCTAGTCGAGGAGTCTTCAAACTTGACAGCTTTAAGGCTTGTGGACTTCAACTCCCAGAATTCCTCCTCTAGTCATGTTAGCTCAGGAATTCTGGGAGTTGAAGTCCACAAGTCTTAAACCTGCCAAGTTTGAAGACCCTTGGAAGAGAGAGAGGGAGAGGGAGATAGATACTGTAGATCAGGAGTCTTCAAACGTGACAGCTTTAAGACTTGTGGACTCCCAGAATTCCTCCTCCAGTCATGTTAGCCCAGGAATTCTGGGAGTTGAAGTTCACAAGTCTTAAGCTTCCCAAGTTTGAAGACCCTTGCCTTCTTTTCATTAAACTAGACATATCCAATTTCTGCAACTGTTCTTCATACATCTTAGCCTCCAGCCCCCTAATCATCTTAGTTGCTCTTCTCTGCACTCTTTCAGCTCATTGCACTTCTCATCCAAGAACTTGTTCATTGAGTTCTTGAATAAGAAGCAAAACATTGTCAAAACAACAACAACAACAAGGATTTGTCTTTCTGTCTGTCTATTTTGTCTCTGTCTATGTATCCAAAGCAGAAGACAAGAGCAGGATTTGGCAAATTTAAAGAAAAAAAACACTGAAAAACCAGAAGTTCCTTGCATCTCTCTGTTATTACAGCTGGTTGACTTGCTGTTTGGACAAGCTGGAGCAGAAGAACAGGTCAGTGTCCAAGTTTTTTTTGTGTTTGTTGGTTTAACAGGCAGGTGCATCCAAAGCACCTTAGCCAATGTTGGGTCTGATGCAAGCTTACAAACTAAGGAGGCCACGGAACACACAACTGTGAGGGTTAACAGGGTGGGGTTGTGTGGGTTTGCTTGTAGGAAGAAGAAAACCTGCTGAAGATTTGGAGGTCCTAAAGGTCATCTCCAACCCTACTTGTGCAGGTCCTCCTCTTGCTAAAATATTACCTGGGAGGATACCGTAGGGCGTAGGAGGGTGCACTGATGATCTTCCCTAGTTGGGCAATGAAATGTCTGCAGGAAAACAACCCAGCTCAGAAAGCACCAAGGACCCCACAGTTCTCCTCCTCCTCCCTCCGCTCCACAAACCCCTCTCCCTTCTAGCATTGATGATACCTAGTTGGTTCATGAGAGGTCTAAAAGGAAATCACCAAGCTCAGAGAACACCAAGGACCCCTCGTACTACTTCTCATCCTCCTCCTCCTCCTTCCCCCTCCATTCCACAAATCCCTCTCCTTTCCAGTACTGATGATGTTACCTAGTTGGGTCATGAAAGATCTTCAAGGGGACCACCAACCTCAGACAGCAGTAATGACCCCACCGTTCAACCCTGAGCTACAAATATTCTCCTTACTGATATTTTTATTGGTAAGGAAAACTGCAAATGTCTCCAATGTTTAAAGTCAGTTTCTTAATACACCAAATAGAGAACCACCTCCTCCTCCTCCTCCTCTTCTTCTTCTTCTCCTCCTCCTCCTCCTCCCTCCTCCTCCTCCTTCTTCTCCTCCTCCTCTTCTTCTTCTTCTCCTCCTCCTCCTCCTCCTCCTCCTCCTCCTTCTCCTCCTCTTCCTCCTCCTTCTTCTTCCTCCTCCTCCTTCTTCTCCTCCTCCTCCTTCTTCCTCTTCCTCCTCCTCCTTCTCCTCTCAAGAGATGGCTGGGAGTCACACACATGTGAAAAGTTAAGGTGCTCTCAAGTTTGAGGCCTCTTTAAGGAGGGAGGGTCAATTGCATCTGCTTTGGATTCCCAGGAGGACCGAGGAGGAAGCTGCTTGCATTTCAAGCAACAGTTAAAGAAAACAAAAATAAAACAGGACCTATTTTCTTTGGCCCATTCCCTACCACGCTTTTTCAGAAAAGAGGGTGGAAGTACCCCCTTCTCTGTTATCCTCCAGTTTGCAACTGGCCTCACCAACTAAGCCACAGAGAAGCAGTAGATCAAGCTTGCTCCTGTCCACTGAAGAAAAAAGACCCAGGGATAGAGAAGACATATTTTAGATGCGGGGACCGAGCAGCTCTGGCCAAAACAAGCAACAGAAGAAGGGTGAGAAGGGGGAAGGAACTGCGCACAAGTTTAGAAAGGGAATTATTTTTAACATTGTTGAGTAATGCATGCATCCAGCCTTGCTTCCTTCAATCAAACTGAGAAAATGCCATTTGTTTATGCCCAGGAGATTTTGTGGTATTTTAGAATTCACTCCAGCATCTAAATATGGAATGCTATGGTGAAATAACAGCCCATGAGAAAGTGCATAACAATATATATTGTTAGACAGATACAGTACACACACACACACACACTAATATTTTTGACCTCAATCCTTTAACTTTGGAAGAAGAAGGGAGGTGGGGGAGGAAGAGGAGGAGGAGGAGGAGATAGACAATAAGGAGAAGAGAAGGAGAAGGAGGAGAAGATAGAGGAGGAGGAGGAGAAAAGGAGGAGGAGATGGACAATAAGGAAAGGAGAAGAAGGAAAATGAGGCGGAGAAGCAGGAGGAGATAGACAAGGAGGAAAAGAGGAGGTGGAAGAGGAGGAGGAAGAGGAGGAAAGGTAGAAGGAGGAGAAGATACACAATGAGGAGAAGGAAATAATATAAACCTGTTGCCAAATATATGAATTTTGATCATGTTACTATGGGGATATTGCAATATCGTAAGTGCGAAAAACGTCACGTCACTTTTTTCTCTGTGGTTGTAACTTCTAATAGTCACCCAATGAACTGCTGTAAGACTAACTGTCCCTAACCTGAAAGTATCCAATCCCAATTTTTGCCTAGTCAAGCTTCCTCTAGGAAAACCGGACATGCTAGCTTACTTTTTACACAATTGTATTGCGGCACCGACTCCCAAATGCAGGGACATTTTATTTAACATTTCCCGAGTACCATTTTGACAGAATTTGGGTGGGCATGGTGACCCCCCCCACACACACACAAAACAAGTTGTCCCAGAGTTGTGGGTTCCCCACCTTGGCTACTGTCATTGAATTAACAGTTTTGTGACCTGGGCAAAACCTTGGAAGGTCATTCCAAATCTAGAACCATGAAACCATGGCAAATAGTCAAAAAGAGATGCTTCCTTTGAACTTCAGAATAATGAAATTAGATTAGATTAGATTAGAAACAGAGTTTGAAGGGACCTTTTAGGTTTGTGATGGCGAACCTATGGCACACGTGAGCAGCATGCAAACTTACCTCGCTGGGCATGTGTGCACCTCACAGCCGATTTTCGGCCTCCCAAAGTCTTGAGGAAGGCTTCTTGCAGGCTTCTGCAGGCTTTGCAGGCTGAAAACTAGCCCCGTTTCATCACTTCCTATTTTTCGGAAAATACCGGAAGTGACAAAACAGGGCTAGATTACGCGCACATGCGTTGGCTGCATGGGGGTGGGGGCTGCATTGCCTTCTGGGCGCTGGCATGCGAGTGGCACAGAAGCCCAAAAAGATTAGCCACCACTGTTCTAGGTCATACTGCCTGTATTTCCTCCGCAAAGTTATCATTAATACAGTAGCTAGAATTTGTGGGGGAAATGATGGAAGAGAAACATTAAACTCCCAACTTCCTGGTTCTTATTGTTCCAAACTAATTGAATCCTCATAGCATCAGAACATCCAGTCCTAAGATTTTGCCCCCCCCCCCTCACTGAGGAGCAGCCCCCCAAAAAGAGGGCTTGGTTAAGCTATCTTTGTTTATTTCTTATGGAGATTGCTACCCCTGCTGTCCAAATTAAATCTCCAGGGTGATTCACTTTAGTGCATTTCTTGATGCAAGACACAGCAGGAGCCACGCCAAGAACAAGCCTGCAAATACATGTGCAAACAAGCCAACAATTGAGATAAACCTCATCTAAACAACTTCTGTTCTTGAACTGATAGTCTTCAAGCTGCTGAGACCGTACGGTTTTCAAGGGAGAAAACAGTGAGGAATGTGGGTGAATTTCAACATTCGGAGGAGAACAAACCATTTTTAATCTAAAAGAGAAGCGTCTGGAAATTGAGAACATGGTTGAGTTCCTATAGAGGATAAGATAATGGCTTGTATATATTCACACACCCTAGTACATTTGGTAAATATTCATATTTGCTTTGTTTCCAGCTTAGCACCATACATAACATTGGTTAGTTCAGTAACACCAGTTCAGTAGTGAAGATATCGAATAAACTCTAGGAAAACCATGGTTCTAGTTATCCCAAAGGTGCTTTTACAAAAGGCAACTGGACTTCATTTTTGTTTGAAGTTCCCTTGAAGTTTTTTTTGCTTCTCATCATCTTCAAGGAAAAGCAAAGTCCAGTTGTCTTCTGAAGAACTGAAGAAGCTCCTTCAATAAGAAGCAAAACCTCTTCAAGGAAAAAAACGGTGCAGTTGTCTTTTGAAGAACTGAAGAAGCTTCTTGGATGAAAAGCAAAATGTCTTCAAGGAAAAACAAAGTCACAGTGGTCTTTTGAAAAAGTATCTTTGGGACAACCATGACCTGAAGGACTGAGAGTCTCCGTGGTCATAGTCCCAGATCATCTTCAAATTGATTTTCTGTCCAATTATTGGTTGAGTAGTGAAACAGCTCTACCAAGTTTTAACCTGGTTAGGGGTTGAGGATGAAAAGGAGCGTTTTGCAAAAGGGCGACTGGACGGCAAAAAACAGAAGTAAGAACACGCTTACTCCGTTTCAATTAAAGTTCAGAACAAGCAATCAAATTGGCTTACGGTACTTAAAAGTAAAGGTTCCCCTTACATATACGTGCTAGTCGTTTCTGGCTCTAGGGGGCATTGCTCATCTCTGTTAAAAAGCTGAAGAGCCAGCGCTGTCCGAAGACGTCTCCATGGTCATGTGGCCGGCATGACTAAACGCCCGAAGGTGCAAGGAACGCTGTGACCTTCCCACCAAAGGGGTCCCTATTTTTCTATTTTTCTACATTTTTTTCAACATGCTTTCGAACTGCTAGGTTGGCAGAAGCTGGAACAAGCAACGGGAGCTCGTGCCATGACGCGGCGCTAGGGATTCGAACCGCTAAACTGCTGACCTTTCCGACTATGGTACTTACGTGTCTACAAATGTCCGTCTGAGGTCCGAGATGAGAAATGAAGGTCCTTTCTGAAATGGAGGATCCCGGGAGACCTTGTAGTGGATGGGCTGGCACTTTTTACACTGTGAGCTTTGCGGGACCGAAGTGATCATAGCAGCATCGATTTCCAGTTGTTCATCCAAGGTGTAGATCTGTATGCCCCGGACTTCGTCCTTCATCTTTTCCGTATCTAGCCGGATGGTCATGGGGATGTCACAGAAGAAGTTCTGAGGCCCAAGCGAAATGTTTTCTCCACTGACCATCAACAATTTGATGTCGTTTATGGCTTCTTTGGAGTCCCACTCAGGGGAAACGTAAGTCACCCAGATGGTCAGAGATTCTGGGATGACCGGATATTGGAACTGGAGCTGAAGGTAACAACCTTGGGGCTCAGGGCAGGCCGGTGGGACTGTTTGCTTGATGACCGCAGAATTGGGAGTCCACGTTCGTACATCAGGTTTACAGGGCTGTTCTACATCTGGGTGTCCTTGAATAGAGAAGAAGAAGAAGAAGAAGAAGAAGAAGAAGAAGAAGAAGAAGAAGAAGAAGAAGAAGAAGAAGAAGAAGAAGAAGAAGAAGAAGAAGAAGAAGAAGAAGAAGAAGAAGAAGAAGAAGAAGA
>NW_020769362.1:2713402-2728558 GCF_900518735.1 Pseudonaja textilis
AGAGGAGGAGGAGGAGGAGGAGGAGGAGGAGGAGGAGGAGGAGGAGGAGGAAGAAGAAAGCAAAATGGAATCAAACTTGCAGGAAACCTAACCAACCAGTGACACCAAAGATTCTCCAAGATATCAAGCAACATATAGATCTGAAACCAGCAATATTCTTATTGGGTGACTAAGGGAAAGGAAACAGAGGTCAAAGAAGGATGCAACGGAGAAGAAGAGCAACAGGCTATCTCGACCATAGTTGCAAGACTGAGTAACAAAGAGTTGGTGATTTATTTATTTTTTCATCAGTGCAGAAGAAACAGAGTGAGCAAACAACCTTCTATTTTTTAAAAAGAAGGCAAGTCTTGATTACTAACACAGACCAGGAGGAGAAAAAAAGGGCTCCGGGCTTAATTATAAATTTGTTACTCATCCTTCACTGCTACTCCGCTGATTGCATTCTTTTTGCCTTCTCTCTGAGGAATTTGTCATTCCTTTCTAGATATTAATCATGCTCTCTGAAGAGGCTCCCAATGTATATTTGTAGGAATTGTCAGCACATATGAGTGCACTTACATGCCCACTGTGCCTCTCTTCCCCCATCCCACCCTTGCCCAGGTCGGTAACTTGAGGCTGACCTTCAGCTCCTCGGGGACTCCAGTGGCCAGATGGGTCGCATGGCATCGGAGAAGAAGCACTGGAAGCATATTGCACCAGAATCCGTTCTTCCCCACACAGCTCACATGATGATCCCACTTCTCTAGGTGGCCAGGAAGTAAAAGAAGGAAATGCTCCAACTTAGTAACAGTTGAAAGGAACGTTCATTCATTCATTCATTCATTCATTCATTCATTCATTCATTCCTCCCTCCGAGTCCTTCCTTCTTCCCTCCAAGTCTTTTCTCCCACTCTCCCTCCCTTCCTTTCTCCCCTCCCTTCCTTCCTCTCTTTCCCCTCTTCCTCCTTCCCTCCCTCAAAGTCTTTCCTTCTTTCCTCCCTCCCTTTCTTTCTCCCTTCCTTCCCCAGAACAACAAAAAACAGATAAGATGGCTTGCTGTTCCAATGGTTTACTTAATTATGATTCATTGAGATTTGGGATACTATACACTAAGCTATATCCTCGGTCCACCATTCACACCATAGATTAACCTCCAACCCACCAACAGCATCACACGAACCCCATCGCTAACTGGGTCTGCCCCGTGAGAGGTCTAATCTTTTAGATAGGACTTCTTCTTCTTCTTGAAGTAAATTGGATCCCAATCACCAACACATCTCCCCCCAACTCCAACTCTGCTGGCAAGTGTAGGGAGGTTGAATTATACTCCACATGAACTATGACTAAAGGCAGCTAACCAATTTGCTCAGCCATGTAAACAGCTTCCTCGGTGAAGAATGTGTTTGGGGCCATTCAATGAATCACATTCTAAACCGGGGCTCATCGTGCCGATAATCAGCTTCGGAGACAAAACATTGCTCTTGCTACTCAGGTTTCCACCTCCCTCTCCCTGAGAGAGATGGAAATCAGGATTGAAAAATGAAAGCCCTGTCAACCTCCGGCCCAACCATCTCCTTGAATCAGAAAATCTGTAGTATGCGAGCTATTTCCTTGGAAGAAGAAAGGAGGAGGAGGAGGAGGAGGAGGAGGAGGAGGAGGAGGAGGACGAGGACGAGGAGGAGGAGGAGGGGGAGGAGGAGGAGGAGGAGGAGGAGGAGGAAGAAGAAGAAGGAGAAGGAGAAGGAGAAGGAGAAGGAGAAGGAGAAGGAGAAGGAGAAGAAGAAGAAGAAGAAGAAGAAGAAACAACAACAACAACTTTCTTGGATAACAAATGGGAAGGGGGTGTTGAGATAAACTAGGCATCTACCCTCACTCCACTTCTGGAGAAGGAGAAGGAGGAGAAGGAGAAGGAGAAGGAGAAGAAAGAGATCAAGAGACGATAGACATGAATATTGCTGCTCTGTCTGTTGGAAAGCATTTTGGGGTGATGCACCTCAACTTGTTGCTGTTGCTTTTTTAAATCTCCAGGGGGACTCTTCACTGAAGGATTGGGGGTGACACGACAGCAGCTTTCCAATATCTATGGGGCTGCTGCAAAGAAGAGGGGGTGGGCCTATTCTCCAAAGCACCAGAAGGCAGGACAAGAAGCAACGGATGGAAACTAGCAAAGGAGAGAAGCAACCTAGAACTAAGGAGGAATTTCCTGACAATAAGAACAGTCAACCTTTGAAACAACTTGACTCCAGAAGTTGTGGGTGTTCATCCAAATTTGCTCCATGGTATATTTACATATTTACATATTCCCTCATTCTTTTCCTAATTGCCATTTGATTTTCTTTTTAGAAAATGGTTTAGAAACCAAAAGAAAATGAAAACCAAATTTGTAATGTATATCCGTTGCCACCTGAGATGAAGACTAAATTTGCAAGAACGAACAAAAAGTCTGACTATAGTTTCAAAAATATTATTTTTAAGCAATTCCCTTCCTTCAGTCTTTGGGGGGTGGGTGGAGATTTATTTATCCAAGATTAGGAGAGAGAAAAAAACCTCACAAAATGATGCAGGAGAATGTATCCTCCAGGTCATACCTCCTCGACAAAAAAAAATGAAACCTCCCAATGGAAGGGTCTGTAAAATAAAACTTGAGTGTTGATTTAAGGTTTTTTGTTATGAAATCTTAGATCAAGCTGGCCAGCAACTGGATGTCATTTAAGTATCCATTTGCCGTGGCTTAATAAAAACAAGACTGAAGGCGGCTCCTTGAGGACTGGTGTCTTTCATTACACAATAATTAGCCTTCGATCAGCATGCCTCTTAATATTAGACAGACTGAATTTATTTCATGTACAATCGCCACCTTATGAAATATAAATTGAATGCACATTGCATGGGCCTTCATCAAGGCCCAAGGAAAGAGGAAGTTGAGAATGAAACCTAGAATGTAGGTGAGGGGTGTCTCCCCAGCCTTGTTGATTTGTCAAATGTAGACACACCGCCCATCTCACACAATCAGGCAACTTTTCTGGAGAAGGGATTGGCTGAGCTTGAATTTTCGTTCATGGATGCTTTAGAAACTTAAGTCTTTGAACTGGTTAAAATGTTAGGGAACCGTGCTGAGCATCAACCTGTCAGAGACTGGCTGAGTCTGGGGAAGGAGTTAAGCAGGGAATTAGTCTGGAATCATTATGTAGGCACAAGAAGGCAAGACCTGGTCCCTTTTGAATGCCATTTCAACTCTTCCTGTGTGGCTCTAATTGTTCACACCTAACATTAATCTTCCCAAACTAGTTGTCTACACTTGGACTAGACTGGATAAAATTCAATGGCATTCAAGGGGGATCAGACCTTACCCTCTTGTGCCCAGGTAAGGATTCCAGATTAATTCTCTGCTTGTCTCCTTCCCCAGACTCTGCCAATCTCTCTCCAATACAACCTAATTCTTTTCAATCTTTGTTCTGCAGCCAAACAGCTAGGATGCATAACATCTGTTCTTCTTTACTTGAAAACTAACTGAATAACAGAGTTGGAAGGGACCTCGGAGGTCTTCTAGTCCAACCCACTGATCAGGCAGGTGACTCTATAACATTTCAAACAGATGGTTGCTCAATCTCTTCTTAAAAACCTCCAGTGAGGGAACACCCATAGCATCTGAAGGCAACCCGTTCCACTGGTTAATT
The DNA here is from genome assembly GCF_900518735.1 of Pseudonaja textilis. Next base: position 2,717,059 of record NW_020769362.1, read on the forward strand.
GTTCTCACTGTTAGGAAGTTTCTCCTTCGTGTTTCTGGGATAATTCTTCAGCCTCCTTCCCTTTCTGATCTTAAATTTGTTCACTTCCTTTTTTCAGCAGGCTGAGGAAATTTTCTCCTATGACACTCAAGTCAGGTAGGCCCTGCCCCCTAAGCAAATATACACCCCTCCAAAGAAAGGGAACAGCCATCCTACAACATTCAGAACTCATTCCTCTCGTATCATTGACACCTTTCTGAGCCTGCCTTCCAAAATACGCACGTCATCCCACCCATTCACCTTTCAAAGAAGTGCCGGTCGATTGGTGGAAACCACTCCAGAGTAACGGAAGTTTCTGTTCGGTCCACAATCTGAGGTGTGATGGCAATGGGGGCTGGCTTCTTGATATGTTGCCAGCTTTGATACACTAGATCTAGGTAGCAATGCATACGGGCAACCTGGTTCGGAGTGAAGGAATTGGTGCAGTCGTCATCTGGAGTAGCACACATCATCAAAAAACAGGAGAGGGACACATAGAGAGAGAGTTAGGACTTAGTAAAACAGGATTTCCCAGTTTTCTATCTGAATACTACTAGCAGCTGTTGGAATTCAGCCAAAATTAAAGAGTTATATCTTAGTTGGTCTATAAAGTTCACTTCGAGCTCCTGAAGACCTGACAGGAATGTCCATGTTATAACCTATCAATACTATCTGCTTCCAAACTATTATTTTCATCTTCCCAGTCTGGACCACAGTGCTTATATCTACATCAAACATAGCTTTGGGTATGAACCTCACCATCTTCTTGAATGCAGCTTTGAGAAAGCTGTGAATCCAAATATTGTGTGACACTATCTAAAGCCAACCTTGGCAACTTTAAGACTGGCATGTTTCAACTCCCAGAATTCCCCAGATAGCACAGGGGATTTCTGGGAGTTGAGGTTCACAGGCCTTCGAGTTGCCAAAGTTGGATACCTCCAAAGATCTAAAGCCCACAATCAGCCAAGTATCCCAGAAAATAGCACTTACCTGCGTAGCTCATAAAGTTGTTGAATGGTGTATTCTGGAAGTTACGGAGCCCACACATGTTACTATTAGCAGGGGGGTCGCCACAGACTTTGTGGGTTGGGGTAGGATTGGTGTCGTGGCAAAGATCCCCCGTCTCGAAGGATGGTTCCGTTTCCATGCATGGGTCGCTGCAGGAGAAGATCTCAGACACCCCCTTAAAGACGTGGTAGAGTCCAAGGCTGTGCCCGACTTCATGGATCATGGTGTGGGTGTGCCCCACAATGCCATAGAAGGAAGGGTTCAGCACGATGCCTCCTGCATGGACAAGAAGGAGGAAGGGACGTTGCTTCGTGCTTCAGAAACATTGTGGAACCAAAGAAGACACAGATACAAGACTTGTGTGGTGCCATGGGCACAGGCCTACCAACAGCATTTGCAACAAACTTCAAGCTCAACATCTTAGCCACTGAGCCACGGTGTTTGTTTGCTTGTATCTTGTCTTTATTATTTTTTATAACTAACTTAAAGCTTATACTTCTTCCTCTTCCTATTTTCCCCACAATAACAACCCAGTTGAGGTGAATTGAGCTGAGAGAGAGTGACTGGCCCAAGGTCACCCAACCAGCTTTCATGGCTAAAGCAGGACTAGAACTCACTGACTCCTGGTGATTGGCCCAAAGTCCCCCAGCCAGCTTTCATGGCTAAGGCAGGACTAGGACTCACTGACCACTGATTATTGGCCCAAAATCACCCAGTTATCTTTCATGCCTAAGGCAGGACTAGAACTCACCATCTCCTGGTGATTGGCCAAACATCACCCATCCAGCTTTCACGGCTAAGGCAAAACTAGAACTCACTGACTCCTGGTGATTGACCCAAAGTCATCTAGCAGGCATTCATGGCTAAGGCGGGACTAGAACTCACCATCTACTGATTTCTAGTCTGCCACCTTCACCCCTAGACCAAACTGAACCGAATTCTTGGGAGACCATCTCTTGGGAATATAATACTCCCAAGCAATTGTATGAGAAACCAAACAGAATCCCCGTGTATTGTTTTTGCAACAGAATCACCCCAAAGCACCATTCGTCTTGTCTTTCCCAGTTTTTGTTTTCTTCTTCTTTCATTTGAGGCTTTGGGGTTTGGTTTTCTTTTGTTTATGTTTCTCTTTCTTTCCGATGGTTGGAGATATTGAGGAAGGAAGAAGAAAAGGAAAAAAACAATCTCCCTGAATGGAGAAGATAAACATCACAGTACAGAGGCTGGCACAACTTTATCAGGGCTGTGTAGCAGGTTGTTAGATTCTTCTGTCTGTTTGAGGGAGAAGGGTTGGGGGTTTTTGGGGGGAGGGGGAGAGAAGAGGAAAGGAACTATATTTTTCACCGCTGTCAAAGGTCTAAATCAATTACCCCCTTTTTTTTTTCATTTAAAAGCAAAAGAGGGAGATCGTGGGGGCTCTGTTATTGTTGTTGTGCCCCGATGATAATGTATTCCAAAGTTAAGATCTGGACAACTGAACATATTTCATTTTATTTTCTTATTAAACAGATATTGGATTTGGGGAACGGGTGGGGGAAACAAATACGGAGAGGCGGGACAGGGTTTTTCTGAGCGAGAAGGGGGCAGAGAAGGTGTCTAAACAGGAAATTAATTCTCTCTGTTCTTAGAGGGTTTTTTTTTTTTCCAGCCCTCCCTCTTTCCTTGGGAGCTGACTTCAAATTGATGGCACAATAATTAGAACTGGTGCTCTCACAGGTAAATTCAGTGACTCTCCCTTTGAACAACAATTAATGGAAGGGAAGGGAGTGGAAGGGAAGGGAAGGGAGTGAGAGTGGGGTGGAGTGGAGTGGAGTGGAAAGGAAGGGAAAGGAAAGGAGTAGAACAGAGTGGAGTGGAATGGAATGGAACATAGCAGAACAAAACAACAATATAGAATAGAATAGAGAATTGGGATGGGATATAATAGAGTTGGGAATAGGGAATAAGGGATAGGATGGGATTTGATGGCATGGGATGGGATGGAGTAGAGTAGAGTAGAGTAGGGTAGGGTAGTGTAGGGTAAGGTAGGGTAGGGTAGAGTAGAGTAAAGTAGACTAGACTAGACTAGACTAGACTAGACTAGACTTGACTAGACTTGACTAGACTAGACCAGACCAGACTAGACTAGACTAGACTAGACTAGACTAGACTAGACTAGAATAGAATAGAATAGAACAGAACAGAATAGAATAGAATAGAATTCTTTATTGGTGAAGTGTGATGAGGCACACAAGGAATTTGTCTCCAGTGCAGAAGGTCTCAGTGTACATACAAACAACGAAGTGACAAATAAGACACCAATAATAGAAAGTAATAGGAAAGATGAGAAGGATAAAAGCAATACAGCCCTACTACATGGGTAAATATACTTAGAAATATGTCAGTGTTGTGGTGTTCAGGTGTTTAGCAGAGAGATGGCATGGGAGAAAAAAAACTGTGTCTAGTTGTTTTGTCATGCAATGCCCTATAGTGGCGTCCTGGGGGGGAGGAATTGAAATAGTTTATGTCCAGGATATGAAGGGTCTATAGATATTTTCTCAGCCCTCCTTCTTACTCGCACAATACACAGGTCTTTGATGGAAAGCAGGCTGGTTGCAACAGTTTTTTCTGCAGTCCTAATTATCCGTTGAAGTCTGTACCTGTCCTGTTTGGCTGCTGTACAAAACCCGACTAGTTACACATTTACAAATGACAGACTCAACAATCCCTCTGTAGAACTGTAACCTTGGGCAGCCTGAACTTTAATTAAGCCTTAAAAGGGAGGACAGGCAGCCGACAATGTCACCAAGACATCTGGATAAATCCAGCAGGAGGTGCTAGAAGAGAGCCTATGGTTAATTGGTCCAAATATCCCGTTATTGGAACTGAAATGTTCTGTTCCTCTTTGGCTGTAATAACAGAGTTGGAAGGGACCTTGAAGGTCTTCTAGTCGAGCCTCCTGCTTAAGCAGGAGACTCTATAGCATTCTGGACAAATGGCTGTCCAATCTCTTCTTTAAAACCTCCAGTGATGGAGCACCCACCACTTCTGAAGGCAAAGCCGTTCCACTGGTCGATTGTCCTCACTGTCACGAAATGTCTCCTTAGTTCTAGAAGTTCTTCGTTCTCCTTTCAGTCCCTCCCGTGGCTCATGTTGAAGTAGAACTTAAGTGCAAATGAAGTTGCCTTGTCAGCTTCATGCCCGAAGGGAGACTAGAACTCACCGTCTCCTGGTTTCTATCCTGGTGCCTTCACCACGACCCCAAACTGGCTCTCTACCTCTTCATTAAGTAAATGCAACGAGACGGCATTCCAGCCAATTTCCCAACCACCCATTTGACGGCCTTTCTGGCTGCATTTGCTGAGCGGATCATCGTCAGCAATGTGGTTCTTAAGTGAATCTACCTGCCCCATGGATTTCACTCATCGGAGGGTTGCACTAGGGGGTTGCAATGACCCCAGGACCCTGCAAACATCATAAAGATGAGTCGGGGGGCCAAGCATTTGAATTTTGATCCTGTGACCCTGGAAATGAAAAACGGTCCTTTCTCTGGTGCCGTTGCAACTTCAAATGGCCATTCAATGAACTGTTGTAGGTTGAGGACTGTCTAACCAACTGCACGGCCACCAGTGGTGGTATTCAAATTTCTTTATATCTGTAAGCGTGGCTGGGTGGGCGTGGCTTGGTGAGCGTGGCAGGGGAAGGATACTGCAAAATCTCCATTCCCTCCCCACCCCACTCACCTGCTTTCTAGCTCCGTTTGTCATGTTAATGGAATCATTAAAAAAAGATTGGGAGGATACAAAAAAAAAGCAACGGAGGAATATAAAAAACAGGCAGACAAACATAGATCTCTCCAACCACCTTTTAAAGCTGGGGACAATGTGTTTTTGTCAACTAAAGATCTTTAGTTGAAGCCTGCGATAAAATTTCTGGGCCGCTTCCCTGTATTGAAAGTAATCAATCCAGTGACTGTCCAACTTAGCCTCCCTTGGCTGTTGGGGAAAATGCACCCAGTATTCCATAATAACCCGTTGAAGCCTGCTGTTGGTTCCAGTCTATAACCTGTATTGCTCCCCACAAACCTCTGGTAGTACAGAGTGAAACTCATTATGAGATAAAGAAAATTCTCGATTCTCGATTAAACCGAGGACAGTTACAATCCTGTGCAACAAAAGAAGACCCAGCCGATCAGCTGGGACTCAGGAGGCAGCGAATAGATGGGGGCAGGGCCAACCAGAGGTGGCATTTACCGGTTCTCCAAACTACTCAAAATTTCCGCTACCAGTTCTCCAGAACCTGTCAGAACTGGTTGAATACCACCTCTGACCACCACCACTTACCCAAGTGTACGAGGGCTTCTTTGTCCCAAGGAAAGGTAGCCATGCCAGCCAGCTCTTCTTCAGAAGAATTGGCAAAGAAGATGTTGAGGTGTGTGGAGCCATTCAGGTTGAGCTTGTTCTTCAGTTCCTTGACATCTAAGTAGGCCCTGAAACAAGCATAAGAAAGGCTGGTTAGCAGGCTCATTTTGCTCGCCCTCATTACCTGTGTCAGGTATATCTAACGTACCTCGACTGAGGTAGTGGCTGTTGGAACTCTTTGTCTTTGCCCCATCCAATCTATCTTTAGAGGATGAGTCCAGGTTTTCAAGACATCCATTTGTCCAGGAGGGTTTAAGTTCTCCTGCCTTGGTCAAGGGGTTGGAGTAGAAGACTGGCTATATGTATGTCAATTTCAGGCTTGACACAAGATCCTTTCCAGCCCGAGGATTGTATATTTCTATGTGGACTGCCTATCTTTCCAGTGAACCCTTTCCAGGGTTCAAATCAGCCCGCTGCAAGAAGTACCGCCCTTCAAATTCCTCACCCGAATAAACAAGGAACATCTACAGCCTGATGCAATGGCTCTTTTTGCCTCCCATTAAACACCCCTTTGGGCAGAATGTCTTATGGGAAGTGAGTGTATCAAGAAAAAATGCTTTGGTGACATACAATCTTGAAACATTCCTGGAGCTGCTGGTGTACTGGATCCATCCTGGGACAACGGTGGAGAGGTTTTTCCTAACATCTGCCACTTACTCACAGGTTAACAACGAGCTGCCATGAGGAAGAACTCCCGAGTTGCTCTTCTCGTATTACTTTATTGCTAACATAGGGGTGGGGAAAACACCTGCATCCAAACGCCCTTCCTGTAACCAGGGTTCAGCGCTGACGTTTAAAAAATAAAGAAAACCCAGCAGGCTGCAAGTTGCTACGTTCATTTCTACCACCTCCTTGTTCCAAAGAACTTCCTAAAATGGGTGAGGACCATTGACCAGTGGAAACTTGTCTCCAGAAGTTGTGGGTGCTCAAGAAGAGACTGGACAGCCACCTGTCTGAAATAGCCATAGCGCTTCGACTTATATACCGCTTCACAGTGCTTTTACAGCCCCCGCCACGGCGCAGGAGGCCAACTAGGCCACGCCCACCCAGCAACGGGGCAGAGAACCTGTTGCTAAAATTTTTGAAGCCTACCCCTGCAATGTCTAAGCAGTTGATAGAGTCAGCCGGTGGCCCCCGACAATCTGGCTGGTTTTACTGCCTTCTGCTGAGTCAGACCTTTGTTCTGTCTAAGCCAGTCTTGGTAACTCAACAAAGTTTTGAGCAAGAATTGTCCCATCTGAACTCAGGCCCTTCGGTATGCAAAGTAGATGCTCAGCCACTGAGTTACACTCCCTCACCTTATAGTCATAACAAGTCACCTTAGAAGCAAATCACTAGTCTATACACCACTGGTCTCCAACGTTTGAGGGAGTCATCTTCCTCCATCCAATTTGTTAGATACCAAAAACTGAGACAAGGTTCAAAAGATGATGTCACTGCACCACAACTCCTTCCTTTAAAGTCCCGTATCTTACAGTTTCTTGGGTTTCTGCTGATCTCCATCCCTGCCTTGGCACACAATGCTATGAAGTCTTCAACCATTCCTCCCTGCTGACCAGCATGAAGGTTCTCATGGATTTTGGTAGCATAGAATTTTGCAAATTTTTGGAAGTGGGGAAACCAAAGAAACTAATTCAGTTACTTTCCATTCAATGCTTGACATTTCTCTACTGGACAGAAGAGAGAGAGGGGTCTAGAAATCCAGGTGTGATCCATCCGGATATAATTTCAAAACGGATGCCACCTGTTGTGGTTTGCTGTCAGCCTGTGGAGACAGCAGCAGAATCGGACAGCGGGGAAGAATGGGGATCAGTCAGGGAATCTGGGGAGGACTCAGACGAGGGTCCTGCATCCAATGCAAAGATGGGGCCAGGACCATCTGGGAGTGGGGTGCTGATTTTGGAGCCTCCAGAACCTGGCAGCAGCGAGGCAGAGGAACAAGGGGACCCTGTTCACAGTGCATGTATGCGCAGAGCTGCCAGAAGGCAAGAGCAGCCAAAACAAAAGGGGCGACTCAGGAGTAAGGCTGGGAGGTGATTGGCCCTCCCCTAAGTTATAAAAAGACAGGCAAAGGTGAAGAAACTTTTGCAGGAAGCAAAGTCATTTGTTCTGTTCGGATTAAATCCTGAAGTTGTGTGGATTTTGTACTTTGGTTGGTTTTTTTTATATTTAATTTGACACTTTAGTTGTTGGCAGAAATTCAAAAGAAAGAAAGGTGGGTGCTTATCTCGAGGGACTATTTGGGACTCATTACTGGCTGGGAATGAACATAATTCCCAGCATTGAAATAAAACCAGAGTTGTTTTAACTAAGCGTGTTACGGTCTCGGGGAGCCTTGGTCAGAACAGCCACCTTACAATACTTTGATCAAACATGCTGTTGGAATCCCTAATGCCAGGTTGGAATTTCATAGAGAATGGATCTTTATCCGACCCTGTAGGTCTTATTTGAATGAGATGTAGGAGAAGAAGAGGCAAGAGCCTTGAGGGATGGAGTCAAGTGGAGAATCAGTCTGGAATCCTTACATTCTCACAAATGGTCTGAGTCCGACCCTTCTTGAATTCTGTAGCCCCAATTTAGTCCTGGACATTGGTCGACTAGATTCTTGTGTATACGCATGAGCAATAAATCAGCTTCTGTGGAGCTGAAACCCTAATTTATCACGCCTGACATGAGACTCAGTGTGCAGTTGAGGGACGGTAGAGGAAGGACTAAGGGCCTAGAAAAAAAAGGAAGGAGACCTAGCGCAGTCTTCTCCATAGAGGATAACCAGGTTTATGTGGGCTGTTTAACGTGGAACGTTTTCCAAGCCAATCTGCTCCATTGTTCTGCTATGCTAGGTTCGTAGAATCCTCTTTTCTGGAATTCCATCCCCAAGGAGAAGCTACAAGAGCTGGCAAGGCACCAGAGGTTTTCAGTCCTCCCCCAAGGACTCTCCAAGAAAAAGGGGGAAGGGAGATAACCCAACCAAGCAAAGCAAGACACAATGATGTTTCCACAATACCACGATGGCTCTCTCTCACACATTTTCTCGCTAGAGCACCAGCCTTCCTCACCCTCCACCCCTCCCACCTGCTGATGAAGTCATCAAATTGGAAATAGCTCTGGGCTTGGCGTCCCCAGCCCCTCCTTTCGCTGAATCATGAAAGCTACCTCCCTAGGCACAGAACCAAGAAGGGGGGGGGGTGTTTTCCTTCCAGGCAGAGCTAGCTTCAAGGAACAGTAGCTGTCTCCTGAAGATTGCAGCTCGGCTACGGATGATCCTACTCTTGAATGTCCCCTCCGTAGGGTTTGTGGCCAAGGCCGAAGGAGACTCTGCTGCAAGTATTGAGAGTTAGTTGTCTAAGGGAGAGGTATTATTTATTAATAGCATTAGACTCAGTGGTGGGATCCAAAATTCTACAGGTTCTGCGGGCGTGATGTGGCTTGGTGGGCGTGACACGTGTGGATGTCTTCCCTCCTCCTTCTTCCAGTGTGATCTGTGAGCTGCACTTTATCTTCTCAAGGTTATTTGCATCCCATGATGGAGGATATAATGTCCGCCGCATCAGCCCAAGCCAAGTGAACCAAAGAAGCCAGACAGTCAGGAACTGCCAAAATTACATTTCAAAGCCATGAGAACAGCTCTGGAAAATGATCAAAGATGTTCTCCACTATCACTGGAACATTTCTTTGATGCACCCTTTAGAAAGGGCAAGTAGGCTTCTTTCTCTCTTTCCTTCCTTTGTTCATCCCTGCCTGCCTCCCTCCCTCCCTCCCTCCCTGTCTCTCTCCCTTCTTTTCCTTCCTTCCTTCCTTCCTTCCTCCCTCTCTCCCTTCCTCCCTTATTCCTCCCTCCCTGCCTTCTTTTCCCTCCTTCCTTCCTTCCTTCCTTCCTTTCCTCTCTCCCTTCTTTCTTTATTCCTCCCTCCCTGTCTCCCTGCCTTCTTTTCCCCCCTCCCTTCCTTCTTTCCTTCCTTTCTCCCTCCTTCCCTTCCTCCCTTATTCCTCCCTCCCTCCGTTCTTTTCCCTCCTTCCTTCCTTCTTTCCTCCCTCCCTCCCTCTCTCCCTTCCTTCCTTATTCCTCCCTCCCTGTCTCCCTCCCTTCTTTTTCGACCTTCTTTCCTTCCTTCTTTCCTCCCTCCCTTTTCTTTTTCAGCTGCTTTGTAGTAATCTCTACAGCTTTTTGTACCACATCTGACTGGATGGTGGAGAACGGAAGGATTTATATTCCTGGTAGACTGCTGGTTATTTGCATTCTTTTAGAGCGTCATTGAGGCCACTTGGAGGTTTACCTGCAGTGACCCTGAGGACAGAGATAAACCTCCAAGTGGTCTCAAGGACCCTCTAAAAGGATGCAAATGACTAGCTGCCTGCAAGGGATATAAATCCTTCTATCCTCCCCCATCCAGTCAGAGCGGAAGAAGCTTCTTGGGCGAGAAGCGAAACATCTTTGGAGAAAATCAAGAAAGTCCATCTGCCTCTTGAAAAATAAGCATCTTGGGGACAGTTCTCCAGTCTGCCTTATTCTTATTCTTTTTCCAGGGAAGCAAAAGACTTTGGCCGGGTGATCAGGCTGATCTCATGAAGGGTTTTAATCATGAATTGTTTATTGTCGCCCTTTTCCTTATTCTATTTGAAGGAACAGAAGGAGCTGACTCATAGATCAGGGCAGAACAAGCTGCTGATCTGCACTGGCGGGAAAAAGGGGTAGAAGAATTTCTATCAGCCTCCAAGAATCAAACACCAGCCTTTCCTCTGTGATTTAATGTTACTGCATCTTTTGGTCTCATTTCAAAACATAAATTTTCCTGGCATGGACTTCCCAGGTCTCCCTCTTTCCATCAGGCTGTTCTCTATTTCGACAAACGTCTTCTATTAATAGTTTTCTTTGGGTGGCTATTAAACACAGAGAAGTTTTGATCAAGAACAAGGAAAGTCTCTCTCTTTCTCTCTCTCTTTCTTTCTCTCTCTCTCTTTCTTTCTCTCTCTCTCTCTTTCTCTTTCTCTTTCTCTCTCTTTCTCTCTCTCTCACTCTCTCTCGTTCTCTTTCTCTTTCTTTCTCTCTCTCTCATTCTCTCTCATTCTTTCTATCTCATTCTCTCTCTCTCTCTCTTGTTCTCTCTCTTTCTCTCTCTCTATCTCATTCTCTCTCTCATTCTCATTCTCTCTCGCGCGTTCTCTCTTTCTCTTTCTCTCTCTTTCTCTTTCTCTTTCTCTCTCTTTCTCTCTCTCTCACTCTCTCTTGTTCTCTTTCTTTCTTTCTCTCACTCGCTCGTTCTCTCTCTCTCTCATTCTCTCTCTCATTCTTTCTATCTCATTCTCTCTCTCTCATTCTCTCTCTCTCTCCTTCTTTCTCTCTCTCTCTCATTCTCTCTCTCTCTCTCTCCCTCTCTCTCTCCCTCTCTCTCCCTATTACCTAAAGATTTTGGAACTTCTTAAACTGCAAGCAGACTCATAGCTAGAACAAGGAAATTTTTGTGCCCAGGTCTCTTCCGCAGTAATCCAAAGAATAATTGGAGTGTTTCATCTCACCATCTATCAAACCTCAAAAGGCTTTGCCAAGCTACTAATTTTTATGGCTTCTTTAACAGGCTGTGCCAAAGCTTTCTTGACTTGCCACCAAGTCACACAGGAGTCCAAATAATAGTTACTGCTAAGACAGATTTCTCATGGTTTAAAAATGATATGCCATCCATCAAAACCAAGTTAATGGGGCAGCAATGCTTTTAAAAACCAGGCAAGCACTCGGAATTCATGTCTCTAGACACATCCTGTTCCTGATACGATTCTCAGATGGTCATTCCAGAAAGGTACACATCCACCTGCTTTATCAGTTCTGCTTGAGTTTATTGCTGGCATAAAATACTCACAAAAAGAACCAAGAATGCTCCCCTTCCCTCTGGGGTACACTTCTGTTCCAATCTCCACAGAGATAATATTACTAAGACAGAATGAGGTAGGAGGAACAGGTGAAATGAGAAACTAAGTGACTCTTGGTTAAAAGCCAAGCTGTTTTCAGAACATTTATCGGTGCGGTCACCAAGAATCAAAAATGACTTGGTGGCACATAGTTTATCCAAAAAAAAAAAAAA
>NW_020769362.1:2732960-2745168 GCF_900518735.1 Pseudonaja textilis
TCCTCCTCCTCCTCCTCCTCCTCCTCCTCCTCCTCCTCCTCCTCCTCCTCCTCCTCCTCCTCCTCCTCCTCCTCCTCCTCCTCCATTTCTTTCTCTTTCTCCTTCTCCTTCTCCTTTTCCCCTCCCTCCTCCAACATTTTTATTTGAATGCCAAAGACAGAATGTTAGGAATGGCATTCTGTGGTCATGTGATTGCCATTGGTCATGTTCCCAGCTGGTTTCCAAAAAAGCAAAGTCAATGGGTAATCTAACAAAATATATATAGTGTCAATGCTAAAGTTGTGGTATCTCCAAAACAAACAACAAAAAACCCTCTAACCCTAACCCAAAACCTGAAGGACAATATACTATTCTTTTTGGTTTCCAAAATTTATAGCCACAACTTTCTTCCAGAAGTTCCAGCAAGCAAACAAAGACAACAATACCCATGTGCCTTCCGTATTGAGCATCGTTTTGCACTAGCGCCTCACAACTCGCATTGCACCATCTCAAGCAGGGTACAAAGCCTGTATAATAAAGAAAATGTATATTTAATTACTCATGTGCTAACTGCAGCTAGGATGGTATTCGCACAACATTGGAAAGGTGAGGAGATCCCAACAGATGAGGAGGTGATTAGGAAAATATTAGACTGTGCAGAGATGAACAGGTTAACACTAGCAATCAAGGAGAAAGAGCAAACTGAATACTATACGATATGGGAAACGTTTTATCAATGGTTAGGGAATAAAAAAGGAATTTGGAAATGAAGAAGAACAAAGGAGAACAGAAAATAAGATAAGATAGAGATAGCCATAAGATCATTGTTAGTATATCTATGACGAGAATAATGAGATGTAATGTTAACACGATACTATCGCCAGAAGAGTTGTAAGCAGTGAACAAAGCCATGTAGAGGATGGTCTTGAACTGTCAGGTCTCCCAATTCTTAATGCACCATCTCAAGCACCATTCTATGTTACCCTTTCTCTGTTCCACACTGGGAGGTGGGGGAAAAACGGTCCAAAACACCGCTTCCAGTATCATTCTTCCAACCGACATGGAGCCTTTTTTTTTTTGGCTTCCATTAAGACTTTCCCGAAATATTTCTGTTCCTTAAGGATTCCCTTTGAGCAATTGGCAGAGCGTGGAAAACCAGGTCCATTCCAATCCATAAACTGGGCCTCTTTGGGAAGGGCTGGGAAGTAAAAGCTGGGGGGTTTTTGGAGGGGGGAGGGGAAAACAGAGCTTGCTTTCAGAGAGGACTTTGGAAGTGGTGGCCTCCTGGTTCCTGTTCTGAACACCTAGCTGACAGATGTTCCTCTCCCTTAAAAAGAAGGCTTAACCGTGTCCAAATGTGGTTTATGTGGCCAACTCATCCTTGGTGGGGCGGGTGAATTATTGGAGGGCTTCCGAGAGAAAGGTTAGAACAATAAAGCGAAGGCTGGCATTTTCCAGAGTGTCTCACCTTCAGACACCTCAGATGTTGAGTCAGCTCCCTCGCTCTGCCTTCCTTGCTTCTCCTTGTTTACCGACTGTCTGAAATGATGGCTCAGAAGCAAGAAGCCACAAAGCTGCCTCTTTAAACAAGAGTTTGCACTGCTTTTCGCGATGTTTTTTAAACTGGGGAGGCAGAGAGAATGAACGGAATGCAACGGACAAACCCCTGGGTGGATTGGCCGAAAGCTTTTTCATCGCAAACATTTTCCCGGAGGAATGTGGGGTGGGCATTTGGATCCAGAAAATGGGAAGTGCTCCAGAAGGCAACAGGTGATATTTAACAGATTAACAAGAGTGGGAAGGGACCTTGGAGGTCATCTAGTCCAACCCTCACTCACCCAAGCAAGAGACCCTGCACCATTTCTGACAAATGGCAGTCCAGTCTCTTCTTGAAAGCCTTGAGGGATGAAGCTCCCACAACTTCCAAAGGCAACTTCTGTTCCACGGGTTTGCAAGGGAAGATCTCTGTGGAGATTCTCACTCATCCAGATGTTATGGTTGTCCCCAAAGTGCTGTTTTCCTCCAAAAGAATAGAATAGAATAGAATTCTTTGTTGGCCAAGTGTGGTTGGACACCAAGGAATTTCTCTTGGTGCAAATACTCTCAGTGTACATAAAAGAAAAGATACATTTGTCAAGAGTCAAGAATCATAAGGTACAGCACTTAATGATAGTCATAGGGTACAATAAGCAATCAAATCATACTAGGAAACAGTCCATATAAATCGTAAGGATACAAGCGGCAAGGTTACAGTCATACAGTCATAAGTGGGAGGGGATGGGCGATAAGGAGTGATGAGAAGGTTAATAGTAATAGTAATGCAGACTTAGTAAATAGTTGGACAGTGTTGAGGGAATGATTTGTTTAGCAGGGTGATGGCGTTTGGGTAAAAACTGTCCTTGTGTCTAGTTGTTCTGGTGTGCAGGGCTCTATAGCATCATTTTGAGGGAAGGAGTTGAAACAATTTATGTCCAGGATGTGAGGGGTCTGTAAATATTTTCACAGCCCTCTTTTTGACTCATGCAGCATACAGGTCCTCCATGGAAGGCAGGTTGGTAGCCATTGTTTTTTTTCTGCAGTCCTAATTCTCCTCTGAAGTCTGTGTCTGTCCTGTTGGGTTGCAGAACCAAACCAGACAGTTATAGAGCTGGAGATGACGGGCTCAATAATTCCTCTGTAGAACTGGATCAGCAGCTCCTTGGGCAGTTTGAGCTTCCTGAGTTGGCGCAGAAAGAACATTCTTTGCTGTGCTTTTTTGATGACGTTTCTGACGTTAGGTGTCCAATTTTAGGTCTCGTGATATGATAGAGCCGAGAAATTTGAAGGTCTCTACTCTTGATACTGTAACCGGACTTTCTTGCTTTTTCTTTGAAGAGGTTTCACTTCTCATCCAAGAAGCTTCTTCCATTCTGTTGACACCGGCTGTTTGCTGCTCAGCAAGCTGCCAACAATTACAGGGATGGGAGCTTTCACGTTCATCTCCCCTGCCTTTTGACAATTCTCAGAAGGAGAGTTTACAAATGACCAGCATTCACGGTCCAAGCCTGAGTGTGTGTTTTTCCCCCCATGTACATGTGACTCCTACATGCTTTCTGGATAAATAAGAAAGTTTTTGACATCTACCACACCTGCCAAGAATGTGGAGACCCTTGTTGGAGTTTTCCAGATCCCACTTTAGCTTCCTCCTCCTCCTCTCTTTGACTTGGTTCTATTATCCCCTTGTCCGGTTGCCTTACTGACTTCACGGATGACGCTCAGTGCCAAAAGTTCTTCCCTCCCCCGTTTTGCAGGGAACGTCATTTCTGTATTTTTTTTTCCTTTTCTTTTCCAAAAAATAATAATATCTGGTTTACAAGTTGAAACAATCTTTGCCATTTTGTGCACAGCTGCAGCTGCTGGGAGTATCTGGCACAGGAGAAACGGGATTTCATTTCCTCATATTTACATAGATTGAAACAATTCTGATTCCAGGTCGACTTGCAGAAAACCTTCGGGCGAAAAAAGCTTTGTGTTCAATTCATATATATTTTTTCTCTCTCCCTCCCTCTCCCCCTTTCCCCTCCCCTCCCTCTTTTTCTTTCTATTCATTCTGCCAGTGGGTGAGGGATAAAAGTTCAAAGGCTGGAGAGGCTCTGGGATATTGAGAAGTCCCCAAAGACCTTGATTTGTGTAAAAGTAGGCTTCCCCCCTCTTTTCCTCCTCCTCCTCCTCCTTCTCTTTCTCCTTCTTCCTCTTCCCCTTCTCCTTCTCCTTCTTGGTTCGGTTTTTAAGTGCTTCTCAGGAATCCAGAAAAAATGAACGTAAAAGAGAGCCTCAGTTGTTTAAAATATATTTTTATATATATATACACACATATCTTTTGGCTGTTTGAAATGGATCAGTGTGGGGCAGGGGGGATAAAATATGCAGCAGGGGGAGGAGGAAGCAAGAGAGGTGGCCCCACAGAGGAGAGTGAAGGGTATGATCAATACCAGCTCCTGTAGCCTGCTCCTCTTCATCGTTGCTTTCGCTTGGATGTGCCGTTTGAGGGAGAGCACGTGGTTAGTGAGTGATGGCGTTTCTAGGGATGCTTTCATAGAACGTAGAACAACAGAATCGGAAGGGGCCTCGGGGGTCTTCCAAGCCAACGCTCTGCTCCAGCAGAACACCTAGTAGTGACTGTGAGAGGGTCTCTCAGAGCCCTAGTAGACAACTATTTAAATAGGAGCCAGCAAGTGTGCAGCAGCAGCCAAAAAAGCCAGTGCAATCCTAGGCTGCATCAACAGAGGGATTAAGATCACGTGAAGTGTTAGTACCACTTTATAATGCCTTGGTAAGTCCACACTTGGAATATTGTGTCCAGTTTTGGTCACCATGATGTAAAAAAGATGTTGAGGCTCTAGAAAGAGTGCAGAGAAGAGCAAAGAAAAAAAAAGAGGATTAAGGGACTGGAGGCTAAAACATATGATGAACGGTCGCAGGAACTGGGTATGTCTGGTCTAATGAAAAGAAGGACTAGCGGAGACAGGATAGCAGACAGGATAGCAAGTAGAACAACTTGCCTCCAGAGGTTGTGAATGCTCCAATATTGGAAGTTTTTAAAAAGATGTTGGATAACCATTTGTTTGAAGTGGTGTAGGGTTTCCTGCCTAAACAGGGGGTTGGACTAGAAGACCTCCAAGGTCCCTTCTAACTCTATGTTCTGTCCTTTTTGGTCTTTTCAGTTGTACAGTGACTCAGCTGTGGCCAATAAAGAATTCTATTCTATTCTATTCTATTCTATTCTATTCTATTCTATTCTATTCTATTCTATTCTATTCTATTCTATTCTATTCCATTCTATTCTATTCTATTCTATTCTATTCCATTCCATTTCATTCCATTCCATTCCGTTCCATTCATTTACCTTTACAGAATCACCGAATCAAAGATTTCGAAGAGACTTTGGTGGTCTTCTAATTCAACGCCTTACTTGAGCAGAAGACCCTAAACCGTTTCAGCTGCCTGGTCTCTTTTCTGAAGCCTTCGGTGAGGGAGCACCCATAACGTCTGAAGGCAAGTGGTTCCCTTGGTTGGTGGCTCTCATCATAGGGAAATTTCTCCTCAGTTCTAGGTTGCTTCTCTCCTTGGTTAGTTTCCACCCATGGCTTCTTGTCCTGCCTTCGGGTGCTTTGGAGAATAGCTTGACTCCCTCTTCTTTGGGGCAGCCCCTCAGGTATTGAAAGGCCGCTATAATGTCACCCTTCGTCCTTCTTTTCACAAACTAGACATACGAGCTGGCTTCCCTGTGGGATAAATCTGTTTGCTCCTCTTCAGCACGCCAGGGAACATGCCTGACAAATAAATGGAGAGCCGATGCCTTCCTCTGAAGAAAGAAAAGAAACCATCAAAGACTACCAGCTATATATCAACCCTTGAGGTTTCCAAGAACTTCTGAGATGGAAAATGATACTTAGATGCCCAGAAATAGCACGGGATGTAAGAGTGGCCCAGGCTGAATACTCAGCTCCACAAGAGCCTCTGGAAGGGGGTGGAGGTGGATTCCAGCTGATGGGAGGAAAAAAAAAAAAGCGCTGATGAAGCAAGGGAAGGATGGCCCAAATAATCAGAAGGTCAACTCATCCATCTCCCAGATGACGGTGGCCTTCCCTCCCTTCTCCTCCTCCCTTGCACAAACTTCTAATAGTGTCCTCACAGCACCCCCGTGAGCCAGAGAGCAATTTCCCTCTCTCCCCACCCCCCTACCCGCCTCCCACTCTCCAGCTGGAGAACTTTGGAAGACATGAGTTGTTGGCTGCCCTCTTCAACGAAGGGATGGGAACCTCTCTCCTGGCTGCACGACTCAGGTCGCAGATAGGGACTCTTCAAAGGTAGACGTGGGACTGTCCACCTATACAGGGAGGCTAGCCTAGAGCTAACCGGCATTTGAAGAAGTGTTTTTACCACCACGGTTAGCGCTTATCAGTACGACAACAAAATTGGAAGGTGACCTTGGAGGTCTTGTAGACCAACCAACCAGGAAATCCTATACCGTTTAAGAAAAATGGGTTGCACCCACAATTTCTGGAGGCAATCCAATTCTCTATCAGGAAATTTCTCCTGAGTTCTAGGTTGCTTGTCTCCTTGATTAGTTTCCATCTGTTGCTTCCTGTCCTGCCTTCAGGTACTTTGGATATAGGCTGACCTCCCCCTCTTCTTTGTAGCAGTCCCTCAAATACTGGAGCACTGCTACTACGACCTCTAATTCATTAATACAATTGAGCGAGTCCAGAAGTATTTTACAAGAAGAGTACTACACTCCTCTGTTCGCAACCCTACATCACCAGACTTGAGATTCTAGGCTTAGACAACCTTGAACTGCGCCGACTAAGATTGGACTTAAGCATAGTACATAAAATCATAGGTTACAACGTCTTACTTACAACGTCAGCTTTAACCACAGCAACACAAGAGCGCACAAGAGATATAAACTTAATGTAAACCACGCCAAACTCGATTGCAGGAAGTACGATCTCAGAAAGAGAGTGGTCAATGTCTGGAACTCACTATCCGATTCTGTTGTCACCTGCTCAAACCCCCCACTCCTTTACCCTCAAACTAACCTCTGTTGACCTCACCCCATTCCTAAGAGGTCTGTAAGGGATGTGCATAAGCGCACAATCGTGCCTCCCGTCCCTGTCCTGTAGTTCCCAATTATTCGTATCTATTTCATGTATTTATACTTATATTTATTCTTACTTCTATTATATTGTAAGCGTTTGGCAAATCAAATCAATCAATTAAAAAATGAAATAAAATAAATAAATTCTTCTGGCAAGGAGTATAAAGGGGAAGGGTGTGGAGGCCAGTGTGTTTCAACACTTTTGTTTAGAGCAGAGGTCTCCAAAACTTGGCAAATTTAAGACTTGGGGACTTCCACTCCCAGTTATTCGCCAGCTAGCGTGGCTAGTGGAGCCTCTTAATATTGGAATTCTCTTGGGGTGGAATGGAGGAGGCCTTGTTCACAAGAGGAAAGACGGGAATGAAATGCAACACTTTAATATCTCGACAATACCTCTGGGAAACGGTCACAAAGATGTCTCTGCTCCTTGGAGAGAAGTCACCACGAATTGGCTCTCCTCTTCTTGGCCAGCTTGTCCTTTTCGCCTGAAATGTTGCAACAAAGAGTGGATTGCACAGCCGTCCTTGAAAAAGAAATTGCATGTTTCTTTCCCCCTGTTTGCTATCACGCTTCACTCCTAACTAGGACAAGAAGCCCTCTCCTACTACTCTGGAACGCTGCCTACTAACTTGGGCTCACTTCTCTGGTGCATCAGTTAGCAAACTGTATCACTTTGATGAACTATGACGTTATTTGGAGGAGGAGGAGAAAAAAAACACCCCAAGCTGGAGTTATAATTCTACAATGGTAGGATTGTCCTACCAGGAGTCTGGCTCTAACCAGTTGCATCACCAGCAGCTTCTGGGTCAGCTATAAAGGCAGCCCCGGGTAGAACATATTGTGCTGAGTGTGGGACCCCGTGAGAGTTTCTGACCCAGGGATCCCGTCTTTTGAGGCAGCCTCGGAATCAGCTGCCATTGCTCCTGGTCAGAGTTGTGGCTTGAACTTCTCAGTCAAGCGTTGGTTGCCTCTTTGACTTCCATTTTGTCTGATTGGTTGGAAGCTTCAGAACTGAAGAAGTTTCTTGGATGAGAAGCAAAATGTCTTCAAGGGATAAAAACCCAAAGAAAGTCCAGTTGCCTCTTGAAAAAAGCACCGTTGGGACAATCACTGCCCTACTATTTACAAAGTCTGCACTACTATTACTATTAACCTTCTCATCACTCCTTATCGCCCATCCCCTCCCACTTGTGACTGTATGACTTAACTTTGTCGTTTGTATCCTTATAATTTTTATTGACTGTTTCCTAGTATGATTTGATTGCTTATTGTACCCTATGACTATCATTAAGTGCTGTCCCTGATGATTCTTGACTCTTGACGAACGTTTCTTTTCTTTTATGTACACTGAGAGCATTTGCACCAAGACAATTCCTTTTGTGTTCAACCACACTTGGCCAATAAAGAATTCTATTCTGTTCTGTTCTATTCTATTCTGTTCTGTTCTGTTCTACCCTACCCTACCCTACCCTACCCTACCCTATGACTATTATTAAGTGTTGTACCTGATGATTCTTGATTCTTGATGAATGTATCTTTTCTTTTATGCACACTGAGAGCATTTGCACCAAGACAAATTACTTGTGTGTCCAATCACACTTGGCCAATAAAGAATTCTATTCTATTCTATTCTATTCTATTCTATTCTATTCTATTCTATCATGATCTGGATGATTGAGAATCTCCATACATATTTAGCTATGCCAGAGCTGAAGAAGCTTCTTAGATGAGGAGCGAAATGTCCTCAAGGATAAACAAAGCAAGTCCAGTTGCCTCTTGAAAAAGCCCCTTTGGGACAACCATGAGCTGGACGACAGAGAATCTCCATAGAGGGTTGGAAGGAATACTTCCAGAAGATAAAAAGCTCAATAGGGAGAAATGAGGTCAGCTCCTAGAACGTGCGATTTATATGCAGATCAAAATATTGTCCAGGACACAAATATTTTATTTTCCCTAAGGCTAAAAGAGTTCCCTCTGGAATTCTTGGCTGAAAGGGATTTTTCTCTTTCAATGGAGTAACAACATTGTTGTTGCCGTGTGGATAGTCCACAACCGAACAGCTAATGCTAAGCTGATTTCTTTTTTTTTTTTTGTGGTGCCTGGCTTTTTAAGGAACAGGACTCTGCCTTCGTATAAGGAAAAGAGAGATAGGGAGGCTCCCCTGTGAAGGACAATGACCACTTAAAATTGAACGAGATAGAGAAGCAAAAGAATAAACCAACTGCCACTATCGCTAGATACAAGCAACACTGTTTTCAAGACTTACAACTGAAGACGCCATGTGTAACATGCACGCTTGAGGCCAAGAAGCCTTAGATCAAATCAGCATCATGTTGAGGGATTAAAGAACACGATGCACCATCCACAAACAAGCAAACGATCTCCCAATTAACAATCTATGCCAATACTTAATGGTCTTTTTTGTTGAAGGAGACAAGGAAGAATATACTCCTACGGTGACCAACAAGGCTGTTAGGGAGTAGAGACCATCTTAGTCAGAGGGGGGCAATTCACCGTGGCCAACTTGCCTTGAGGAAAGATCACAGCGAGAAGAGATACAATGAAATTCAGCAAATACCAATTAAGGGCTGAACTTCCCCATGGTCCTCAGAGAACGGTCAGTAATAATTTAGGAGGGGTCTGGTGGGCACAGCTGTGGCATCAAACCAAGATGGTTTCCCACTTTAAGATGCTGAAGAAGAAGAAAAAAAAGCTGACAAGAGTAAGGATGGAAATCAATAAACCCAAAGGTGCTTTTTCCAAGAGGCCGCTGGATGTTCTTTGTTTTCCTTGAAGAGGTTTCACTTCTCGTCCAAGAAGCTTCTTCGGTTCTGACTGAATGGCGAAGGGTTTTACATTCTCCACCATTCATTCAGAACTGAAGAAGCTTCTTGATGAGAAGCGAAACCTCTGCAAGGAAAGGAAGCACTTTTTTTCCATTTCTTTCTTTTTTAAAAAAAAACTATTTTTTTTTTTGCTTTGATAAGCTAATAAAATGTATTATCAAGGAAAAAGCACCTTTGGGACAACCATTGACCTGCATGACTGAGAATCTCTGTGGATATCAAGCCAGAAATATTTTTTTCATGAGAGCATTTTTTTTCCTGTCGTGTTTGTCAAGGGAAGAAAGACAAGATGGGAGGTTTTAAAGGGTGTCTACAATCTGAGTATGGGGTACCTGTTGGAAGAAGACCTCTCTCTGGGGAAATGCAGAATATTGTTTGGGTGGATGTTACAGGACAAAAGCTTTTTGTCAGAATGCCAGAGGGATTTGCTATGTTTGGAAACCTCTCAGTGGGCACGTGCGCCATCGCCAGCTGCTCTTCTGCTTTATGGCGCACACATGCGCACCAGCCATCTGGTCTTTGCGGGTACCAGAGCACCAGAAAATGGCCAAAAAAAGTGGCCAAAAAACAAGTCTTTTTTCAGGCCATTTGGGGGCCAAAATGATATGAAAACGGCCCCCAAAACCAGCCTGAAAATGCCCCAGAAAACTGCCAAAAATAACCGCAAAAATGGCCTTGAAAATGGGCACCCAAATAGCCAAAAAACAGGCATGCACGCACTGGCCAGCTGGTCTTCAGGTTTCTGGCACTCATCCATGTGCGTTCCGGTTTGGTGCCGAAAAGTTTTGCCATCACTGCTTTAGATCGTGGGTGTGTAAACTTTTTTTATTTCAGACTAAGAACAGCCCACGAGCTGTCCTGCAGTGCCTCTATGCTGGAGAGCCCTCTATTGACCTCATCTGCCTGCTCTCCATCATCCCTTCGTGGCTCATGGCAATGAAAACCATCTCCCAGGAAGATCTTGTGAGATGGGAAGTGGCAGAGCAATGACATCAAGAGGTATCTAAACCAGATGGTGGGACATCTCACAACAGAACAGCTGAAGAACAGAAGGAGAAGGAGATAGAGGAGGAGGAGGAGGAGAAGGAGATAGACAAGGAGAAGGAGGAGAAGGAGCTTCTTCTTGAGGGCTGTGATCCATTTTCAGTTCAGCAGAAAAGCAAACGGATTGTTCACACCAGTTTTTGGTTCAGGCTTGGTTTGAATTCCCCTGACTCAAACCCACAAAAATCTGTTTACAGAATTAGATGTTTGACAAATGCAGACCTAGCCGCATTCCAGAAATATATTGGAAAGCAATATATATTGCAAAATGATGACAAGCCATAATGTTCCATCAAAATGTCCATAATACTACTTTTTAAAAAAAATTGCAGGGGGCGATGGGAGAGAGAGAAAGTGGGAGGGGGAGGGAGAGGGAGGGAGAAAGAAAAAGAGAGAGAAAGAGAGAGGGAGAGAGAGGGAGAGAGAGAAATGAAGAGGAAGAGGAAGAGAGAGAGGGAGGAGAGAAAGAGAGAGGGAGGGAGGGAGAAAGAGGGAGAGAGAAAGGGAGAGAGGGAGACAGAAAGAAAGAGAGAGAGAAAGAGAAAGAGAGAGGGAGAGAGAGAGAGAAATGAAGGGGGAGAGAAAGTGGGAGGGAGAAAGAGAGAGGGAGGGAGAAAGAGAGAGGGAGAGGGAGGGCGAGAGAGAAAAGGAGATGGGGAGAAAAAGAAAGGGCGAGGGAGATGGGGGAGGGAGGAAGGGAGAGAGAGAGAGAGAGAGAGAGAGAGAGAGAGATGTAGATAAGATCTGAAACACAACTGTGCCTAAAAGTATTTGTCAAACAGGGGATCAATGAATTATATGGCATCCTCAGGGAATGTGACACTTTCAGAAGCAAATAATCGTAAGTTCTTTGTGGGCAAGAACCAATCAATCTGGGATCAATACACAGAATGAGAAATAGAGGGAGAGGAGCAAAGGAGAGAGAGAGAGAGAGAGAGAGAAAGAGAGAGAGAGAGAGATGCTTGTGAAATTGTTTGTATCGGATGTCAAAATAACATCCTGGGGAGGTCCATGAGCACTTCCAAGAATGTTGTGGGTCAGTTTTGCCATTGGTGGGGTGTTTTGTTTTGTTTTTTACACAGAGCAGTGCCATGCTATACTCGCCAGCTAGCTGAAAGCCAAGATGACTTGTGAAACTTTGAACTATTTTGCTTGTGTGTTGTGCATCACATCTGCAGCCCTTTTTGTTTTCTCTCCTTTTATTGACCTGACTTATAATTATGTGCTTGTTTTAAAGATGATGGAAGCATCTATCTATCTATCTATAATTTATTATCTATCATCATCTATCAGTCTTTCTATCTACAGTATTTCTCTCTCATCTATCTATCCATTTATCTATATCTATCATCTATCTATCTATCTATCCATCCATCCATCCATTATCTATCATCCATGTATCTATCATATCTATCAATCATCTATCTATCTCTATATCTATCATCATCTATCAATCTTTCTATCAATCTACAGTATTTCTCTCTCGTCTATATTTCTATCTATATCTATCCATCCATCCATCTATCATCTATCTATCTATCTATCTATCTATCATCTATCTATAATCTATTATCTATCAACATCTATCAATCTTTCTATCTATTTCTCTCTCATCTATCTATCCATTTATCTATATCTATCTATCCATCCATTATCTATCTATCTATCTATCTATCTATCTATCTATCTATCTATCTAT
>NW_020769362.1:2750137-2766519 GCF_900518735.1 Pseudonaja textilis
AAGAAAGAAAGAAAGAAAGAAAGAAAGAAAGAAAGAAAGAAAGAAAGAAAGAAAGAAAGAAAGAATAAAAGGAAGGAAGGGAGAGAAGGAGAGGAAAGGGAGGGAGGGAGGGGAGGAAGAAAGAAAGAATAAAAGAAAGAATAAAAGGAAGGGAGAATGGGAGGGAGGGAGGGGAAAGGGAGGAAGGGAGGGGGGAGAGAGGAAGAAAGAATAAAAGGGAGGGAGAGAGAGAGGGAGGGAGGAAGAAAGAATAAAAGAAAGAGAGGGAGGGAGAGGAAGGAGTGGGGAAGAAAGAATAAAAGGAAGAGAGTGTGGAAGGGAGGGAGGGTAAAGGGAGGAAAGAAGGGAGGGAGGGGGAGGAAGGGAAGAAGAATAAAAGGAAGGGAAGGAGGGAGGAAGGAAGGAAGGAAGGAAGAAAGGAAGGAAGGAAGGAAGAAAGGAAGGAAAGAAGGGGGCAGGGAGGGAGGAAGGAAAGAATAAAAGAAGGAAGGCAGGGAGGGAGGGAGGGAAGGAAGGAGGGAAAAGGGAGGAAGGAAAGAAGGAAGGAAGGAGGAAGAGGAAGGGATGGAGGGAAAAGGGAGGGAAAAATAAAGGAAGAAAGCAAGGAAGCAAGGATGGGAGAGAGGATGGAAGGATGAAAGGAAGGAGAAATGTACTCCCGTTTGCAATGCTTACAATGCAGTTTACACATTTGATTTTGCGCCCATTACCCTCTATTGACATGAAACAGCCCATCGAGCAACACAACCCGAGGTTTGAGTAGCTCCGCACGGGGACTTGACCGAAGCCTGTGCCTTTACTTGGTGTGCTTGTTGAGATTCTGGGATGAGAACAACACGGAACGGCCCAAATTAACGAGGCACACTTTATTAATCTTCTTTATGTCTATCCTGGTCACATTCCCCCCACACAGACACTTTTTTTTCCTTTGATAATTGGAAGAGCTCGTTCGATTTTATTGAGGGATGGTCTCCTGTTCATTGTGTTTCAGGAGAACACAATGAAAATGTCCTGGAAGGAACAGATCCAGATGGGAACTAATGAAACTACTTCGCTTACAAATGAGAACGTCCATCCCTCCTTCTTCCTTCTTTGGACCTTCAAGGTTCTTTATCTAGGGCAGAGCCTCCAACTAAAAAAAAACACGATTATTTCAGCAGCCTGGGTCAAAAACGGTGCAGTAAAGGAAGCAGCTTGTCCCCAGCCCTGAAGTAGGGAGATAAATGCCAGGGAAAGGGCAGACAGGCTGGAAACTGAGATCAGGAAGAGGAGGGGACAAACAGGAACCACATTCGAACCTGGACAAAGCAACATTGCGTGGAGGAAGGCAGGGCAAGAAAATTTCCCTCGTTCATTATGAAGGTGATTCATCATCATTTGCAAATTACTGTTCGGCAGATGCAATAGAAAAGGGGAAGGAATTTGAAAAAAAAGGGAAAAGAAGAAAGGGAGGGAAGAGACAAAGAAAGGAGAGAAAGAAGGGAGGGAAGATGGAAAGGAAAGAATGAGAGAAGGGAGAGAGGATGGAAAGAAGAAAGGGAGGAAGGGAAGGAAGGAAGGAAGGAAGGAAGAACAAAGTTTCCTTGTTCATTATAAAGATGATTAATCAAAATTACTTTTCAGTAGATACAACAGAGAAGGGAAAGAAATAAAATAGACTTGAAAGAAAATGAAAAGAAGGGAGGGAGGGTGGAAGGGAGGAAGGAAGGAAAGAAGTAAGGAAGGAGAGAAAGGAGAAAGAAGGAAGGAAGGAAGGGTGGAAAGAAGGACAAAGTTTTCTTGTTTGTTATGAAGATGATTAATCATCATTTGTAAATTACTTTTCAGTAGATACAACAGAAAAGGGAAAGAAAGAAAACTGACTTGAAAGAAAAGGAAAAGAAGGGAGGGAGGAAGGAGAGAAAGAAGGGAAGGAGGGAGGAAGGAAGGAGAAAGACATTCTGGATAAACCCCAGTATGAAGATAAACACCAGGGAAGTACAGGCCGGCAAGAAACTATGATCATCAGGAGGAAAAACTAAAACTATATTCAAATCTTGACAAAGCACTATTGCTTTGATGAAGGCAGGTCAAAATTTCCTCGCTCATTATGAAGGCGATTAATCATCATTTCCAAAGTGCTAGAGGCGAACTCTTAGGAGGAGGGAGCATTTACAAAAAGGAATCTAATTGTTCATGCAGCTTGAGGAAGAGCATGTGGAAGAGGAGGAGAACATCCAGGCTTGTGGCAAAGCCATAGTAGTTTGTGTCTATGGAGGTTCTCAATTATCCAAGTTCTCAATCATCCAGGTCAACTGGACTTTCTTGGTTACTTCTTTAAAAATGTTTGGCTTCTCATCCAAGAAGCTAGTTCAGTTTAGAACCAAGAAAATCCAGTTGCCTTTTGGAAAAAAAGCATCTTTGGGACATAGGCTGTGAGTTCAATCTTAGATAGGGATTCTCTCTCTAGGCACAATGAGAATACATTTACTGAACAAAACTCCATATTGGTGACAGGAAGGGCATCTGGCCAGTAAACGGTCAGCTCCATTCAGTTGCCCAGACTCCAACCGGCAAGGGATTATGGGGTCTTTAAAAGATGATGATGGTGAGTTTATCCATGAGGAACATCCTACCATTCTGCTCCTCCAACTCTTCTGGCCTTCAAGAAGAGTCTTACAATCCTGTTTGGCCAGTTGGCTTGGGACACTTAGTGGGGTTGCTCTTCACTAGAGATGGTTGATGGGTTTAGAAGAAGACCTTACCCTACACCATCCATCCCCTTGGATCTAGTTTTTAATGTAACTCTTCTTAATTTTCATGGTTTATCTTTCCAGCGTTTGCAACAGAGTCGTCTTATTGGTGAGATGGGCAGCATATCAATTTATGAACCATATCATAAATGAGAGCTCTTAAACCTCATCGGCTGTTTTATGGCCCTTCGTGGTTTTTCTTCTCCACTTTCAGGAGCCATTCTGCGCATCTGTAAAAATTGTTCCTGCTCGTGAACAGTTCTGAAAGAGAATGCTGAAGTGATGTAAAATGAAGAATGGGTTTTTTTGGTTTTTTTTGAGGGGACGGCTTTATTCTCTACAAAGGATTCCATAACAAACCAACACAATCCTAGGTTGCATTAACAGAGGGACAGAATTAAGATCAGGTGAAGTATGAATTCAGCTGTCAACTTCGAACTGAACCTGTCTCAGAATTCTGATTTGCTTGAGTTTGATAGTCGGGGCCTTTACCACGGCTTTATGAAGCCTTAGTAAGACCACACTTCGAATATTGCATCCAGTTTCGGTCACCATGTCATAAAAAGGATGTTGAGACCCTAGAAAGAGGGCAGAGAAGACCAACGAAGATGATTAGGGGTCTGGAGACTAAAACATATGAAGAACGGTTGCAGGAATTGGGTAGGTCTACTTTGATGAAAAGAAGGACCAAG
This sequence comes from Pseudonaja textilis, assembly GCF_900518735.1. The sequence continues at coordinate 2,753,562 of NW_020769362.1, forward strand.
GGTGACATGATAACAGTCTTCCAATGTTTGAGGGGCTGCCCCAAAGAAGAGGGGGAGTCAAGCTATTCTCCAAAGCACCTGAAGGCAGGACAAGAAGCAACAGGTGGAAACTAATCAAGGAGAGAAACAATTTAGAACTAAGGAGAAATTTCCTGACAGTTAGAACAATCAACCAATGGAACAATGCCTTCAAATATTGTGGTTTTTTAAGAAGAGTTTGGACAACCATTTCTCTGGAATTGTGTGGGGTCTCCTGTTTGAGCAGGGGCTGGACTAGACGACCTCCAAGGTCTCTTTTCTCCCTCATTTCCTTTGGGTGTGCTCTCTCTCCCTCTCTCTCCCCCTCTCTCTATCTCCCTCCCTCTCTCCCCCTCTCTCCCCCTCTCTCTCCCCTCTCTCCCTCTCCGCTCTCTCTCTCTCCCTCTGTCTCTCTCTCTCCCTCATCTCTCTCCCCACTCTCTCCCTCCCTCTGTCTCTCTCTCCGTTTCTCTCCCCACTCTCTCTCCCTCCCTCTCTCCCCCTCTCTCTCCCTCTCTCTCCCCTTTGAACCTCCTTCGAATTTCCTAAAGGAAGCTCTTATGATGTCTGCTGAGGTGCTACGGGTGATGTAATGGAGTGACCTTCTCTGAAACCTTGGAAGCTAATGGAGGGTGTGGAGAAGGGGAAGAGGGAGGGGAGAAGGGAAAGAGAGAGAGAGAGAGAGATTCTTGTCTGTTGAAAAGAACAGTCTGTTTCTGTGCTGGCGGAGAAGGGCAGACCGAGCGAAGGTTAAGCACTTAAGTGCCCATCCATTAAGTTTTGTAATCGTCTCCCTACGGCTGGCGGTCCAAAGAGAGCGAAATTTCGGGCAACACACTCTGTTCCTCACACATTGTTGCGATAGGTTCAGGAGGGGTGGGAGGGGGGAGAGAAAGGTAGAAGGGGAGAAGGGAGGCAAGGATTGGATGTACCTCTCTGTTTCTAAACCGTGGCCTGGAGCCTTCAAGACTCGGGTGAACCACAGAACCACCCCAAGAGACCCAAGAGTTATGAAATCATACAGTTCTTTCTTGGAAGGTTAACGCTCTGCCTTTAGCTGGTGCAGTTTGTCAAATTCGACTAGCGCCACCGGGAGAAAAGGAGGAAACAAATCCAGGAAGAAAAACCCTTCCAATTAGGTACAGAATGTTGTGTACGCCTCGCTGCCTTTGATCTGCAACTCCTGCACAGCTTCAACGCACCATTTGCAAGCTTGGGCACGGACCCATCGTTCGTCCGTTTCATCCAGGCTCCCAGCCATATGGGGAAACACCCCGATTCTCCATTCATTTATTTGTCTTACAAACGTCAACCGCCCTGGCTCCGTTGCCAGAGGTGAGGCTGGGCTTTAACACCACCGCATCGTTTCACAGAAGCCCGAAAGAGAAAGAAAAGAAAATAGGGGAAAGCGCAAAAGGAAGCGTCGTCGAAGCCACCGGACAAAAAACGAGGCTCGGATTTAGAAACAGGCATTTAGGATCTAGCCACTCCTTCTCGAAGGCCATGCATTTGTAAACGCCGCGCAACACAAACAACTGTTTCCAACAACAACCTAATAGACAAACTTCTCCCACCGCCACCAAATAACCTCGTTAGAACTGAGGACATCCAGAAGCCGTAGCTATGGTCAGAGAGAAAAAACAAATGAGGAAAGGGGAAAAAAAACCAAGAGAGAGAAAAGAATGGGCTAACTTGAAGAAGAGAGTATTTAAGACTGATTATGAGCATTCAATGTGCTCTCTCTCTCTCTCACACACACACACACACACTTTCTTTCTCTCACTTTCTCTCTTTCTCATTTTCTTTCTTTCTCTTTTTCTGTTTTTTCTCTTTCACTTTTTCTCTTTCTCTTTCTCTCCCTTTTTTCTTTCTCCCTCTCTCCCTTTTTCTCTTTCTCTTTCTCTCTGTCTCTTTCTTTTTCTCTCTTTTCTCTCTCTGTTGCTTTCTCTTTCTCTCTCTCTCTTTCTCTTTCTTTCTCTCCTTCTCTCTCTTTCTCTCTTGCTTTCTCCCCCCCTCTTTCTCCCTCTCCCTTTTCTCTCTTTCTCCATCTCTCTCTCTCTCTTTCTCCTCCTCCCCCATCCCTCCCTCCTTCACAATTTGGCAATTTCCACTTCAATTCACTAGTAAGAGTAGCTTTGGTTACAACATTCTCCCCATCTTAATTTCTGGACAGAATTTCAAGCCTTGTGTTATCAAAGATTGTATGCTTGATGATTCCCAGATCGAGGCAGATTGCTACACATGTGCAAGTGATCACCATTATCCATTCATACCTCTCCCCCACCCTGTGCTCCTCTGTTGATTCATGTGTGTTAGAATTAACACCGCAATGCTGTCTGCACAATCATTTAATCAGTGCACATTGAATTCAGTGTTGTGTATTCTGTCATCCACCAGAAACAGAGGCTGACAGATTAAAAGAGAGAGAGAAAGAGAGGAGGAAGGAAGGAAGGAAGGAGGGAAGGAAGGAAGGAAGGAAGGAGGGAGGGAGGGAGGGAGGGAAGGAAGGAAGGAAGGAAGGAAGGAGGGAGGGAAGGAAGGAGGGAAGGAAGGAAGGAAGGAAGGAGGGAAGGAAGGAAGGAATGAGGGAAGGAAGGAAGGAGGGAGGGAGGGAAGGAAGGAAGGAAGGAGGGAGGGAAGGAAGGAGGGAAGGAAGGAAGGAAGGAGGGAAGGAAGGAAGGAACGAGGGAAGGAAGGAAGGAAGGAAGGAAGGAAGGAAGGAAGGAAAGAAGGAAGGAAGGAAGGAAGGAAGGAAGGAAGGAGGGAGGAATATGGAGGGAGGGAGGAAAGAGTCAGTAGTGTAGAAATGAGTTATCGCTGATGTAAATGGGGCACTAAATTCATCACCCTCAAGCCAGTTACTCTCAAATCATCCATTGGACTCAACAAGAAAAAAACTATTGTGTACTCAGCAATCCCACAATTATGTTGCAAATTGTTCATTGTGGCCTTTAAAAAATATATTTTGTCCTTACCAAAATCCCTGTTGAATGCAATGTACCTAACGGAGATATAAACAGAACACTGTGATGTCGTAACGGTCCTGTAATTCCATTGCCGTTTTTGATGAGATTGAATCATTATGAATCAGTACAAAGCATTTCTTGAAGGTAAAAAAGAGAATGCTGTTCCAGGAAGGGTATTTTGCTTACTGGAATTTGAGAATTAGTGGTTATAACATTGGACTGGACGATCAACATTTAAGGCTGTGGCCTAGAGGCTAAAACATATGAAATACGGTTGAAGGAATTGGAGTATGTCTAGTCTAAAGAAGAGAAGAACTAAGGGTGATAGCGGTCTTCCAATGCTTGAGGGGCTGCCACAAAGAAGAGGGGGTCAACTTGCTTTCCAAAGCACCAGAAGGCAAGACAAGAAGCAATGGATGGAAACTAATCAAGGAGAGAGCCAACCTAGAACTAAGGAGAAGGGAGAACAATTAATCAGCAGAACAGATTCCCTCCAAGAAGATCATGGGAGGTCCATCACTGGAGGTCTTCAAGAAGAAACTGCACAGCCATTTGTCGGAAGTAGTATAGGATCTCCTGCTTGAGTAGGGATTGGACTAGAAGATCTCCAAGGTCCCTTCCAACTCATTTTAACTCCTGAAGGCAAGATGAGGAACGCTGGATGGGAAGTAATCCAAGGAGAGAGGCAACCTAGAAGGAAGGAGAAATTTTCTAACAGTGGGCGAGGGGGGCATCACTGCAGGCTTTTAGGAAGAGAGGAGGAGGAGGAGGAGGAAGGATGGAGGAGGTAGGATATAGGAGCAGGAGCAGCAGGAGGAAGAATTGGAGGAAGGAAGGAAGGAAGGGAGGGAGGGAGGGAGGGAGGGAGGGAGGGAGGGAGGGAGGGAGGAAAGGAAAGGAAAGGAAAGGAAAGGAAAGGAAAGGAAAGGAAAGGAAGGAGAGGAGGAGGAGGATAGTTTCTGGTTCATTGTAGTGTATCAAAGTCACCAGTTGATTCACCATCTACAGATTTCACCCGTCAGGGCCCTTGTAACTAGAAGTGACAACATAAATTGTTACTCACATGTTCCCAGTGACTTTGTCAGATCCCCAGAGCCTGGAGCCTTTTTTCAATTAAAAAAACACCCTTCCACCCTTTCCCAACACAGCAGATGTACAGCAAGGGGCTGGCAAGAGGAGGAGACGTGGAGATTTCGACAACTGGAAATGGAAATTAAGAGGAAGAAGCCAACAGAATCCAGGAAGGCATCTTTTGTCATTCCGAAGACGAAGCTCTAGGAATTGTTGAGTCCTATCAGGACTCTTCCACTCCATCTTTCTACCAGGACTTCTGCCATCTATGAAACGGTCCTTTCATCCTTGGCCTCAAGGACCAATCCAGGAGAAAGTGCCAGACTTCTGGCACGGCTGCCAATTCGTTCCTACAAGTGCAAAGTTTCAAAATCAGCAGAAAGCTGATTTGGGATCCAAAGGCTGTTCTGAGAATTAAATTGGGCACACACCAAGAGTGATGTATGACCTGTGTTGCGTATGATTTTTTGTTATTGTTCGGAACCCGTTTCAAGAACGAAGTATTTTGGTCACCCTTGAAAGAGGATGTAAAATTATTCCTGTTGACCTTTATCCTTCTTGGTATACCTTAGGCACAATCAATTTAAGGGCGCATGTTCCTATCGAGAAAAAAAATCAAGAGTTCAACCTCTTTCCAAATCAAACATTCCTCCTGTCCCTCAACACTGTTTGAAATGGGGAAATAACTCAGGAGAAACACAAGGAGACCCAACTGCCTTTTGTCACTCATTTCTCTCGATAAAAGCGGGGGGCTTCGGCTCTGAGAAATGTCAGGCAGCCAGAGAGACCTTGAATACAAAATCCAGGGCTGTGTAATTTGGCCCTGGATTTACTTGCTGATGCTGAAGTGTCAGAAGAGGTTCATCTGAGGATATGCAAACATCTTTGCATTGAACAGATATCCAAGTATATGAGAGAGGGCAGGGGAGGCAGAGAAGGAGGGAAGAGAGGGAGAAGGAAAGAGAGCGGGAGAGAGGTAAGGGAGAGGGAGAGGGGGAAGTGACAGAGAGAGAAACAGAGAAAGCGGGAAAAGAGAAGGAGAGGAAAAGAGAGAGAGAGAGAAGCCGAGGAGGGGAAAGAGAGAGGGGAATGTAGGGAGAGAGAGGTAAAGGAGAGAGAGGTGGGAAAGAAGAGGGAGGGAGAGAGTGAGAAAGAGAAAGAGACAGAAAAAGTGGGAAAAGGGAAAGAGAGGGAAAGAGAGAGGGAGGGAAGTAGGGAGAGGGGGAAAGGAGAGGTAGGGAGGGGCAAGAAGAGGTAGAATGGAAGAGAAAACGAGGGAGGGACAGACAGAGAGACAGAAAGAGGGGGAGAGGGAGGGAGGGAGACAAAGAGAGGGAAAGGAGAAGGAGAGGGATGGAAGGTGAGGAGAGAGGGAGAGGGAAGGGATGGAGAAGGGGGAGAGAGGGGGGAAAAGAGGGAGAGAGGGATAGAGAGACGGAGGAAGGGAGGGAGAGAGAGAGAGAGAGAGAGAAGTTATTAAAACAAACAGGAAAGAGAGGCTGGGTTTTTTTGGGACATTGCAAACATTTGCGATGTATATTGAGAAGGGGAGACGTGTTCAACAGCGAAGTGAAGGATACAATATATTTAGAGCCGAATTGGGTCCCGGCCATCTTCAAGACACCTGAAGGACATTTGAAAGAAGGCAGCCCCCTCCAACTTCTCCAGCTGGCCACATGTTGGTGGGATAAGTCTCCTTGTCAGTAACATTGGAGCTGATTAATACAAATGAAGTGTTGGCTTGAAATGCGAGAGTGCCCAGTTGGATTTATTTGCATAATTACTCAAAAAAAAAAATAATAATAATCAACCCCTCCTTTTCCCCAAGAGAGTTGGTTGTGCGGTTCACATTTATTTGTCCAGTGTTGTTGTACCTGTCAAACTTAATCTATTCTGGCTGTTTCTTGAGAAAATAATCCAAGCATCAAAAAGAACCAGCAACCCCAGGAAGGATCGCATCCAACGTGGGTCCTTGGCAGAGTTGGGCTTTTATCAGGAACTGTGTTTGAACAGAGGAGGTTGAGCTGATCCCCAATGGAACTGATTTTTACAGCAGAAGTTGAGCAGAATAAGCAACGACGGGGGAAATGTATCGTGGCTGAAACCGTCTATTCGGTGGCGGGATTCAAAAAAAATATTTTTTTCCTACCGGTTCTGTGGGCAAGGCTTGGTGGGCGTGGTGTCAACTCATAACATATGGTCTATGGTCTTTTTTGAGCTGCCAAAAGAAAGGGAGGGGGAGCAGTGGGGCAGCTTGCAAACCAAAACTGCATTCCATAAATGCTTTCAAAGATAGTAACTCGGTGACTGAAGTTTCTGCCACGAGAAGCAGGATCTCGAGAGCATGACTGATGACTCTGGCAATGGATGTGTCCCACTGGAGAATATGAATTACGCTACACCCAGGGGGGTTGAGGAAATCCAGGGTCAAGGGTGACGATGAAGGATGTGTCTCAGAGTTGGTTACACCCAGGCAATGCCGGACCTTTTAACTCCCAATAAATCCTTTTGAAGTTTTGGAAGTTTGGCTCGAGACTCATGATTTAAATGGGGTTAAGTGCCGGAATCCTGACACATGGTTTAGTGAGCATGGCAGAGGAAGGATATACTGCAAAATCCCCCTTCCCTCCTCACCCCGCTGACCTGCATTTCCGGCTCCGTTCTCCTGTGCAGGGCAACCAAAGAAGACCCAGCCGACCAGCTGGGACTCAATGGGAGGCAGAGAAGAGATGGGGTTGGCGGGGCCAGTCAGAGGTGGGATTATGCTGGAAACTAATCAAGGAGAGAAGCAACTTGGAATTAAGGAAAAAAACTTCCTAACAAGTCACCAGTAGAATGACTTGCTTTCAGAAGTTGTGAGTAGGCCCCATCCCTAGAGGTTTTTAAGAAAAGACTGGACAGCCCCTTGACTAAAATGGCATATGGTTGAGTAGAGGGTTGGACTAGAAGACCTCCAAGGTCCTTTCCAGGTCTATTCTGATTGCTTGATTGAACTGGCAGAAGGGTTTGCCTTCAGAAGTTGTGGGCCCTCCATCCCTGGAGGTTTTTAAAGAAAAGACCGGACGGTCTGGAACGATATTGGGTCTCCTGCTTGAGCAGCGGGTTGGACTAGATGTCCTCCAAGGTCCCTTATTCTCATTCGCTTGGATCCTTCTTCAAAGTGGCTGCCATGAAGAAAGCAGAGTAGTCACTTTCTTTCCCTGCACACTCGTCCTGACCTCACAATGCCCAATCAACTCCTAACCCAATTAAATCTTGTAATTGGCGATTCTGGCACCCAGGAGGGTGTTATCTGAGCTCCTGGCCACTGTCTCTCCATTTGATGGTGTCCACGCATCCTTCCACTAGAGATTACTGGAAAAGGTGGAGGACATTGTGAACCCTTTCATCGTTGGCCAGGTGAGGAGAAGCGGACTTTGGCTTGGCCGTGTTGCTACAGACAAGCAGTGTTTGGGAGCATTGAGTTCTGCCACAGACCTACTTGATTTAAATTAAAAAAAAAAACACTTTCTCTGTTGCTTTTTCTTGGAAGATTTGTTTGGCAAATCAACACATTGGCTCTCCAAAGCACATTGGATTGGCTAAAACCTTACCCAAGAATCGGTCCGTTTGAGGCCAAGATGTGATCTAGCACTTCTCTGAATGACCATTCGAAGTTATAACAACTCTGCAAAGAAGTGAGTTATTATTATTTTTTGTCCACACTTATGACCGTCACAGCATCCCATGGGGCCCATGATCCAAATTCGGATGCCTTGGCAACTGGTTCATATTTATGACGGTCGAAGTGTCCCTGGAGTACGGATGCGGCGGCTCAGTGGCAAAGACGCTGAGTTTGTCAATCAGAAAGGTTGGGGCAGTTTGGCGGTTCGAACCCCTAGCGTCGCGTCATGGAGGGAGCTCCCAGCTTCTGCCGACCTAGCAGTTTGAAAGCATGTAAAGAAACATGCAAGTGGAAAAATAGGGGCCACTTTGGTGGGATGGTAACGGTGTTGTGTGCGCCTTCGGCGTTCAGTCCTGCTGGCCACATGACCACGGAGACGTCATCGGACAGTGCTGGCTCTTCGGCTTTGCAACGGAGATGAGCACCACCCCTTAGAGCTGGAAAGGAGTAGCACGGATGTATGAAGGGAACCTTTATCTTTACTTAGTGTCCCCAGGGGTACGTGATCCCCTTTTGTAACCTTCTGACAAGGAAAGTCAACGGGGTCGTTTAACAACCAGGTGGCTAAATTATGAACTGCTATGATTCACTTAACAACTGAGGCCAGAAAGGTGGTAAAAGGGAGTGAAACTCACTTAACCAATGTCTCACTTAACAACAGAAATTTGGGGTTGAGTTATGGTCATAAGTCTCAGTATATTCTCCGTAGTACTGCAGAGAGGTTGTCGGGTATCATCGTAATGAGCCAGAAAAAGGCCTGATATTTACCAATGATCCAACTATAAGCTTTGACACATCGGATACAAAAGTAGGATGTAGGAAAATGATTTCTGTCTCACGCCTCTCAAATGGCTCAAAGATCTATTCTCTTTTTTCACCCCACCTCTTATTCTCCACCATCCCCGTGGCATTTTCCTTCTCATTATGAATGATCTATGAATTTCCATTCCTTGGTCTTCGAAGCTGCCATTTACAGCCTCTCCTATAATTACAGGAAATTAATTTGTTTAAAATCGGTGCGCCGATAAGGAAGGGCGGGTTGAGGGAAAGAAACTTTCTCAAACCGACAGAAAAGGGAGAGAGAGAGAGAGAGAGAGAGAGAGACGAAATAAGAGAAAAGAGACAGAAGAAGAGAGAGAAAAGAGAGAGAGAGAGAGAGAGAGAAAAGAGAGAGAGAAAAGAGAGAGAAGAAAAAAGGCAGAAAAAGAGAGAAGAGAGAGAAAGAGAGAGAGGAGGAGAGAGAAAGAAAGAGTCAAAGAGAGATAAGAAGAGAGAAAAGACAGAAAAAGAGAGAGAAAAGAGAGAGAAGAGAGAAAGGGAGAGAAGAAAGAAAGACAAAGAGAAGACAGAGAGAGGAGAAGAGAGGAAGGACAAAGAGAGAGAAAAGAGAGAGAGAAAGAGAGAGAAAAGAGACGGAAAAAGAGAGAGAAGAGAAAGAGAAAGAGATAGAAGGAAGAGAGAGAAAAGGAGAGAAGACAGAGAGAGGAGAAGAGAGAAAGACAAAAAGAGAAAAGAGACAGAAAAAGAGAGGGAAAAGAGAGAGAAGAGAAAGAGAGACAAGACAGAGAGAGAGAGAAAAAGAGAGGGGAGAGAAACAACTTCAATAAATCCCAGCTACTTTTTGGCGTCCTGTCTCTGAGCAGAATTAAATTGCCTTGACACTGACTCAACTTTTAATTTTAATACAATGAATCTCTTTGTGATGCATCGAATCTGTGAAATGAATTAGAAACAAAGGGGGTCCGTTTCTTCCTTGGATTACCTCATTGGCACAAAGATAGCTGCAAAACATCTCCTCTCTAATCTTGGTGACTCAACCGTCTCTACTCAAACCCTGTGAGGAGCTGGGTGGGTTCAATCAAGGAGAACATTGGCAGCCTGGGGTCGAACTGTGGCTTCCTTGGTGCCTTCTGAGCTTGGTGGTTTTCTTGAAGAGGTTTCATGACCCTCATCAATGCTTGAGTGGTACAGAGCAGTACTAGCACTGACGGTGTTACCTAGTTGAGTAATGAAATGTCTGCAAAAAAAGCCCCACCAAGCTCAGAGGGCACCAAAGATGCCGCAGTCCTCGTCTTCCTCTTTGCAAACCAAGCTCCCTTCTAGCACTGATGATGTTACCTAGTTTGGGTAACGAATATTTGAAAAGAATAACAGAATGTAACAGAGTTGGCAGGGACCTTGGAGGTCTTCTAGTCCAACTCCTTGTTCAAGCAGGAGAACCTATAGCATTTCAGACAAATGGTTGTCCAATCTCTTCTTAACGACTTCCAGTCATGGAGCATCCACAACTTCTAGTGGCAAGCTGTTCCACTGGTTAATTGTCCTCACCGTTAAGAAATCTCTCCTTAATTCCAGGTTGCTTCTCTCCTTGATGAGTTTCCATCCGTTGCTTCTTCTCCTGCCTTCTGGTGGCTTTGGAGAATAGCTTGACTCTACTCTTCTTTGGGGCAGCCCCTTAGATGTTGGAGGACTGCTATCAAGTGTACCCACCTAGCTAACTTTCCCCTCTCAAATGAGGCACCTTCCCCCGTTCCTGGTTACCCAATTTGTCATAGCTTTGAACCCAACCCAACTGATTGTCTGTGAATACAACCCAAGGAAAAGAGACCAAACTCTTGCGTGTAGTTCTATTATTGCTCTGGAGGGCTATAATTGAAGATGGATGGTCGGCCTGAAACACAAAGTTGTATAAGATAAACATCCTTCTGAAAGATGACAGGTGTTTAGAAAACTTCTCTATGATGGAGAGAAGGCTTAGGCTTCTAAAAATAGAGAGAGAAACAAGAGTTGATCTGCAAGTTGATCTTTGTCGTATTTAAACCAGAGACTCAAGAACACCTCGGAGAACATTGGTAATCAAGTGATGCTCAGATGCAGCCCGGGAGACATTCCATATTCCTGCTTGTTCAGAAGAATCCAGATTCAACCCTGGATGGACAGAGCTTTGGAAAACTCTTCCATGAGAAGTCCTCCCCCTGAAATTTAGTGGGTTTATCGATGAGGAAACCACCCACCATTCCAAAAACTCCTGGTAGAGGTGGGTTGAAATGACTCAACTAGAGGGTGAAGAATATAGGTTTGGGGACCATACAGATAAGATATTGTCCAGTGGCTTCTCATCACAGTAGCTGTCTCCAGTCCCATTAGAAACTGGCCCTTCTAATCTCCCCATTGTTTTTCCAGATCTTGTTGGCAATTCCATTTTTGGGGACCTTCCCTGAATATTTTAACAGTGATAGTCTTCTCCTTTGTCTTCTCTCTTTCTCCACTCCATAACACACCCTGTCCTTTATAGAACTGATGACATTACCTAGTTGGGTCATGAAAGGTCTGCAAGAAAACAGCCAAGCTCAGAGAGCACCAAGGGCCCCACAGTCCTCCTCCTTCTTTTCTAAACCCAACTCCCCTTCCAGCACTGATGACGTTACCTAGTTGGGTCATGAAACGTCTGCAAGAAAACTGCCATGATCAGAGAGCACCAAGGACCTCACCGTTCAACCCTGAGCTACAGATCCTCCCCTTCTAGCGATGGCAAGATATTTCACCAGAACACAGCACAACTTCCAGAACATTCGAAAACAAAGGTAGGAAAACCGAAGGCCAAGAAAACTTTTCATGGAAGGGGGAAGAGAATTTCAAAGAAGGTTTTAAGCCAAATTCCATGTTTCCCCAGCTCAGACTCTATGGATTGGCTTTGGGTGTAATCTTCAAGGGAATTTCCTCCATTGTCCTGATTTTTTGGAATGCAGGTTAAATTATTTGACTCAGTCAATTTTTAATCCATAAACACAGCTGGCTTGAAAAAGAAAAACACACACACAACAACAATCCCGGTTTAAAATCTCCGAATTTAAACAGTTAGGTAACTGAAAGGGGAAAATAAGAAGGAGAAGGATTCAAACTTCCACTATGGGTTTATTTATTGGTTTTTTTAAGGACTTTGGATGCAAACCCTTCTGGAGGCCTGACAGCCCTTGAAACGATACCCAAAAATAAACTTGCAAACCTGAAGATAAGACGTTTCTCAGCCTTTTTCTTTTTCTTTTTAAGAATAGAGAAGTGGAAAGAAGGAGGAAGATGGAGAGCTAACCCTTTTGTTGTGTTTTGTTTTTGTTTTTTTTCCAATCCAGTAGTAAACATCAGATAGGGGGGAAAAAAAACCCTCTCCCTTCTTTTTCCCTTCCTCTCCCCTTTCCATGCTCTTCAAACACTACGAAATTAATCGTTTGAGGAACAGGAACACCGTTCCCCCTGTTTCACCCCCCAAATATAAGCTCTGTGTACACTGTTTATATATCTAAATGAGATACAGTATTACTCTTGGCGGGGTGGATAAAGTTGGACCAAAAATAGACAAAAGAACAGCTCGGAATCATCAACCTGACTCTAAAATGTACTGACATCTCTCTCTCTCTCTCTCTCTCTCTCTCTCTCTCTCCCTCCCTCCCTCCCTCCCTCTCTCTCCCTCTCTCAATCTCTCTCCCTCCCCCCTCTCTCAATCTCTTTCTCAATCTCTCTCTCCCCGCCCCCCACTCATTCTGTGCCCTCAGTGGGCTGAGACTCAAAGTGAAGTTCAAACAAGTTCATCTTGTTGAATAAATGAAGTATCTCTTTCGTAGCAGCCAAAACTTGGAACAGCCCACAGCAGAGAAGGAAATGGTGTTCCTTTTGCCTTCATTTAAACGTTGTCTATGGTGGCACTTAGAAACCCTGGTCAAGATGATGATGAGCTAAAGATTTATACCCAAAGAAGATGGGGTTAATCAATCTATCAATCTATCTATCTATCTATCTCTATCTCTATACCTCTATCTCTCTCTCTCTCTCTCCCTCCATCCATCCATCCATCCATCCATCCATCCATCCATCCATCCATCTATCTATCTATCTATCTATCTATCTATCTATCTATCTCTATCTCTATACTCTCTCTCTCTCTCTCTCTACCTCTATCTATCTATCTATCTCTATCTGTCTCTATCTATCTATCTATCTATCTATCTATCTATCTATCTATCTATCTCTATCTCTATACTCTCTCTCTCTCTCTCTCTACCTCTATCTATCTATCTATCTCTATCTGTCTCTATCTATCTATCTATCTATCTATCTATCTATCTATCTATCTATCTCTATCTCTATACTCTCTCTCTCTCTCTCTCTACCTCTATCTATCTATCTATCTCTATCTGTCTCTATCTATCTATCTATCTATCTATCTATCTATCTATCTATCTAT
>NW_020769362.1:2799012-2809583 GCF_900518735.1 Pseudonaja textilis
TATTCTATTCTATTCTATTCTATTCTATTCTATTCTATTCTATTCTACCCTATGACTATTATTAAGTATTGTACCTGATGATTCTTGACTCTTGACAAATGTATCTTTTCTTTTATGTATACTGAGAGTATTTGCACCAAAACAAATTCCTTGTGTGTCCAAGGAATAAAGGCCAATAAAGAATTTTATATATATATTTTATATATTTTCGTAGATTTTCACTGGTACAGGTATGCAGGTCTTGGCATGTTTGGGTCTTTTCCCATGTAAGATTGAAAGTATCTATCTATCTATATATGTTTATACACACATACACTAGATAGATAGATGATAGATAGATAGATAGATAGATAGATAGATAGATAGATAGATAGATAGATAGATAGATAGATAGATAGAACAATCAACCCATGGAACAAAACTTGCCTTCAGACGTTGTGGAGTTTTATCCCTGGAAGCTTTCAAGAAGAGACTGGACTACCATTTGTCAGAAATGGAGTAGGGTCTCCTGCTTGGGCGGGGGCGGGGGGTGGGACTAGATGACCTGCAAGGTCCCTTCCAACTCTGTTCATCTGATAAGGTTACACTCCGGAGAAAGAGGGTGGGCGGGGGGGGGGGTTGCATCGTTGTTTAGGAAACTCGGGTCAGTCTCACTGCAGGAGGCGGGCGGCCTCCTCAGGGGCTCTTCCTCAGGGGGGAAAAAGGGGGGGAAAGGGGATCTTTCTCCCCTCCGCACACCTGAGGGTGCCTCTTTCGCTCAGCCCACGTGCCGGGCAAGCAGGTGGCGAGCGCGCGAAGCTCCGTCCGCGCAGGCGCGCCCGAGCTCGCTGACCAGACCGTGACCATTCTCTCCGGCCATCCCCCGCCCGTCCAGTCTCCGCTGCCCGCCGCTTTCGCCCTTGTCCAGAGAGCTGAGCATTATGCGACACGCTTTGGGGTTGGTGTCACACAATGTGCCCTGGTGCGCTCCACAGCCTGGGAAATGCCTAGGGTGCCAGAGAAATGCTGTGTAGGGGTCTCCTGCGGGAGAGGGGGGGCGGGGCTGGACTAGATGACCTCCAGGATCCCTTCCAACTCTGTTCTTCTATGAGAACAGAGCTGAGCATCACCCTGGGCTTTTGGGAAGACAGCCTGTGGATAGGGTAGGATAGGATAGGATTAATAATAGAAGAAGGGAAGAGAAGGGAAAGGAAGGGAAGGGAAGGATAGGATTAATAAAAGAAGAAAGGAAGAGAAGATAGGATTAATAATAGAAGAAGAGAAGAGAAGAGAAGAGACCTCCAAGGTCCCTTCCATCTCTATTCTGAATGAGAATGAGAAGAAAAGAGCTGGAAGGGACCCTGGAGGTCTTCTAGTCCAGCCCCCTGCTCAAGACCCTATAGCATTTCACACAAGCAACTTTCCACTCTTTTCTTAAACCCCTTCAACTTCTGGATGCCTCCCTGTCCTATTGTCCCCAATTATTAGTTCCTATTTCTTGTACTTAAACTTATGTTTATTCTTGTTTCTGTTATATTGTAAGCTTTTGACAAAGAAAACAAATCCATCAATAAAAATAAATCAATAAAATAAACTCATTCCACTGGTTAATTGTCCTCACTATGAGGAAGTTTCTCCTCAGCTTCAGGTTGCTTCTCTCCTTGTTTAGTTTCCATCCTTTGTTTCTTGTCCTTTCCTGTCCTTTGGAGAATAATTTGACCCCCATCTTCTTTGTGGCAGCCTCTCAAATGTTGGAAGACTGCTATCCTCTCCCCGCTAGTCCTTCCTTTCTCTAGACTCGCCAAGCCCAATTCCTGCAGCCATTCCTCGTGTGTTTTGGTTCTCCAACCTTTAATCATCTTAGTTGGTCTTCTCTGAAGGCAGCCAAGTCCAAGAAAAATCCTATGGAAATGGCAAAACAAGGACACCAGAAGCAGAGTAAGACAGCTGAGTAAAAACAGATGCAGAACCGTTTGCACATACTTAGCTTGAAAAGAATACATAAAGTAAATCCCGCGCATTGAGACCAACTCCAGGAATGCCTCCTCATTGGGTGCCCCTTTGGACTGCAGAGCTTGCCAAATACCACATGAATTTCTAAGGATGTTGAGGTTTATTTAAGGTTTAAGGGGAGGTGGGCAGTTTCTTGGAGAAAAAGACCTAAATTAAGATGACAATATTGAAAGAACAGTCAGTTCCTTGCTGACTCCTCTGTTCCATTGATTGTATCTATGGCCTAGCTTGGCGTCTCTCTTCATTTAATCCTCTCTCTCTTTTATTTTTTCATTGAACTCTATCGTTTGCCACCATCATAAACAGTAGCTTTACACCAGTTAACCAGTGTGAATCCAAGCATTTGACTTTTTTAAAAAAGATTTTCACTGATTTATTCAATGTCTACGGCAACGCTTCTCCTCTGCGTTAATTCTGGGCAGCTGGATCCCAGTTTAGGATATGAGACTTTACGCAATTTGGTATTTTAATGTATTCATCATTTTGTATTCCTTTATTTTACTTAGGTCAGGGACGGGTGGTGGCTCAGTGGGCTAAGAAGCTGAGCTTCTCGATCAGAAAGGCTGGCAGTTCGGCGGTTCGAATCCCTAGCGCCGCGTCATGGAGTGAGCTCCCAGCTTCTGCCAACCTAGCAGTTCGAAAACATGTAAAAATGCAAGTAGAAAAATAGGGACCTTTGGGAATACTTTCCCTTTGGTGGGAAAGTAACAGCGTTCCATGCGCCTTCGGCATGTAGTCATGCTGGCCACATGATCATGGAGACGTCTTTGGACAACACCGGTTCTTCGGCTTTGTAACGGAGATGAGCACCACCCCCTAGAGCCAGAAACAACTAGTACGTATGTGTGAGGGAAACCTTTACCTCTATTTTACTAGGTATTTAAAAGGCTGAAATCCAACATTCCTGCCATCCTAACTCTTGTCCATCCATGTTTGAAAAAGGGGAGGAAAGGATATTGCTCACCAAACCAAGGCTAAAACAGATGGAGATCTGGTTGACCTATCTAACGCATCAACACTATGGTTAGATTCACACGTAATGCTAGGCCATGATTTGCTGATGATTTGTTGAAAAAAAACCACAGTTGGCTGGCTCAATTCTCACGTTGCTCAAATTAAAAAGAGTTCGCTTTTTAAAAAAGAATCCAATCAAATAGGAACCCAACCAATACCAATTGTCAACTCATAAAATATTTCTAGGGTCTTTTTAAGAGTTGCCAAGAGAAAGGGAGGAGGTTTGAAAGAGTAGTGGGGCAGCTTGGAAATCGAAAGTGCATTCCATAAATAGTTTTCAAAGATAGCAACTAGGTGACTGAAATTTCTGCTGGGCAAAATTCTAATTGGAGAATATGATTGATGATTCTTGGCTATGGACATGTCTCATTGGAGAATATGAGTTATGATACACCCAAGGGGTGGGGGAAAACCAGGATCAAGGGTGACGATGTGTCTCAGAGTCGGTTACACCCAGGCAGTGCCAGACGTGTTAACTCTCAATAAATCCTTTTGAAGTTTTGGAAGTTTGGCTCGAGTCTCATGATTTAATTGGGGGTGGCTGCCAGAATCCTGACAATCAAGTTCAGTGATGGACAAGAAGTAAAGTTAAGCATTTGTTTGCCATCGAAACCAGGAATTAGATCCAGTTTTCCTGCTTCCCCAGTTCCTTGGTTGTTTAGATGTTTTAAAATATGAGTCCTGCAGGCATTCAAAAAAAAAGTCCTTGGATATATTAGGTAGCTGGTAACTTGTAAATCAAACACATTCCTCTTTTTGTTTGTCCCATTGAAGATGGCAGCTTTCCATTTTCTCTGGGCTTCAGCTGTCTGACTCTTCTTCCTCCATCCCTGTGATTCCAGGCCCAAATATGCTATAAGAACTGGAGGACCAACAGTATAATCATGGGGAAACCATGCACTATTTATTTAGGAGCGGAAGAGAATTGTCCAAAGGAGGAACTTGCATCCACAGTACAGAACACAGAATAACGGACTTGGAAGTAATCTTGCAGGTCTTCTAATCCAATCTTTTACTCAAACAGGAGACCCAATCCCATTATGGCCAAAGGCTGTCCAGTTTCTTCTTGTAAACCTTCAGTGATAGAGCACTCACAACTTCTGGAGTCAAGGAGTTCCACTGGTTAATTGTCTTCACTTTCAGGAAATTTCTCCTTAGTTCTAGGTTGCTTCTCTCCTTGATTGGTGTCCATCCATTGCTTCTTGTTCAGCCTTCAGGAGCTTTGGAGAATAGCCTGGCTCCCCCTTCTCTGTGACAGCCCCTCAAATATTGGAAGACTGCTATGATGTCATCCTTAGTCCTTCTCTTTGTTAGATTAGACATACCAGACTAAACTAAACATCTTCAACCTTGTTTATCTTATAGCACGGGGTAGCAGAGTTGAAACCTATTGTCTTCTCAGAGGCTTATGAATTATGGCCTCAAGACTCATCTTTGAACTGTAATTAACATTTGATCAATGTAGGGTACTTTCCAGTTCATTTACTTGGAGAAAAATGCTGACTTCCTCCCCTCCTCAGGCATTTTTTTTCCTCTCTACTAAGGCACATTGCTATATTTTTCTTTCCATGTGGTTTAAATATTTTCCATTGGGATAGCCAAATTTAATTCTCCCTCAAGAAAACCTCAGGTTTCATTAGATGCCATATCAAAGTTCTTTGGCTTTCTTTTTCTTTTCTTTTTTTCTTCTTCCTCTTCTCTGAATAACTGGGTAGAGAACAGGTTGGTCATTGTGGTCTTCTCCACCAAATGTTCTGCTCTTCAAGCCCTATGACGCTTTCCAGCTAAAATAGAAAGTCATTGCAAGGATCCCCAGTCATAATAACACTGGGAAATGCACTGGGAGATCTTCTGGATGGCATCTCATCCAAACTTCCCTACTCTAGCAGAAACTCAAAATAGCAGGAATATCCTCATCGCAAGCTCAAGAACCTTGTCCTACTGGATGGAAAACCCATAATTCTTTCCCCAGTCCTGTGACTCCCTATGGGGAACTTACTATTGTATAATGTTATTGTCTGAGTTCTACACCTATTATTGTTTTTCCTCTGGATTTTCTCACCTGTTGATTTTATCAGGCATTTAAAGGATGGTCAGCTTCTTGGATTCCAAAATTACTTCCCCCCCCCCCCCCCCCTATTATTTTATGTGAATGATTTGTGGAGGTAATATTTTCTCAACACGCATGTTCCTTCTCATGGTAAAGCCATAACAACAACCAAGCTCCTACAAGGGATGAGCCTCTCGGTCCAAATCAAGTCAAGCACAACTTCCACTAAGCCAAGAATGACATGTGTGTAGATCAAGAAGACTTTGCTAATAGTTACCATTTGCAGCCTCATTTCTACGGCGAAAAGCTGAACAGAAGACACACATAATATTGAAGCTTTCCAGAATTCACTTTTTATGCAGCCCCATCACAGTAGACAATTAAGAAGCATTTCAGTTGTATCCCACTGTTTTGGTACAGCTAAATCATTGTAGAAGGGTAGATGCTGGGGCTATCCATTATGTTAACATTTATTGCCTTAGCTCCTGCAGAAAATTCTCCAGAGATCAAGATAGAATTCAAATTTTCTCTTCTCTCTCTCTCTCTCCCTCCCTCTCTCTTTCTTGCTCTCTCTCTCTTCCTCCCTCTTTCTCTCTCTTTCTCTCTCTCTCCAGAGCAGCTCAAGCTTACCCTATATGTAAAGAATGGCAAGTTAGTTATGAATAATTCCACTTTTCATTATTTTTGGAGAAAGATAGAAACTTCAACCAAGCTTGATTCCTGGAGACAATTGATCCCCCAACCAGTCCAACTTTGCCTTTTGCAAAATCAACAAAAGTCAAATAAGACCTTGAAATTTGCTGGAACTTTAGTTTTGATTAAAAAGTTCTCTGCAACACTGAGCCAATGAATAAGTTCAGCCTAGCACTAGTCAGTTTGAATGTGTGGAGCCATCTTTGTCCCGACTGGGAAAATGATGGTCAGGGCATTTGCAATGTGACTTGGAAATATGAAACCCAGCATCTGAGGTTAGACTTTTAGGTGTGCCCACCATCATACGAAAGCTGTGTTTTGCAGGCCAAGTTGTACTTTGGATGTGGGTTCCCTGTGCTATGGAAAAAGCCAATGCTTACTCATTTGGGAACTTTTTGCAAGACACTGACAGAAAATTAAAAGTTGGTTTTGAGATTTGAAGATTATATTTAGATCAGATTATAGAAATAACGTAAATGAATCTTAGACTAGGAGTATTTTTACTTATATCTGTACTGAAAAAAGTTGGGAGTCATTCCTTTTCTATTTTTCATTCTTTCTCTTTTATTCTTTCCTGGGCTTTTAACCTCTCTCTCCCTCTTTTTTTTTAAACCACCCATTCTTTGTATGTTTTAGCCATCATTTTTGTTGTTCTTCTCTGTGTTTTTTTCCAGAGTCTCAACATATTTTGTATCTCTTTTTTAAAAAAAAAACTTTTCCCTTATTTGTTTATCTTTTACCTTTGTATTTAAGTTATATTTAAAAAAATTAGGAAAATACCAATGCTTATCCAACTGGTTTCAGAGATATAACATCATCTCCTGCAACAATGGTTAAAAAGAGAATTATGCCCTTGACCCCTTCAATGTAATTTGATAAGGTCACACCTGGAAAACTGCATCACACTTTGGTCACCATGAATGCAAAAAAGATGTTGAGACTCTAGAAAGAGTGCAGAGAAGAGCAACGAAGACGATTAGGGGACTGGAGCCTAAAACATATGAAGAATGGTTGCAGGAACTGGGTATGTCTGGTCTAGTGAAGAAAAGGACCAGGGGAGACAGGATAGCAGTCTTCCACTATTTGAGGGGCTGCCACAAAGAAGAAGAAGGGGTCAACTTATTTTCCAAAGCACCAAAAAGCAAGACAAGAAGCAATGGATGGAAACTAATCAAGGAGAGAATCTAATGAGCAATGGATTGGATTCATGGAGCTCTGAGATCCCAATCTTAATTTTCACAATTTTATTAATACCCTGGACCACTTTTATCTAGATGCATGCATGCGCCAGGGAAACTGCCTCTCCTACCTCTTTGACAATAGCTCAGAATTTCCTTTCTTGGGTTTTCAACACTTGACATTCCTTGGATCGCTCTTCAAGTTAATTTATAGACTCTTGGCCATGGCAGTGACAGAGATCTCGGGACTGAAAAGAAAAAAGAAAAAGAGGAGAGGAACAGAATGTCTCTGTGTTCAGCAGTCAAGCAAAAGGATACTTCTGATATTTTTTCAAAGTAGCCAGCATTGAGGAACTGTTGTTTCCATTAAGCCTGGTCAGGCCAGATTTTTGTGAATTAATATCTGGTGGAAGCATTATTTGAGGAATTTTGAGCTGAAGAGCTTGAAACATCCCGATGTTCTGAATCCAGGGGAAACCACTGTGGAAGTTTAAGTCTGTTTTCTACGAGAGATAATTCATTGCATTTCTCCTGTTCAAGAGGAATTTCATTATTCCTCCTCCGCCGACGCCTTTCTGCAAACCTACTACTTATTAGCACTGATGATATTATCTAGTTGGGTTATGAAATGTCTTCAAGAAAACAACCAAGCACTAAGAGCACTGAAGACCCCACAGTTCTCCTCTTCCTCTTCTTCTTCCTCCTCCTCCATGTCTTTCTCCTCCTCCTTTCAGCAAAGCCCACTCTTTACTAGCACTGATGATATTACCTAGTTTGGTCATGAAATGTCTGTAAGAAAACAACCAACCTCTGAGAGCACTGAAGACCCCACAGTCCTCCTCCTCCTCCCTCTCTTAAACCCCACTCCCTTCTAGCACTGATGATGTTATCTAGTTGGGTAATGAAATATCTGCAAGAAAACAACCATGCTCAGAGAGCACCAAAGACCCCACAGTCCTCCTCCTCCTCCTCTTTCGTAACTCTGTGATGAATACTTCTGCAACCAAATAGCTTTGTTTTTCAGATTGATCCTTTTCCAGTACACGGTGCCACAGAAGAAGGAGGAGACAGAAAAGGAGATTTATGGGCTAATTGGGAAAGTCTGGTGTATAAGCAGAAAGCAGAGAATCAGCTTAGTGGATCATCACAGAAGGAATTATTAAAATGTCAAAAGCAAATCCAGCTAAAAGCAAATATCACTGAAAGGACTAAGGATATAGGTCTTCTCCAAGCAGCCTACCTTTGGGGCTCAAGAGGAAAAACAAAACAAGATGGTGTTTTTAATTTTATTGCCTGCAGATCTTTAAATGCAAGGGGGCCAGGTCCAGACTTACAGAGTTGGAAGAGACCTTAGAGGTCTTCTAGTCCAACCCCTGCTCAAGCAGGAGATCCTATATCATTGCAGACAAATGGTTGTTCAGACCCTCCTTGTTCTTCTGGAAAAGATTTGGTTTCTGTATTGGGCTGAAAGGAATAGCTAGAACACATGCATAGAGCATATGCCTGAGTTTTTCATCCCTGTGCCAAAGGAATTTTCTTTGGCAGCAAACAAGAAATTATAAAATGCTGACTCTACTCCCCCTACTAAATGGCAGGTTCCTTTTGGCTCTTTTCTCGTCATTTTAAAAGTTCTCCAGGAGACCATCCCTGCCAAAACAAATGTACAAGCAAACAAACAATTTCCCCTTGTACATAACCCCGCTCCTTAAGGTGTACTTTACGACTGTTAGTGAAAGGATTGAAATGAGACGTATACTGTATGTGGTGTTTATGGGGGTATATCCACAAGGGTTGTCTTTTGAGAGCTGAATGCAACGGAATTTCATTTTAATGTATGCTGATTAGTGGCCATTTAAAGTGACAATAAAGTTTCTATTCTATTCTATTTCCTTCCCTTCCATTCTACCCTACTCTATTCTATTTTCTGTTTTGTTCTGTTCTCTTCTACTCTACTCCACTCCATTCAACCTCACTTCACTCAATCCTATCCTATCCTACCCTACCTTACCCTACTCTATCTTCTCTTCTCTTCTCTTCTCTTCTCTTCTCTTCTCTTCTCTTCTCTTCTCTTCTCTTCTCTTCTCTTCTCCTCCACTCCACTTTGATTCCGCTTCTGCTTCCGCTTCCGCTTCCGATTCTATTCTATTCTATTCTATTCTATTCTATTCTATTCTATTCTATTCTATTCTATTCTTATTCTACTCTACTCTACCCTACGCTACTCTACTGTACCCTACCCTACCGTACCCTATTCCTATTCCTTTCTATCCTATCCTATCCTATCCTATCCTATCCTATCCTATCTTATCCTATGCTATCCTATCCTATCCTACCCTACCCTACCCTACCCTACCCCACCCTACTCTATCTTCTCTTCTCTTCTCTTCTCCTCTCCTCTCTTCTCTTCTCTTCTCTTCCTCTTCTCCTCCACTCCACTTTGATTCCAATTCCGATTCCGATTCCGATTCTATTCTATTCTATTCTATTCTATTCTATTCTATTCTACTCTACTCTACTCTACTCTACGCTACCCTACCCTACCGTACCCTATTCCTATTCCTATTCCTATTCCTATTCCTATTCCTTTCTATCCTATCCTATCCTATCCTATCCTACCCTACCCTACCCTACCCTACCCTACCCTACCCTACCCTATTCCTATTCCTATTCCTATTCCTATTCCTTTCTATTCTATTCTATCCTATCCTATCCTATCCTATCCTATCCTATTCCCTCTTAAGCATTCCAGGTCCTGCTTGTTCAGGCTGAACCAAATTTCAGTGTGTGTGGCTATTTTCACAAAAGGTCTCTGTTTCTCATTTCTTTGGAAAGCCTGACTAGGGAAAATGTCCAGGAGAGAAAATGGCCCTGCCATGAATTTTCCAGAGGTTTCAAGTCAGCGCCGGGCTGACGTTGCCTCTGTGGTTTCTCAGACCTGTTCTTCTCCCGGAAAACAGAAGCCTGTTTTCCGACATCCTCCTCGGTTGCTTGAGAGGGTCTTGCCAATTTTCACGGGGTGGCATTCCCAAGAAGCCTGCTGGATCGCGAATGCTATTACCAGGATTTATTGATTTATTGACAGGCCGCCCAAATCCCAGCAACTCTGTTCAGAAGGAAAAGTGATTCACAGGAAAGAAAAGCAACAGGCTGAGAAAAACGGACTGATCCCCACCAGCTGAACAAAGAAGAAATGTCAAAGTTTTGCTCAGCAGATTGCTGGAAAACTGAGATGGAAAATTTGTGTTGCGTAGTTCCTCTGGGAAAGGTCTACTATATCATATATCTACCTTATTACCTATGATACCTGTATTATAATATTTCATATTAATACAGCCTCCCTCCCACCCCCTCCTTCCTCTCTCCATCACCCACACCTATCTACCTACTTATCAATCTTCCTTCCCTCCCTCCCTTTCCTACCTTCCTTTATTCCAACCTTTCTTCCTTCCTCTTCCTTCCTTCTTCTTCCTTCCATCCTTCCTTCCTTTCTTTCTCCCTTACTCATTCTCTCCTTCCTGCCTGCCTTCTCCTTCCTCCCTCCCTCCCTCTCTCCTCTTCTTTCTTTCTTTCTTTCTTTCTTTCTTTCTTTCTTTCTTTCTTCCTTCCTTCCTTCCTTCCTTCCTTCCTTCCTTCCTTCCTTCCTT
>NW_020769362.1:2815973-2827930 GCF_900518735.1 Pseudonaja textilis
GATAGATAGATAGATAGATAGATAGATAGATAGATAGATAGATAGATGAGAGAGAGAGAGAGAGAGAGAGAAAGAGAGAGAGAGATGGATAGAGATAGAGAGAGATAGAGAATAGAGAATAGAGATAGAGATAGATGGATATATATATATATATATGGTATTCAGCTTTGTTCAGGTATTTTCCCACGTCATTCTAGTTGTGCTTTTAAAGTTGTAGCAACGTTTCGGCAGAATCTCATCTGCCATCATCAGGCTTCTGTATTGTGTTTGTCTGCAAGTCAGGCTTTCACAGCCATTTCTGTTTTAAATTTGGTGCTAGCCTACTCTATACGGGGGAGAGAGAGAGAGGGAGGGAGGGAGGGAGGGAGGGAGAGAGAGAGAGAGAGAGAATGAATGAATGTAGGACAAAATAAATCTGATGGCCATGCTCTACGTATTAAGTTTCCCCCACAAAAAGAAAAAGGAACCATTTACAAATAAAATGTTATTAAAGTTTCAGCCAAATAACGTTTGGAAAGCTTCTTAAATCCCACCTCTCTAACTACGGCTTCATGCATGAAAAATAAAGGAAAAGCAGTGTATAATGGAGAAATGGCTCCAATGGCTTTGGAGAAAAACTAGATAATTAGGTAAATCCTCGAAGCTTGTGGTTTTCCCATCCAATGCAAGCCATATTTCCCTTTTTAGGGGGGAAAACGGCTATATATGCACAGATCTGGGGGAAAGCCACGTTGATTTGCTGGGAGAAGGGTATGGTTTCTATCTTAAATTTGTTTTAATTGCTTCTCCTTTTGAGGAGAGCTTGGAGCGGGGGAGAAATGGGACAGAGATGTTAGCTGTTGCCCATGCCAAACGATTGAATGAGAGTGTGAAACTGGCTTTCTCTTGGTTGTGATTAGGAGCCAAATGGCAACAGAGAGAGAAAGGAAGGGAGGAATTGGAAGCCTTCCCACCAACGTCTACTATGATGGCATCTCTGAGATAGTCTCCAAACAAGAGTTCTTTCTTTCGCTCCTCTCTCAAACTTTAGAGCCACCCCCCAAAAGATCGTTAGGGTAGAGTATTGATGGAAGTGACCAATCAATTTTCTGTGGCTAATTAAGAGTGGGAGAATGAGAGACATCCATGCATAGCAGTCCAAAAAAAAAAAAACAATACTGATGACGGTTCTTTTTTCTTTTCTTTTTTTCCAATGTGTAGATCTTGTTAAATCTCATTCGATAACAGAACAGAGTTGGAAGGGATCTTAGAGGTCTTCTAGTCCAACCCACTGCTCAAGAAGGAAACTTTACACCATTTCAGCCAAATGGCTGTCCAGTCTCTTCTTAGAAACCTCCAGTGTTGGAGCAGCCACAACTTCTAGGTGCAAATTGTCCCACTGATTTATTGTTCTCACGGTCAGGAAATTTCTCCTTAATTCTAGGTTGCTGCTCTCCTTGATCAGTTTTCATCCATTGTGTCAACTTGTAAAGCACTCCTGTGCCTGTTTTCGAGTTGCCGTAAGCAGGAAGGGAGAAAGGAGGGGGCAACCAGTGATCCCCTGGGCAATGACGTTAACCCTCTGGAGCGCTTTCCTATCTGCCCCCGTGCAATTGGCAAACCAGACAGATGTGCAGTAAGTTAAGATACTCTCTATGATGCAGCGGTAGAAGGTCACCAGCAGCTTCTCATTCCTTTGTCGTCTCCTGAGTCATCTTAATAGCAGATTTAAGGGAAATTTTGCACCAGGAATAGCAGTGGCACAGCGTTCGGCTATCCAAAGACCGGTGACAACGAGATCCCAGCGCATTTCAGCAAAGGCAAAGACCCCGTCACAAACTCTGCAATTCTTTGGAGCGAGTTCTTTCCAAGCCGGGAAGAAAATCCTGCCTCTGGCAATTAAGCGCCTTTCATTTCAGGAAGAATAGCCGAACTATTATGAAGTCCCAGACGGGTTTCCTCTAAATGGCCTGAATTTCTCGAGAGCTAAAACAAAAGGCCCCATTCCTTCTTCCACCGAAAACCTTGCCCTGCTAACGGTTTTTTTCTCGTTGAAGCAGCGCCAGTGAAGGGAGGGACTGTTCACAGGAGAACTAAAATTAGGCCTCAGGCTTTGTTAAATCCGTGAGGTTGGGAGAAGTTTAAATGAAGTCATCGTAAACAGTCTCCCTCTCTTCCTCACTGGATGCAAAGGAGGAAAGGGGAAAGAGTCATCGCTTTCAACTTCAGGCGGTTTACATGACGGATTCGTTTGGGCAGCTGCCTGGGTGGTCACAGTTAGTCAATCCCCGCAGGCAAAATTTAATGAATTGATGTGGACAGGCGATAGAGAGAGAAGGAGCAGGATCTGCCTAATCATTCTGCTTTTCTGTAGCCAGGGATATCAAACCTGAATCTGTGTCCTTCCTTCCTTCCTTCCTTCCTTCCCTTCCTTCCTTTCTCTGCTCCTCCCTCCCACTTTTCTTTCTCTTTCTTTCTTTCTTTCTTTCTTTCTTTCTTTCTTTCTTTCTTTCTTTCTTTCTTTCTTTCTTTCTTTCCCTTTCTTCCTTCTTCCCTTCTTTTTCTTCCTTCTTTCCCTTGTCCCTCCTTCTTTCTTTCCTTTCTTTCTCTCCATTCCTTCCTCCCACCTGCCTTCTTCCTTCCTTCCTCTGTCCCTCCTCCCATTTTTCTTTCTCTCCCTGTCTTCCTTCCTTCCTTCCTTCCTTCCTTCCTTCCTCTGTCCCTCCCTCCCACTTTTCTTTCTCTTTCTTTCTTTTTCTTCCTTCCTTCCTTCGTCCCTCCTTCCCTCTTTCTTTCTTTTCTTTCTCTCCATTCCTTCCTCCCACCTGCCTTCTTCCTTCCTTCCTTCCTTCCTTCCTTCCTTCCTTCCTTCCTTCCTCTGTTCCTGCCTCCCACTTTATTTTTCTTTCTTTATTTCTCTATCTGTGTCTCTCTGTCTCTGTCTCTCTAAATTTTATTTATTTCAAAGATAACACTAAAAACTCCACAAAAAGAGAAAGGCCAAAAAGACCCAAGAACAACCAGAAACACACACACACATAGACACACACACACACACAAAGTGCGCACAACAAATATAGAGCCATCATTAAACTTATATTGTTCACCCTCGTTGAATGTTGACAAATATGTCTCAAATAAATGTCATAATTTCTACCCCACCCTTGCCCAATGGGTCTACAGACAATTATAACCTTTCTCCACTATACTTGCTATATTTACTACCGTACTATTTTACAGGACAGTTCTTTAAAACATATCTCATCTTTAGAAATCTAATGTCTTTTTGTCTCCATCGGGGGGGTTTGGGTGGCCAACCTGGTGAGATCTTATTCATTCTTTCTTGCAATATTCCCTAATGTATGTCTCTTGTACAGAAATTCAAAGGGATGTGGTGGCTCAGTGGCTAAGACGCTGAGCTTGTCAATCAGAAAGGTCGGCAGTTCAGCGATTCAAATCCTTAGTGCCGCATCACAGAGTGAGCTCCTGTTTCTTGTCCTGGCTTCTGCCAACCTAGCAGTTCGAAAGCATGTAAGAAAAATGCAAGTAGAAAAATAGGGACCCCTTTGGTGGGAAGGGAACAGCGTTCCATGATCACGGAGATGTCTTCGGACAGCGAAAGAAAAATATTTGACTAGCTAGAATCGCGAGCTCGCTGCTGAATTCACATCTAGAGAAACGGAAGAGAAAAACTGGAAGTAATTGGAACGGCCCCAAAGAATAGAAAAAGTTTATCCTCACAGATAAATAGGATATACATCAAGAAATTTTGTGGGATCTAATTTCTGACATACATGACAATTCATACTAGAGAACATTTTCCTTAGCAATATCTGAAAATGATGGCCGGAAAATAAAAATTCAAATGTTACACTGGAAGACCAGGGCATTCACCCCCAAGCCAATCGACGTAAACTATGATGCTACGTAGGTTTTCCCTGGTAGCCCTTCCTTTTTATGTAGTTTGAACAACCATCCTACAAGCCTTTCGTTTTCCCTCTCTACTGACCCATGGTTTCAGCACCATGGGGTTGAACAGCGACCCTGTTAGAAATTTGATGAAATATTGCGATTAGTGCTTGAATGTGACAGAAAACAGAGCCCATGTTGAGGTGAGTGTCGTGTTTAAGGAAGGCACGTGTCAAAAGCCTTATCATCACCTCCTGATCAGCCTTGCTTTGCACACCAGCATCGAAACCACAAGAAGCATTGCACAATCAAATATTCAGGGGAATGCTGGGGAGGCTAAACTACTTCTCCTGGCTTCACTATCGCCGTGGTTCACAATTCAGCTGAGCAACAGCCAAATTCTGGATAGAGAAGACCATTGGTTTGAAAGAGGGATAATAAAAGGCTATTTATGTTAACATTGAGTGGTCCTCTCTCAACACCTGCAAGTAACACCCCCCACCCAAGGGGCCTCGAGAGCTCTCAGGGAGAGTGCGAAAAACCAGATGACTTCCAAGAAATACGATCCTTCCAACCCTTCCTGTCAAAACTAAACCCTCCGTAGCCACCACCATCCTGCCAGAATCGATGAAGCTTCTTGGATGAGAAGCGAAAAGTCTTCTTCCTCAAGAAAAAAAAAAAACCAGTCCAGTTGCCTTTTGAAAAAGCACTTTTGAGATAATTCATCCCAAGGAGGAAACTGGACTTTCTTATTTTTTTTTTCCTACTGGACTACTGCAGTTTCACCTAGAGGGGACTGCCCTTGGAAACCTTTTGGAAACTTCCCTGGTATTGCATGCAGATGTCTGCAGATTGATGGGCCATGAAATTGTCCCAGGTAACTTCGTTATTTCAGGAACTACACTGGTTGCTTTGCACATGTCTTCATCCCCTTGTTATTGGGCTATCGTAGGAGATGACCAGGCTGAGCCTGAGGGAGGGGTCAAGTGCATCCTCAGTCATGAGTCCCTGCGAGACCTAAGAGAGCTAAATCCAGCCCTTGAATGTCTTTCTTATCTCCCACTCATTTCCCATGACCCCTAGTTGGACAGATTCTTGTAGAGAGCTTAAGTTTGCAATAAATCTGGACTTCCTTGTTTTTCTTAGAAGACGTTTTGCTTCTCATCCAAGAAGGATTTATATTCCTTGCAGACAGCTGGTCATTTGCATCCTTTAGAGAGTCACTGAGGCCACTTGGAGGTTGATCTGTGTCCTCAGGGTCACCTGAGTAGTTTTTGCTCTGAGCCATCTATGACCTGGATGACTGAGAATCTCCACAGACAATTCAGCTGGGATTTACCCCCTCCACTACAGGAGAAGATATCAGTGCCCACATCACTCAGAATTGAAAGTAGATTTTTTTTTTCAGCAACTCCAGGCAGCCTATTGCAAATTCCAAACACAAGGGTAAGAGTTGGATTGTGCCAAGGAAGGCTTACTCCACAGTTCTATAGACTGACGATTGTTCTCTCATATGGAGATCCGATTCTGCAAACCTGCTGTTTGACAATGAAATGGCCCTTTGTTGTCACAGATGGGGTTGGAATGCTGAAAGTTTGCAAATGAGCAAATTGCAAATTATTGCAACTCTCTCTTCCTGGTTGTTTTCTTCTTCTTCTTCTTCTTCTTCTTCTTCTTCTTCTTCTTCTTCTTCTCCTCCTCCTCCTCCTCCTCCTCCTCCTCCTCCTCCTCCTCCTCCTCCTCCTCCTTTTTCAAACCATGAATGGCTTTGAACTTGGTTACAGGGGATGCCTCTTGCATAATGAACATTTTGAATTAGTGGCTCTTTGTTGTTATTGTTTTGTCATACACTCTCCTCCAGATTGGCCGACGGATCCATTTTCCATTAATATTCTGCCCTTCATTAAAGATTGAGTAAGCTTCCCCGCTTTCAGCAAAAGCTACATCTGAGGCAGCTAAGTGGGAACCGAATGTACATTTTAGAGGATTTTAGAGGGAGTTAAAATTTTGGATAGCTACAACTTCTGTATCAAACTGGTCTTTAAACACACTCACTTCCTACTAAAATAGCCCCTTTTAAACTTTCTAGTTGGATGGTAATTGTATTAATTTATACCTTGTGCAATATTTTCCATCAGTTTATTAATGGCTTGAACCTATTATTTCAAAGTTCCACTCTAATTTTAAAATGTTTTGTTTTAATGGGAGGCGACGGAGGACTGTTTCAAATGAATAAAGCAAATAAACAGAAATAAATACACTGTTGTGTTCATTGGTTTTCTCCAAGAGCTTTGGTGTTTTTTTTTTTCTGTAGATGTTTCATCACCAAACTATGCAACATCCTCAGTTGCCTTAGTGCCCGGTGGCTGTTGACATCCAACAGCTTTTGCTACAAGCCACATGCTGTGTCTTCCTCAACAGGTTGTGTTTGTTTGCATCTTTGAACAGAAAACAGAGGAAAAAGAACTTTTCGAAAGGAAGAAAAAAAACCCGAATCCTCCACATTCTGAAGAACAAGAAAGCTAACCATAGGGACAAACAAACTCACTTTAATGTCTGCGGATAAGAGTGGGGCATCTATCCAAGATTTTTTTTCCCTGTCTTCTTCTCTCTCTGTCTTTCAAAAGGACCATTTCTCATTCCAGCTCAGACTCTATAGAAACTGTTTTCCAACAACTCCTTTCCCCTCCCCCCCTAATTATCTTTGCTAAGCTGAAGAATTGACCTGGGATGCTGCTTCACCGGCGGTGAACTTGGTGGACTCAGTGGCTCATTATAATGTCTTCTCTCCCTCCTGTCTCCCCACCCAACATACACACACACACACACTAGCCCTACAGCTGCTTGCCATTCTGCAGGCCCACTGATGGAGCAGGTTGACTCTGGGGAAGCAATGTTGGGCCATTCCAGGCAAACCAGGGATGTAATTCTGTCTTCCACAGAAAGAGAGACAAAATAGGAAATAGCGGAAGACAATTGGCCCCTGGTTGAGGGGGAAATCATGGTTAAGAACTTAGCAAAGGTTGTGGGGATTAGAGGCATGAATCAGAGGAGGAGGAGGAGGAGGAGGAGGAGGAGGAGGAGGAGGAGGAGAAGAAGAAGAAGAAGAAGAAGAAGAAGAAGAAGAAGAAGAAGAAGAAAAAACCTTTTCCAGCTAAGATAAATTTGAAAAATGGCTACACTACAATATTTCTAGGAGAATATATTTATTCATAGGACAGGAGAATAGATCCAGATATAAAACTACTGCAAATGTATTACTAGATCCACATCTATTGTGCTTCAGTATCGTGGTTGCAACCAAGTCCAAAAATAGGGAAGAACAATGGGGCCTTTTGCATCTTTCTGGTCTATTAATCCCAATCTTCCGGGAAATACTTATGAATCCTATTAGTCATGATTATAAGGTTATTCATGGAATTATCATGGTTAGGATTTTCTCCCTCCACAATCACTATTCTTCTTCCCTCCTCCTTCCTCCTCCTCCTCCCTCTTCCTTCTTCCTCCCTCCTCCCTCTATTCTCCTCCTCCTCTTCCTCCTTCTTCCTCCTCCTCCTTTTCCCTGGATATCCATTAAAATCTATTATGGAATTTCCCAAGGAAAACACTTAATCAGGAAGATTCCCCTTACAGTATTTCCCTGTGCAAAAATAATGTAAAAAAAATAATAATAATAGCACGATGTTCCTCCTTTCCCTTTGCATATCCTTTCTTCCTTGTTCTCCTAAGGGACTATAGTCAAACCACAAAATTCCCCTTGGTGATGTTCCATAACCATGTTCCTTCCTTACACTGCTGCCTAATTGGACAGTTGCTTAGTGGTTTCCCCAAGGCTTATTAAGGAAATTTGTTGCAGCCATCTACTCTTGCCTCACTGCAAAGTTCGGATCTTGTGACCATTTCAGAGGCCAGGAAGTTCAGAATCTTCCAACTTTCGAAAACGTAAGCTTTCCGTATGCTCTTCAAAAGCACAGATCCAACCCTGGGATTCCAATTTGACAACCAGCAAGGATCTGTTGGTAGAATCCATTGGAGATTAAAGAGGTATTCGGTTCCAATACGAAGACATTTTGCATGCTTGATGAATGTATCTTTTCTTTTTATGTACACTGAGAGCATTTGCACCAAGACAAATTCCTTGTGTGTCTGATCACGCTTGGCCAATAAAGAATTCATTCATTCATTCACATTTAAGATTCATACTTCAGACTGCACCCTCAGATGTCCACCATCCCAAGAGATCTTCAAATGGCCAATGGATGACCAGTGATGGAAGATTACAGAATAACAGAGTTGGAAGGAACTTTGGAGGTCTTCTAGTTCAACCTCTTTCTCCATATCATACTTCAGATCGTGGTCTCAGATGTCCACCATCCCAAGAGAGCTTCAAATAGCCAATGGATGACCATTGATGGAGGATTACAGAATAACAGAGTTGGAAAGGACCTTGGAGGTCTTCAAGTTCAATCCCTTTCTCCATATCAGCCCATAAAATCCTGATACAATGTCATCTAGAGCTATGATATGTCCCTGAAGTTCTGTTTGGTTTGTTTGCTAGCTTTTTTAAAATTCTTAAAACAACACAATGCCACTGGTTTTGCAATTCAGTCAGTTAATAGCTGGCCAATTCATTCTCCCATCATTCATTCAT
The DNA here is from genome assembly GCF_900518735.1 of Pseudonaja textilis. Next base: position 2,824,513 of record NW_020769362.1, read on the forward strand.
TCCAAATCTATGATTGTTTCTTACCACAAAGCGGTAATTGGAGCATAATCACCCCACTGAAATTCCACTTGTAGCTGTTGGCAGTAAGAGGCACAACATGTCAGATCCAACGCGTCATTTCAGAGAACGTAGCTGAGCATCCTGGATATCAACTTCAAAGATCAACGATATTTCCCAACCTTGAACACTCCAGAGTATTGGACTACAACTTCCATCATCCTGAATCACCCTGGGGCTAATCCAACACATCTGGATACCACTTGACTCAAAAAGGCTCCTTTGTCAAGCAAGCTCCCTTTCCCCCTCTTTCGAGTATTGCAAAAAATTATTGGCACCTCCATTTGGCTTACTCCGAAGAAAAAGCATTTTTTTAAAAATATCTCTAGTTTCAAGATGTCAACAATCTTGGAAAGTATGAACATATTGTGTGGCATCCTGGTTGATTGAGAGCTTTTTGGGCAATGTTGAAGTTAACGGAAGTGCGAGAATGTGATCAGGAAACATGGTCTGATCTTTGGCATGTATAAATCTCATCCTGCCAGCTGCCAAGTGTTCGGATCACCAGAATTTCCTGTACAAAAATCTCGTGGCTTCCAGTAACACACAAGGAGGGACCGTCTTTCTTCCATCTAAAGAGGCCCACTATTGTTCTTCAAATAAAGACATCTTTGCTACCGTACCTCCTGGACTAATTTGGGGATGTTCTTAGCTCAAACTTTCCCCCGCACCTCCCAAACGCTCTCTATTCTTGCCAAGTCCCTACATTTTTATGGCCTGAAATAAAAATCCTTTGCCTGAAACACATGTTCTTTTTTAAAGAGTTCTTTTGTGATCTGGTCACAAATATTCTGGCCAAGCTGCTATAGGACGTCTGACAATCTCGCTCTTATGTATAAGAAATTAGCTTTTTGGTTGTACCTGAAGTTTCTGCAAACAGAGATATTCAGATATATATCAGGAGAAGAAGAAAACACCAAGGTACTTCACTAAGATGTTTCTGGGGAGTATAACGTAAGCAGATAACCTTAGAGTGAGGATCAGAGTCTGATAGGAAAGTAGTTCGTGAACATATGAAAAACAATAGCAGGAATTGGGTATGTCTAGTCCAGGAGCCTCCAAACTTGGCAACTGCAACTCCCAGAATTGCCCAGTCAGCATGACTAACCAAGGAACTCTGGGAGTTGAAGTCCACAAATCTTAAGGTTGCCAAGTTTGGAGACCCCTAGTCTAGTCCAGTGAGAAGAAGGACTGGGGGTAACATCTTCCAATATCTAAGGCCACAAAGCAAAGAGGGTCAACCTATTTTCCAAAGCACCTGAAGGCAGGACAACAAAGATGGAATGGAAACTACTCAAGGGGAGAACCAACCTAGAACTAAGGAGGAATTTCCTGACAGTGAGAACAATAAACCAGTGGAACAGCTTGCCTTCAGAAATTGTGAGTGCCCCATCACTGGAGGTTTTTAAGAAATGATTAGGCTGAAATGCTATCAGGTTTCCTTTGAGGTCTCTTCCAATTCTGTTAACAGGAGATAGTTTTCTTGAAAAGACCTTCTACCAAGAGGTAGAAAAAAAGGTCTTCTGCCAAGACCTTGTGTGTAGGCAAAAGATCATTTTATCCATCTGGATCCAAGAGACTTTCTCCATTCCACCTACCTCCTCTCTCACTTAGAAGACCTCCCATCCACTTTTGAAGAGCCTAACTGAAGAGTTTGTTCCTTGAGGGGGCACAAAGAAACAGAACCACTTGTTAGAATGTAGAACAGAAGACTCATTCAAACCTACACACCAGAATCTACCCCTGTAAATTCAAGAGAGCTTGGACTTGCTTGTGGCAATGTAATGATTCTAAGCTGATGACATGCTTAACTCTACCCTCCAGCTCTGTCTGCTCTTCCCTTACAGGCCTAAAAGAACTCAGTGAACTAAAGACTTGGGTTCCCGCCAGCAAGGAAGATGTTGCAAGTAGGGTATCAATGGGAATTGCATTAGCTTGGTCTGTTGTAACAACAATGCATTCCAGACTTAATTGAGTTTGCTTCTTACAGGAAGAAAGCAGACCGATAGCGAGGATTTCAAGTCTTTTGACACAAGAGTTGAGAGATTTCCCAACCAGATGACGTTATGCGACCTATCAAAGAAATGCAGCTCAAACACAATTGCATCTGATGAGTTAAATATGGCTAGCCTACACACACTGGGATGGGATAGGATGCCTATAATAGTCTGGAAATGATCTAATTATGGAAGGTATTATTGGAACAATATGCTTTGGCACTTTCTCAGCAACTCCAAAGAGTCAGCTCCAATTGCTTATTCAATATCAGACATGCTACTATGGAAAGAATGTATTTTTAGGCACCGGCCCTACAATTTCATCAAGATTGCGATATTCCTGAAGAACAATGGACCCTTGATTATAGGTTGCCATGTCAACAGCTGGGTGGTCTTTTTCCCAGCACCTTTTTTGCTTTGACTTCCACTCTTCCTTGAAGACACTCAAAGCTTTAATTTCCCCCTTGGGATGCTTCCAAGATATTTATTTTTCAGCCTGAAGGTAGGATACGACACCTAAAGTAGTTTTAATAAAAGAAGTGCAAGAATTGAAAAATTCGGGACATCAGAGCCAAGAAGCGATTTCCGGGAACATTAGATCTTTGATGTTCTCTGAGCTTGGTGGTTTTCTTGCAGATGTTTCATGACCAAATTAGGCAACATCATCAGTGTAGCACTGATGGGTAATGAAATGGGTTAATGTAGCTAGTTGGATCATGAAATATCTGCAAGAAAACCACCAAGCTCAGAGAGCACCAAGGAAGGACCTCTCATTTCAACTCTGAACTATCATTATTCTCCTCTACAAGTAACATGAGATCTTCTTCCCTAAATCTCTCCCAAAAGTTGCCCCGTCGACCACTAATGGACCTTAAAACATGAGAAAATATGAGAAAGCAATCCTATTACCCTGGTGAAATTAGATTCAAATCCTAATTAAGGAAAGTCACATTTCAGCTGGGTCCAATGCCTATACTCTTCGTCTTTGGCCCTTTTATGCTACCAAAAGTGATCCTCATGATGGCATGTGGCATGTTATGTGCACCTGTTCTGATCATGGTTTGCACCTCCAGTTTTCTGCTTGATGTGCCCCATGCAGGAATAGAGACACCCCCATGGAGGGTTGTCCCACCTCCAACTTGAAGTATTTTTTTAACATTAAGAGTGGTGGAAACCCTCTTAGAAAAATGGAGAGCCCTGAAGAGGAAAAGTTGGGTAATGAAATGTCTGCATAGCATGGCATGGCATGGCATGGCATGGCATGGCATAGCATAGCATAGCATAGCATAGCATAGCATAGCATAGCATAGAATAGAATAGAATAGAATAGAATAGAATAGAATAGAATAGAATAGAATAGAATA
>NW_020769362.1:2827940-2843536 GCF_900518735.1 Pseudonaja textilis
TAGAATAGAATAGAATAGAATAGAATAGAATAGAATAGAATAGAATATGGAATGGAAGGATAGGATAGGATGGGATGGGATGGGATAGGATAGGATAGGAAAGGATAGGAAAGGAAAGGAAAGGAAAGGAAAGAGTAGAGTAGAAGAGAAGAGAAGAGAAGAGAAGAGAAGAGAAGAGAAGAGAAGAGAAGAGAAGAGAAGAGAATTCTTTATGGGACAAGTATGATTGGACACACAAGGAATTTTTCTCCTGTGCCTAAACTCACAGGTTGCATATAAACAGCAAGTGAGAGATCATAAATCATAGTAATAATCATTGATCATAAGATACAGACAAGGGATAAATCCTAAGATACCAATAAGAGAAGGCAGTAGGAAAGATGAGAAGATAAGAAAGATGAGATGAGAAAGATTAGAAGGATAATAGCGATACAGCCTACTACACGAGTAAATAGTTTTTGGCATAAGACAGTGGGAATTAGATGTTTAGCGGAGCGATGACATGAAGGGAGGAATGGCTTGCTGATTGAGCATGTTGCTTCATCCCTTCACCCTTGTTCACCATCTTTGATTCTCTAGCTCCAAGTTCACCCCAGTTTTATGCCAGGGGCTAAAACATGACATCATCTCCACAGAGCTATACCTCCCGTCAACAGCCTGGCTTCTCCGAATCATGATTTTCAAAACAGCTTGCATTCCCTTTCCTGCCTCGGCCCCAGCTCGATCCGCCTCCCTCTTCACTGATCATGGAGTTCTTTGTCTTAGCAAGAAGGCTACATGCTGTTTTGTAACCACAAGCAACTATATATATATATATATAAAAGAAAATCCCCAGAATCTATGTTTTCAAACGGACAGGCCACAAAGCAACAAAAGGAGATCATTATGTAGTTGGGTTTCATTTCCTGTTTGGATGCCAAAAGACCTTTGGGGGGAAAAAAAACATGTTGAAACAGCAAAAAACAACAACAACCCTGGAATCCAAAAAATGCTTTTTAGATGTGGAATGAGCGGAGGAGAAACCATCCTTTGCCTGGCCCCCTCCGACAACCCTCGCAAAAGACCCGTAATCCCACGAAAATCCGAGGCCTACGAGATCATTTCCCAGGATCGTTTTAACGGAGAATCTGCAGCCTTTGCAAAATTCTTCTTCTTTGCCACTCCCCTGGAGAAATCTTTCTCAAGACCCGAAAAAGAAAAAAAAAGAAAGAAAGGTTGGAGGCATCACAAAGTTGCCTCTTGGCTTTATGCTTTCTGGCTGTTCTTTGGTAGCCGGGAAGTCTCCCTTAGATTTTTGTTAATGAGCTGAATGACCTTTTCTTTATAAAGGAGAGGAGTCGGGCAGATCTTGGCGAGGTCCAAAAAGAGGCTTCTGAAGGAAGAAATGTTGAACCCTGAGACATCGTGAATCCTTAGGGCTTGACTATAAGAACAAAGAAGATATAATTTTCCAACCAGGAACATCTTTTCTGGCTAGGGATGAAGGGGAAAGAAGGGGGCGGTGGAAGTTTCCTTGCTTCAGGTTTGGAAATGTGCCCTGAAACTGATGGGGCTTATCCAAACCCAACTCCCTTCTAGCACTGATGACATTACCTAGTTGGGTAATGAAAACGTCTGCAAGGAAACCACCAAGCTCAGAGAATACCAGGGATCCCTCATTTAGCTGCAAATTATTAAAACAGAATGCCAAACTCAAATCTAAGGGGGATCAAACCCCCCAAAATAATCGACTTATACTTCAGCTTTGCTCTAATTTCTCCCTTTCCCCATGAACATTCACAAGAGTGTATACCAGGGAAACAAAAGATCCCTTCATACTTTCTTAGCATTTCCATATGTTTATCTGACTTTTATATGGGCTGAAGGTACCCTTTATTGCTTGTTGCAAATTCCCAGACCCCCACATTCATTTGCTCCGCTTCCCTGCGCCACCCAGCCTCCCCAAAAAGAGATATTTAAAAAATATATAAAACAAGGCATATGTGCACCATCGTGCCTCCCGTCCCTGTCCTATTGTTCCCATTTAATCGTACCTATTTTCTGTATTCTTACTCATGTTTATTCTTATACCTATTATTTTTGTAAGCAATTGGCAAATCAAATAAATCAAATAAACAAATAACTCGGAGCTTCTCAGATGCTTAAACTCACCCACCCCACACCGACCCTGAATAAAAGGGAGCCGAATTGATAGACTGGCCCCCGAGGGGGGGCCAGGGGGGGGAATTTAACATCTCACAATCAAAATGAGCTTTGACGAAAGAGGAGAAAGCTTGAGAAACCATCCAACCTTTGATAAACCAATAGATTTATTTTTTTTTCAAGAGAAAGAGAAAGTATATTTGATTATTCACGTATTAACTGCAGCTAGAATTGTATTTGCTCAAAACTGGAAAAGCGAAGAGATTCCTAGTGATGACAATGTGATCAGGAAAAAATTAGAATGGGCAGAAATGAATAGATTAACATTTGCGACTAACGAGAAGGAGTCAACCGAATATCATAAGATATGGGAACGATTTTATCGATGGCTAGAGAGGAAAAAAATAGGAAAGCTAGAAATAGCTAACGGATTAGTGAATATATAAAAATGGGTTTATAGAATGAAACGTGTTAAGAAGAGGAGTGTTATAGTGATAGAGATATTATGTATATTAATAAGTTAAGAATAGAGAATTAATACCAAGGTAATGAACATGGATATATATTTTAATTCTTATTGCACAAGATATTTGTACCCAGATAGCACACTGTTAAATGGAAGATGAATTGTATGTACCTTAAATAAAATTTTTATAAAAATTACAAAAAAATATTTTCAAACGCCACTGTGCAAATCTCTCTTTTGCTGAGGTTGCGTCGGTCATCCTTCAGAATCTGTTGACTCCTGAAAAAGGAAGCCAAGTCCCTTCTAACATCTGGTTGTTACCCTGTGATTAGGGGAGGGAGGAGCGCAAACCCCAGTAAACGCTGAAGTGGTTTTGGAGTTTGAATGGGACCACTTTGGTTTCAGGAAGGGATGGGTGAACCTTTCGGGATGAATTCCACTTCGGCATTTCCTAAAACAAATGAAGAACGGTTGCGGGAATTGGGGCATGTCTAGTTTAGAGAAGAGAGGAATCACAGGAGACATGATAGCAGTTCTTCAATATCTAAGGAGCTGCCACAAAGAAGAGGGGGCCAAGTGGGACAAGAAGCAATAGATGGAAACTAATCAAGGAGAAAAGCAGCCTGGAATTAAGGAGAAACTAACGATTAGAATAATTCATAGCTTGCTTTTTCAGAAGTTGTAGGTACACCGTCACTGGAAGTTTTTAAGAAGAGACTGGACAGCCACTTGTCTGAAATGAGCAGGAGGCTGGACAAGACTAAAGGATCTGCAAGGTCCCAGCACGTTTTATTATTCTTGTGTGTCGAATCACACTTGGCCACTAAAGAATCCATTCATTCATTTGTTATTCTGTTATTCTGTCCGCCCCCACCACCCTCCATATGCCAACACTCTGATCCATTTCATGTGCTGGTTTTTATTCTGCAATTCTACTTTGTTCACTTTCTGAAGAAGCAGTACATGCAAAGGGCCATAATCCACAAGGTTCTACTTCAACAATCAAGAAAAATGTTCAAGGTATGAATGTCAACAACCAGTTCTAGCAAAGAGGTGCGAATTGGTAGAATCCCACCCCTGGCCACAATGTAAGCTAGAACCAGAACATAACTAAAGATCCATTCCAATATTGTCTTCTGGAGGAGGAGGAGGAGGAGGAGGAGGAGGAGGAGGAGGAGGAGGAGGAGGAGGAGGAGGAGGAGGAGGAGGAAAGAAGAAAGGGGGGGGGAGGAGAAAAAGCAGAGGAGGAAGGGGAGGAAGAAGGAGAAGGAGGAGACAAAGAAGAAGAGAAAGAAGAGGGGGGAGGAGGAAGAAGACTATTTTCTCCAGTACACACAATTGTTTCGAGTCTTAAGCCCCCGAATGTATCCAGCATTTAAATTATATAGTAAGCATTAGAAGTGATAGCAAATTTCAACAAATTGAAGTGTCCAACAAATCCTTATTTTCAAAGATTTCCAGCACTGTTGTGTCAATCAGGGTAGACAAGTGAAGGCAGCCAGTTCTTGGATTCTTGGTAGCCTTTCTTATGAGTTATGGCCATGTCACCATACCGAATCCTTCAGAGCAGAGGCACGCTTGATTTCCATCCAAACAAAATTGCGCAAAAGCAGGCGTGTTGCTATTTTCTGCTTTTTTTTTTTTTTACAAATTAGGAAAAGAAATGCTGAAAAATAAACCAACCGGCTTACCAATTTATGATTTATGATCTGCTGAGGCCATTTTCTCCTTTGCTGGAGAAAAAGGACTTTCTCAAGAGTGCTATTGATTTGGGGAGATGACCTTTGAAAGTTTATTTTTTTATTTTTGAATTTGAAGAGAGTTGGAGAACTCTAACTTTCTGGTAGAAAAGAATGAGAAGCTCCTGAATTTATCTTCTCCCTGTTTTCTTCATCCAAAAGGCAGATGGTTTCCCCCAAGATTTATCTGTACAATTGGCCCAGAAGTATCTCAGATAGTTTTGAGAAGGATGGGCCTCAAGAGTGGAGATCTCCTTTGTATTCCGAATTTTAGAAGATGCCACCAGTCCATACAGATCAGCCTATGGTCCTCCAGAGGTTATTGAAGTCCAGTTCCCATCAACACTAATTAAGGATGAAAAGTGAAGAAGGCATTCATGTAACAACATCTGAAGGTCCAACTAGAGTTGACTATTCTCCTCTCGCTCTCTTTCTTCTCTCTTGCTCACTTCCTTTCTCTCTCTCTCTTTTCTCCCTCTCTCTCTGTTTTTTATTTCTTCTTCTCTTCCTCTTTCTTTTTCCTTCCTTCCTTTTTCCTTCCTTCCTGCTTTCTTTCTTTTCTTCCTTCATTTCTTTTTTTCTCACTTGCTATCTTCCTTTCTCTATCTTTCTTTCCCTAACACTATTGTTCATTCTCTCTCTCTTTCTCTCTCTTCTTTTCTTTCTTTGCCTTCCTTCCTTCCTTTCTTTCTTCTCTTGCGATCTTCTCTCTTTTATCTCTCTCCCTTCTTTTCTTTCTTAGTTTCTCCTCCTTCATCTTTCATCTTTCTTTCTGTCTTTCTTTCTTCTATCTTTCTTTCCTTTCTTTCTTTCTTTCCTTTCTCATGTCAATCTTGCTTTAAGACAGACAAGCTTCCTTTGAAAATCAGTGATGATGGGAAAGTTTTCCATTCATCCAAAGACAGTCCCATCTCTAAAGAAGAAGCATTAAGCATTCAACGATCCTTCTCACCCATCTCCTCCCCTTCCTTTGGCAAAATTCTCATCAAGATGATCTCATCTTTGGACAGTTTCCACCACACATCAACATGAAGACACCCCCCCCAAAAAAATGCTAATTAATCATTAAAGGGCTTCCGCAAGACCTCATAGGCTAACAGAACATTTGGTGAGTATTTGCCTTTGTCTGCAGAAGGGCCCAGAACTTGTTTTATTTCTCTCCCTGGCACGCTTTTGAGATGGACAAACATGATATCTACCGTTCCACTTCATTCAAATCTCCTTTCCTTCATTGTGACTTACTATAAACAAAGGAAAGTTTTCTCAGTCCAACGAAACAGCCTGCACTCTCATCCTAAGACTGTGTACTCTTTCGAGACTTTGTGAAAATTCACAACACAACACAACGAGTTCCACTGGACACTTGAGAGGTTTTGGATGACATCATTGCTTTGTCTCATTAAAGGGTTACAGTTGGAGTGTGAGTCTATATTTTTCTTCTAAATAGCTCGACCATTGGTGGTCAAAATATCTAGCTACTTGCTGGATACCCGTGCTTCACGATGAAACTATATGTCCAGGCTTAGTTTTGGAGGAGGAAAATAAGGAGGGGAAAATCTGCCTCTGCCTAAACTCCAAGGCACTTAGATTCCTCAAATAATAACTTTATTGGATATATCATACTAGCTCTATACCCGTCTACCGTGGATCTCATCCCATTCCTAAGAGGTCCTTGAAGGGGGTGTGCATAAGCGTACCAGCGTGCCTACCATTCCTTGTCTTACTGTCCCCATTTATTTAGTATTTACTCCCTTTGTTCTTGTTTATGTTCATACCTCTACTGGTTATCTTGCGCATGTCTGATGAACAAAATAAATAAATGAGAGTGCTCAGAAGGGTTGTCTTCCTAATTCTGCCTTTGCAAACCTCATCTCAGCTAGGAGCTTGGCACAAATCGGACATTTGAGGCCTATGAGATCATCTATTTAAATCTGAAAGCCCCAGCAAACATGATTGAAAGGCTGCTAACCCTTAACTAGGGGTGGGGGTGGAGAGTGGTGGTTTGGAGGCTTGGCGTTCTTCGAGCTGCCTTGGGAGGAAGGGATAACCCGTTTCTAAGGGAGCCGAAAAACTCTCCGAATTGTTGCCAGCCATAATTTCAAGCCATGACGCCTTGGCATTAAACAAAAAAAAAATTTTTTTTTTAAAGATAATTTGACTATCTCTTCCAAAACTATTCTAGAAGATGAAACTTATTTTTTTTTTCAAACCAAAGGCTAGGTTTGATTTTTGAATCCAAAAAATTTTTGCGCTCCAGCCTCGGTCCAAAATATATGATACGGAACCTACAGAAGGGTCTGGAACTGTCGGGAGGAAAAAGTGAAAAAGAACCACAGGTATGGCACCAATTTGAAATTTAGTGAGTGCAATCACAGACCCCTTACTTTTCCCATGAATAACGGAACTCTCCATGATCCAAGCTGAGCTGGAGTCTTTGCAAACCCCAGAAAAGGAGGAAACGAGGCTACCCAATGATATATTTTGCCTCATTCTGGCGTAAGGCATCTCGTTATATTTCTAAAAAGAAGAACAGCCAAAGCACAAACGTGCAAACTATAAAAAGACCTCACAGTTTGCATATATATAAATATATATATATATACATAGGTGTGTTTGGGTCTTTTCCCATGTAAGATTAAGAGTATCTTGGCGATGTTTCGGTGAGGTCCCACTCACCATCCTCAGGCTGGTGCTTTCAGCTTCGTGCCAGTGCAAGCAGTGTGTGATCAGAGCTGCCGTCTCTCTATAAATACTGGTGGTGGGGGCTGGTGTGCTGGGCTGGTTGACTGTGCTGCTGCCTCTTGATTGGTTGATGGAGTTGATGTTGGTATAATGGGCTGTGTGATGGCCTTGTGAGTTTTGTTGTGGAGATATCCTGGGTCTTGTGCTGTAATCTCCTGGGTCGTTTGTTTTGTAGTGATCCATCCCATATAAAGTAAGATTTAGCCAATTAAAAAGAAAAAAGCAGAGGTTTGTTCCCTTGCAAAAGATCTCATCCCTGCATGAATCCTTATTCTTCCCCCATGACTCCCTTTATCCTGGCTTTAATAAAAATGATTCCATTCTGATCCTTCGCCTATAAAAGGAAATGAAAGTTAATACACAATTTTATTATCTAGTGACTAAGTGCTACGAAGCAAGGGTCTCAGACCCAAAACAACAAGAGTTGGAAAGGGAAATTGATGCGTCATGCATTCCATAACATTGGCATCATATAGAGTTCAAAGTTGGATGCTGGTAATTCTATTTCCCCACGATGTGAACAACTGTGCAGTGTGGATTTATGGAACAAGGCTAAGAGAAAATGACGTAGTGGCCTCGTTGAACTTTGTGATCATCCACATATTCTATGTGTCAGGTTTCCAAGTGATGATATCCATTTTTGTTCTACTCTTTTTTTCCCGTCCTCTACTCATTGCAGAATACCATATGCCACCCGACTTGAAATTCTAGACCTAGAAAACCTAGAACTACGCTGCCTTCGGTCTGATCTAAGTATGGTATATAAAATCATACATTGCAATGTCCTACTTGTCAATGAAGACTTCAGTTTCAACCATAACAACGCAAGAGCACACAATAGATACAAACTCAAGGTAAACTGCACCAAACTTGATTGCAGGAAATACGACTTCAGCAACAGAGTGGTCAATGTCTGGAAACTTCTACCTGACTCTGTGGTTTGCATTTTGAAAGGGCGTGTGTAGAAAGCATTGATCTTTAGAATCTTGCTTTTCTATAGGAGAAGAAGAAGCAGAGCCTGAGGGTGGAGTCAAGAGAGCTATCAGCCTGGAATCCTTATGTTCCCACAAACAGTCCAACTCCAGCCTCTCTTGAATCCCATTGGCTCTTATTTATTGATTTAATTTTTATTTTACTGGTTTGTCAAGCAGGTATGAGAAAATAAGTCTAAGTATGAACATAATGTATAAACGTATAAACAGGTACAAGTATATTCATAATAAATGAGTACAAATAAATTGGTAAATGGGAAGAGTAGGACAGGTTATCTAGTGTCAATTTAGTGCTGGGTGATAATTGACTAGATTCTTCTGATAAGCAATAAATCAGCTTAAGTAGAACTTAATGTGCGGTCCTGAATCTTCGTGCCTGATATTTTCTTTCCGATCAGTAAATATACCTTCTTATATTTTATCGGGGATTTCAGACAATGCATTTAGAGGGGACCAAATTGGGGAAGATTAAGTGTTACTCCCACTCAACTCAACAGGGTAATAAATTTTAACTCGGTTCTCTTCTCAGGACATTTCTCCATCTGTCTTTAATTGTTCGGTTTATTACATCCACGACTACAATTTTTGTTGATGGAAGAAGTGCTACAAACACCATGCTCAAGTTGTGGAAGAAAATCAGGGTATAAATCAGAGGTGGTATTCAGCAGGTTCTAGCCAGGTCTGGAGAACCGGTAGCGGAAATTTTGAGTAGTTCAGAGAACTGGCAAATACCACCTCTGACTGGAGATTTTACAGTATCCTTCCCCTGCCATGCCCACCAAGCCACACCCACAGAACCAGTAGTAAAAAAAATTGAATCCCACCATTGGTATAAATCTGTCAAACAAACTATTCATGGTATGTCACATCCTTATAGGTCGTGATTATTCTTTGTTTCCTTCTTTCAATCTGAACAATACTTTTAAAGTCTCTGCATATTCTCTCTGCTTGCTTCCTAATTTAAATCAAGAAATCTATTCCCGGAGAGATTCAAACTCAAGAAAATTCATTTTCCAGTTCTGATTTTTTGTCAGTGTCAATAACGAAATTTGCTCAGGCGTTGGCTGGAAAAGCAGTTATATTTATTATTATTTTTTTGTTGTTTCCAGGGTTAGGGGACTATGTCTGACATCACTTTGCAAATTTGGGATGAGCTATCAAATCTGTCCATTTACAGTCACCGGAAAGGAATTCTCTTTGTTTACTTAGACTCAAGATAGATAAACAAAGACGAGACTTGCAGGACTTAAGATTTCTTTTTCCAAAGAAATATATGTACTCCGGATGATAACAGTTTTCCTAAGTCTCAAAAAATGATCCTCTTTAGGGATGCTGGCGAAATTTTCCCAATTAATGGCCCTCCCTGGTTTTCTTTTCTGGTTTTCATCTCTATCTTGTTTCTGAAGTAAAACCAGTGCATCCTGTTCTTCCTATGAACAACGCAAAGGCCAACTCTATCACCCAAATCTGAATGAAATTTAGAATAACAGAGTTGGAAGGGATCTTGGAGGTCTTCTAGTCCAACCCCCTGCCTAAGCAGGAAAAACGTACACCTCTTCAGACAAATGGTTATCCAATGTCTTCTTAAAAACTTCCAGTGTTGGAGCATTCACAACTTCTGGAGGCAAGTAGTTCCACTGGTTAATTGTTTTAACTGTCAAGAAATTTCTCTTTAGTTCTAAGTTGCTTCTCTCCTTGATTAGTTTTCATCCATTGCTTCCTCTCCTGCCTTCTGGTGCTTTGGAGAATAGCTTGACTCCATCTTCTTTGTAGCAACCCCACAAATATTGGAAGACTGCTACCATGTCACCCCTAGTCCTTCTTTTCATCAGACTAGACATACCCAATTCCAGCAACCGTTCTTCATATATTTTAGCCTCCAGTCCCCTAATCATCTTTGTTGCTCTTCTCTACACTCTTTCGAGAGTCTCAACATTTATTTTTTTTTGTAACATTGTGGAGACCAAAAATTAATTTGAAAGTGTGGCTGAATCTGGTTTCAAACCACAACGGGATTGACTGTCTCCGGAAATGTGTGGTGAATTAATTTGTGGACGTTAGGGATAGAGATGAGTGGGATGGAGAATCTCTTACAAATGTTTAATGTCAGAAACAAAACAAATTGTGCAGGTGCAGCCAGGAAAAAAACTCATTTCTGAACCTGCCAGATTTTGATAGTAGCCACTTTGGTATGTAGGAAAGAGTTTTATGTTGACTCAGCTTAGGACTGTCTGGGTTTGCAACAATCTTGAGATGTTGCTGAATAACATCTCCCAGTTCCAGCTGGCCGGCGGTGACAAATGTTGGACACTGTTTTGCTTGATCTGATTAGACCGACTGGCGGCCCTCCAGGTGTGCAGAGGAAGTCTATATAGTACTTCTGCTCTCCATGCTAATGGATGTCTGGCAGAGGTGGGTATTCAGCAGGTTCTGACCAATTCTGAAGAACCGGCAGCAGAAATTTTGAGTAGCTCGGAGAACTGGAAAATGCCACCTCTGACTGGCCCTGTTCCTGTCTCTTCTCTGCCTCCCATTGAGTCCCAGCTGATCGGCTGGGTCTTCTTTGGTTGCCCTGCACAGGAGAACGGAGCTGGAAAACAGGTTAGTGGGGTGGGGAGGGAATGGAGAGTTTACAATAAACTAAACCATGCCACGCCCATCAAGCCACGCCCACAGAACCAGTAGTAAAAACAAATTCCATCACAGATGTCTGGCTTATATCTTGAAAGGATTGAATATGTAAAAAAAGATGTTGAGACTCTGGAAAGAGTGCAGAGAAGAACAAAGATGATGAGGGGATTGGAGGCTAAAACATACAAAGAACAGTTCTAGTGGGGAAAAAAAGACTAGGGGTGACATGATAGCAGTCTTCCAATATTTGAGGGGTTGCCCCAAAGACGATGGAGCCAAGTTATTCTCCAAAGTACCTGAGGGCAGGACAAGAAGGTGGAAACTAACCAAGGAGAGAAGCAACTTAGAAATTTCCTTGCAATTAGAACAATGAACCAGTGGAACTACTTGCCTCCAGAGGTTATCGGTGCTCTGTCCCTGGAAGTTTTTAAAGAAGAGATTGGATAACCATTTGTCTGAAATGGCATAGGGCTTCCTGCCTAAGCAGGGGGTTGGAATGGAAGACCTTCAAGATCCCTTCCATCTCTGTTATTCTGTGCTTAAACTATCTTTTCAACACATCTTCATGTTGCCAATGATCTACTTCCCCTTCTCTTTTTCCTTGTAACATTGGGTGGAGGCAGGTTCAGCTTTGGTGCCGTCCGAGCTTGATTGTCCCAAAGGTGCTTTTTTCAAAAGGCAACTGGACTTACCTTGTTTTTCCAACAAAAAAAACCCAGTCGCCTCTTGAGAAAGCACCTTTGGGACAACCATGACCTGGATGGCTGAGACTCTGCATAGACTCTGAGCTTGATTCTTTTCTTGTAGACGTTTCATTACCCAACTAAATAATATCATCAGTGCACCGATGATGTGACTTTCCTACAGTAGGTGGTAAAAGAGAGCACAAAGGACCCTTCAGTTCAACCCTGAGCCACGAGTATGGCCTACTATTAATTGATAACTTAAATAGAGAAAGGTAATAACTAAATGTAAAAACTTATATGGCAGCCCAGCTCACCAGTAACCTTCTGCCCTTAAGAAATGGGTTCATCAGCCTTGTAGAAGGCAATAATGAAGACTGGATGTACCTCTCAGGTCTGGGTCTTCCAAAGCATCGAGGCTGCTATGGAGGTAAAATAGCCTTTGGGCAGGCTAGTTTTTAAAAGTATTATTTTGACTCTGAGTTCTATGAATCCCATCAATTCTAAACTTGACAAGGTTAAGAGGATAGAAGACACGTTGCAAAGCACCTATTCGAAGCTCAGAATAGGATGTTCTGTTCTTGCTGGGATTCTTCTGATGTTATCACAAATAGTCCGCATGTGAAACACTTTGCACATGTTTAAATCCCGCTGATGAATCGGGTGTTATTTTCAGGAGTTCATTTTAGCTCCTTTAGGCCAGCACTTCTTTACTGGGCAGCCAACTGAACTTCTGTCTTCTAATATCAACACTCTTTGGGACTGAATGGGAGATGGAAGAAAGTCCAACTGCCTTTTAGAAAAAAACACGAGAATCTCCATAGATAAATGAGAGATGGACTTCTTTATCCAAGACCAAACTTTCTTCTTTCATCTTCCTCCTCCACCTCCTCCTCCTTCTCCTCCTCCTCCTCCTCCTCCTCCTCCTCCTCCTCCTCCTCTTCTTCTTCTTCTTCTTCTTCTTCTTCTTCTTCTTCTTCTTCTTCTTCTTCTTCTTCTTCTTCTTCTTCTTCTTCTTCTCCTTTTTCTTCTTCTTCCTCTTCCTCCTCCTCCTCCTCTTCCTTTTTCTTCTCCTCCTCCCTCTCTCCTTCTCCTCCCTCCTCCTCCTCCTCCTTCTCCCTCTTTCTTTGTCAGAAAGGAGACCAAAAGTTTAGACTGAGCACCTTCAGAAACTTTTTCATTAAGAGTTATCACCTTCTGCATTAGATCTGCTCCTGGTTTACAGCAGCTCCTCGTTGTTTATCCAGCCATATTTACAAAACTTCTGATGTTGTGCATATGAACTCAGGGTAGCTGGTTTTATTAAACAGATGCCCTGTAAAGACATGGGTTTAGGCAACCGCATCAAAGGTCAGCCCTGATTAACATCTGGTGAGCAATCTCTTAAACAGCAGAAGAGGAAAGTTTGAAAACTGGAAAGCAAAGATGTAGCCAACAAATGTTCCATTGTGACATTAACCCAGACAGAACTTTGGACAGAGAAATGAATAGGTGTTGCGTCTATGAGCACCGCCAACAAGCGAGCTACATATGGGTTGTCTGATGTATTACAGCAGCTATGTGGAACTGGGCTTCCATTGTGTGCTTTCTTCTCCAGAATGTTGTGTTTAACTGAGTGTTACCTGACTCTGATGTTCTCCATACAGGCTTTGGCATTCTGATGTTTATATGAGCTGACAAGGAGAAAACAGATCTGTTTAAGCTTCCTCTGCCTTTGTTTGCAAAGACTTAAACAGATAACATCACAAGTCACCTCCAGGACCAGCTAGATATAACACGATGAAAGCTGGCTAGTGTAGCTGACATAGTAGTGGAGAATTTTTAGATTTGGGGAGCGCTGCTCCTTCCTATCACAAAGGCCTCCATCCAAATTGCGAGGCACTACACACGCTACCCAAGATAACAGAAAACAAATTAACAGAGTTGGAAAGGATCTTGTAGGTCATCTAGTCCAACCACCTTCCCAAGCAGGAGATCCTATACCATTTCTGACAAATGGCAGTCCAATATCTTCTTGAAAGTCTCAACTTCCTAAGGCAAGCTGTTCCATGGGTTGATTGCTCCCCCTGTCAGAAAATTGATCAGCTTCCATCCATTATTCCTTGTCTGGCCTTCGGGTGCTTTGGAAAATAACTTGACCCCTTCCTCCTGTCTGGGGTAGCCCCTCAAATATTGGAAGATGCTCTCCTGTCTCCCCTGGTCCTTCCCTTCCCTAGACTAGCCAAGCCCAGTTCCTGCAAACCGTTCTTCATATGTTTTAATCTCCAGTCTCCTAATCATCCTGGTTGCTCTTGCATTTTTTCTAGAGTCTTTGATGTAGACATGTCATGGAACCAGTAAAAAAACTTATAAATAAGGAGAAACTTCCCGACAGTGTGAAGCATTAACCAATGGAACAAGTTAATCTTCTTTATCAAGGAACAAGTTTACCAAGGAATCTTTAGATAAACATTCTGTCAACTCATATAGCATTCCTGGCTAGCAGTTTACTTTTGAGTTTCATGGTAGCTTTTGGGTTGGTCTTGCTGGAAGTTTTTCCAGTATCTGGTGGACCAGGGATATGTGGTCATCCGTGGTCTCAGTGTAGGTGAGGATATTGTCTAGGTAGGTATTGTCCTTACAGAGGTGCTCATGCAGCACCTCATTTATTAATTGCAGGAACACCACTGATTTGATTAGAGCAGGGGTCACCAACCTTTTGGACCTCAGGGACCACCAAACTTATAATTTTAAATCCCATGGACCAGAGACCCTGGGAAAATCCCCAAAACAGTCTTCAGGAAAATTCCCCACCTTGTTTTCCTACCACTCAATCATTCTTTATTTGGGATCGCAGGATACCGTCTCCAGATCCGTTCTCAGAGAGAGAGCGGGGGGGGTGAGAGAGAGAGAGAGAGACTTTTGGCTTCATGCAAGGAAAGCAGCAGAAGTCTTTCTTTCTCTCCCCCAAACTCTGCCAGAAATTAGTCTCTGTGAGACTTGTCAAGCCGGCGCAGCCTCTTGGATGCCTTGCAGAGTCCCAAAGACTCGTTTCTGGTGGAGCTCGGGGGAGAGAAAGACTTTTGCTGCTTTCCTTGCATGCAGCCAAAAGCAGAAGAAAGAAGCAGAAAGAAGCAGCCCAGTGGTTCGGCCAGGCAAGTGGGTCAAGTTCCCCCCATCCGCCCCTTCCCCCCTTCCCTCACGACCTCATGTTGTTTGCAATGGAAGCGATGACACAAGCCTTGTGTTCCCACGGGCCATGTGGGTGGTGCAGCCTTGTGTTCCCACACAGTCTGGATTCATTACTTTGGGGGAGGACATTTCTTTGCAGACCACCAACATTTTCTCATGGACCACCAATGGCCCCCAGCCCACTGGTTGGCGACCACTGGATTAGAGCATTTGTTGGAACCCTGACACATTCCAGTTGGGGGTACACAAACACACACACACACACCAGATTCCTTCCAGACTTGATCCCATCAGAATAACAGACTAACAGAGTTGGAAGGGGCGTGAGAGATCTTCTAGCCCAACCTCCTGCTCAAGCAGGAGACTCTATACTATTTCAGGACTAATGGCTGTCTAATGTCTTTAAAAGCTCCAACGATGGAACACCCGCAACTTCTGATGCCAAGCCATTCCCCTGTCAGGTAATTTCTCCTTAGTTTTAGGTTGCTCCTCTCCATGATGAGATCAATCACCTTCTCATTCTGCAAGGTATGCAACTCCAGCTTTTGGAACCAATGGAAAACTTCTCTTCCTCTGACCCAAGATGACAGGGAATGGGGGAGGGAAGATGAAGTCCAGCTTGAGGAATTCAGAGCTGAGCCTACTCGCAGCTGAACTCCGGCATCTCTCTCGCCTGGAGACAGGAGCTGGCATGCTTGAGCAATGAGGTCACCTGGCTTTTCCACAGAAACTACTGAAGTCTTTTGCTTCTATTGTGACTCAGTGCATTCTGAGGGCAGTCAATGGAGTGTCTCCTGTGTATTACCCCAAACATGGACCTGAGGAAAAGAGAGGGTGGATGGAGGGGGAGGGAGGGAGGGAGGGAGGAAAGAAGGAAGTGGGAGAAAGGAAGAAAGAGGAAAGAAAGAAAGAAAGAAAGAAAGAAAGAAAGAAAGAAAGAAAGAAAGAAAGAAAGAAAGAAAGAAAGAAAGAAAGAAAGAGAGAAAGAAAGAGAGGGGGGAAGGGATGGAGGGAGAGTGGGACAGAGGGA
>NW_020769362.1:2860826-2876356 GCF_900518735.1 Pseudonaja textilis
TCCTCATTGTCTACCTTCTCCTTCTCCTTCCCCTCTTCTTCCTTCTCATTGTCTACCTTCTCCTTCTCCTTCCCCTCTTCTTCCTTCTCCTCATTGTCTGTCTTCCCCTTCTCTTTTCCCTCTTCTTCCTTCTCCTTCTCCTCATTGCCTATCTTCCCCTTCCCTTCTTCTTCCTTCTCCTCATTGTCTGTCTTTCCCTCCTTCTCCTTCTCTTAGAACATTATACAAACCCTGCCTATTTGATTAATTTACTGGTCAGTGTCAAGCAAGGAGCAATCGTGCAACCTGTTTCTCTGTACCCCTCTTATTGATGCTTCCTGACATCCTTTTAATCAAGCCCTGATAACTATTTTAGGACCATCCCGTGACTTGGAGAGGATGGGAGTGGGGGTGGTGGAATCTCCAAGTACTAAGGGACCCCAATCACACTGCTTACTCTCTTCTTTTCAAAACGTATCATATCCAAATCCTGCTAGCTTCACAGTATCACTGGCCTATATCCATCTCGTTTCCCCATTTTCAGCACGGCCAAATATAGACTTTCTATCTCTCATTAGTGGAGAGTTTTTTTTTTTTCCCACTTCTGTTCCATGAGCAACAAACAGCAGACAGGCTCTCTATTGACTCTGCAAAGAAGCCGTGTGAGTTTTATACAGTAGAGCAGCCATTCAATAACAAAGAAGGTTTAATAGATTTAAAAAAAGAAAAAGAAATCTTTTCCAGAAAGGGCTATTCTGAATTAAAGCTGGAGTATTTTTGGCAAAACTCTGAAAGATCCTGGAAATGAACAGCAGCCTTATGTTTAAATTTTGCATTCATGGGTCTGATTTATTTGAGGGAGGAGAGGGAATGAAAGAATTACAAGCTCTGTAAGTATGAAACAGAGGGTCTAACCGTGTTGGCCCAATCCACTATGAAGTCATTGCAAACAAAAAGGGTTGGGAGGGGGGAACGAGCTCCCAACTATGTGTAACTTGGCAGTAGAACTTTCCAAAATCCTAAAGTTTTCGAAGCCATTGATATTTGCCAGCAAGACATATGTCTTCCCTAAAGAAATTGAGTTGGGGTTGGAGACCATGGGAAACTTGCACACCGTGTCATGGTGCTACGAATGCTGATTTGACTCTCCATCTTAAGCCATGGGCAAAGTTAGTAGGGTGAACAAAAGATACTCTTTCAGGTGACAGAGAAGAACTAAGGGTGACATACAGTGGTGGGATTCAAATTTTTCTTACTACCGGTTCTGTGGGCACGGCTTGAAGGGCGTGGCTTGGTGGGCATGGCAGGGGAAGGATACTGTCATGAACTCTTGGAATAACTCTTGGAGTAGTTGCTCTAACCATTCATCTCAGCCCGATGAGACATGTGCTCTCAGCGTGAGAAAATTGAACATTCCTGGGTTGAGAAGATCACAAAGAGAAGCAGTTGAGTTGAAGATCTCCTTCCTTCAATGAGCACCGATTGAAGGACACATTCTGAAAAAGTTCAGCACCCCATGCTGAGTTTTCAAAGAGCAGCCAGCGAGAGCAGGAGGAATAAATTTAAATTAAAAAGTCATCTCTCTCTTACTTTCCAGGAGTCGTTTCCAGTGGCCTATTTCCTCAGCTTGAGTTCCATTTTTAGAACAAGCTCTTTCTTCTTTTACTTCAGGGAGGACCTGCTGTTTTCAATCTACAAGTTTTTATTTAAAATAAGAGCCGTCTGGAGCTCTTGTTTGGGGAAGGTTCCTGGAAATTGCAAGAAGAGAGAGATTATCTGAATGAGGAAGGGGGAAAATATCTGCCAGTAGAGTGTGGAATTTTAACACTCGTTTTCTTTCAGGATTGCCTCTCTCTGTGTGCATCCACACTTTATTTGTGTGTCAAAAAATAAAAACCAATCCATTCTTGTAAAATCACAATAAAAAACTTTATTTGCTGTAGGAACAAACTAGGAACTGTCTCATAAAAGAGGAAATGTTTATTTTACTAGGGCCGATTTCTGTACTGTGCCGAAGCTGGCATGGGAGGCAACTTCCTTCTTCATTTTAGGCTCAGTTTTCAGCTTTTGGACAGCCAATTCATTTATCCGCTATCATGGTCCTGATTTCAGCTGGATGTCCTGGTGATGACTTGACGTATCGCCTTCCTTCTTCCATCTCTTTTCGTTACAGTCCCCGAGCTTCTGTTGTGTTGTGTTGCAAAGTGCTGATCCTTTCCTGCAGGTCATTCCAGTGGTTGTGTGGTATTGATTTCACAGCAAATTAAATGAGTCTATATCTCATGTTAACTCTTGCAGGACGAGAAGCGGAGGCAAGCCCGAACCTCTCTGTTGCAACTGAGTGGAGTCTCTTCTGTGCAACATAAAACAGCCCTTTGTCTACAAAGAGTGCTTCGGAGGAACTGAGGATGGCCCTCTCCACGTGGGTCGTGGCCTCGGTGGCCATCTTTCTCTTCCATCAAGATGCTAGCGGTGGACTCATCAAGAGAATCATTCGGCAGAAGAGGGAAACGGGAATCAATGTGACACTGCCAGAGGATAACCAACCTGTGGTCTTCAACCACGTCTACAACATCAATGTCCCTGTGGGCTCCCTTTGCTCTGTAGACTTGGATTCTCCCAGTGGAGACTCAGACTTCAAAGTCCCGTCCGAGCCAGGCAAACACTATCAGGAGCACACACTGAATGAAGACAATCAGATTGTGTTCACGCACCGCATCAATATCCCACGACGGGCTTGTGGTTGTGCGGCGGCCCCAGATATCAAGGTGCTACTAAGCCGACTTGAAGAATTGGAAGAGCTGGTATCTTCTCTGCAGGAACAGTGTGGCAGTGGGTCAGGGTGCTGTTCCAGTCCTCAAACGGCGAAAGGTAAGTTAGGGGAACCCAGATGCAAGGTGGAATAGAATAAAAGAGAAGCACTACAATTCCCAAACAAAAAAATAAAAGTAGAATTCCCAAACAAAGAAATAGAAGAACTAGAATTCCCAAACAAAAACTGGAAGAACTAGAATTCCCAAACAAAAAAAATAAAAGAACTAGAATTCCCAAAGAAACAGAACTACTAGAATTCCCAAACAAAAACTGGAAGAATTAGAATTCCCAAACAAAGAAACAGAAGAACTAGAATTCCCAAACAAAAACTGGAAGAACTAGAATTCCCAAACAAAGAAATAGAAGAACTAGAATTCCCAAATATTTCTGCTTTGAACTTTTGTGGTAGACCACATTTTGTTCATTTCCCGTTTATATTTAAATCCCCTCCCTTCATTACTTTCAATGATGAGAAATAAATCAATAAATTTAAAAGGTATCAATAATTTTGCTTCTTGAAGGTATTCAAAACTAGGTTGCTGTGCACATACACACCCACATGTGTTTGTGTGTGTGTGTGTGTGTTCACTGCTAGATATATAGCAACAAAAGGCACCGAGGCAATCATTCTGAACTATATTATCCAAATGTAAGTGCATACAATAAAATAAATATGTTGTTTAGCTTATAACCTGAGAACTACACTTGATTATTAAAGTTTTAGAAGGGCAAACCCAACTACTACAGTGATGTGATAGAGAGAGGCATGGTGAACTTCTAAAAAGGTTAGAACAGAAGTAAAATAAATTAAATATGCTTATTACTCGATATTCTGTATTACCTATTTCTTCCCCCAAGTTCCCCAGTAAGAATTCTCAGCAGGGGAGTTTTTCCTCTTCTTTCGTATCATTATGTTCAGCTCCGCATTTCTTACCGAGATGCCAAAAGGTTTCCTTGATTTCTTGACCAAGAACCACAGAGATCTTATAGGCTATATGTGGCCTGTTGACCAATCATCTCTTATAGGTTGCCTTGTTCATCAAGGATTTGATTGTCCCCATAAGGCAAAAGACTTTTTTTTTTAAAGGCAAGGCAGGTCTAGAACACATCATTTCAGGACCCTGGACAGCACTACAGGTATTGGCTTGGGGGTTCCTGATTGGCATTCAGAACCATGTCCCAAGGGTGCTTTTTTCAGGAGGCAACTGGGCTTTCTTGTTTTCTTTTCTTTCTTTGAACATGTTTCATTTCTCATTCAAGAAGCTTCTTCAGCTCCGACAGGATAGTGGGGAATGGAAGGATTTATATTCCTTGCAGGCAGCTGGTCATTTGCATCCTTTTAGAGGGTTGTCGAAGCACCAGCTCAAGGTTTACTCAGCCTTCCATCCTCCTGAGATCAGTAAAATGAGGATCCAGACTGTTGGGGGGGGGCAATATGCTGGCTCTGTCCTTCCTTCCTTCCTTCCTTCCTTCCTTCCTTCCTTCCTTCCTTCCTTCCTTTCCTTCCTTCCTTCCTCTCTCCTTCCCTCCCTCCCTTTCTTCCTTCCTTGTCATGGTGGCACAGTAGTTGCCAGTAGTTCAATTCTCACTAGCTCAAGGTTGACTCAGCCTTCCATCCTTCCCAGGTCAGTAAAATGAGGACCCAGATTGTTGGGGCAATAGGCTGACTCTGTAAACCAGAGAGGGCTGCAAAGCACTGTGATGAAGCGGTACATAAGTCAAAGTGCCATTTTATTTGGACAGGTACCATTGATGCTACTCCCTACTGCAGCGGACGAGGAAACTACAGCAATGATATTTGTGGTTGCATCTGCGAACAGGGATGGAAAGGACCAAATTGCTCTGAACCAGAATGCCCACAGAACTGCAACGAGAGAGGCCAGTGCATCAATGGCCAGTGTATTTGTGATTATGGTTACACCGGCTATGATTGTGGAGAGCTGGCCTGTCCTGGGGACTGCAACGATCAAGGCAAATGTGTGGATGGGAAATGTGTGTGCTTCGATGGTTACGCTGGGGATGACTGCAGCTTTGAGGTCTGCTTGGTGCCCTGCAGTGAGTATGGCAATTGTGTGAATGGACAATGCATCTGCATGGAAGGTTTCACTGGAGTGGACTGCAGCAAGTCCCTTTGCCTTAACAACTGCAATAATCGGGGGCGCTGTGTGGAAGAGGAGTGTGTGTGTGATGAAGGATACACAGGTGAGGACTGCAGTGAGCTCATTTGCCCCAACGATTGCTATGACCGGGGTCGTTGCATCAACGGCACCTGCTACTGTGAAACTGGATTCACTGGTGAGGACTGTGGAGACCTGGCCTGTCCAAATGATTGTCATCACAATGGTCGCTGTGAGAATGGGGTGTGCGTGTGCGATGAAGGCTTCTTGGGGCCAGACTGTGGGGAGGTGAGGTGTCTCAATGACTGCCACAACCAGGGCCAGTGTGTGAATGGCCAGTGTGTGTGTGATGAAGCCTTCATGGGGGAGGATTGTCGTGAACTAAGATGCCCCAAGGATTGCAACAACCATGGCCAGTGTGTTGGTGGGAAATGTCAGTGTGATGAGGATTACATGGGGGAGGATTGTGGGGATCTGAGATGCCTTCATGACTGCCACAATCGCGGCCAGTGCATCAAAGGGCAGTGTGTATGCGATGAAGGCTTTGTGGGGGAGGACTGCAGCCAGCGCAGGTGTCCCAACGATTGCCACAAGCGAGGGAAATGTGTGGATGGCCAGTGTGTATGTGAAGAAGCTTTCACTGGGCTTGATTGCAATGAACTGCGGTGCCCCAATGACTGCAATGACCACGGACGCTGCGTTGATGGGCAATGCATATGTGATGAAGGGTACACTGCTGAAGACTGCTCAGAACTGACCTGTCCCCAGGACTGCAACCGTCGTGGACGTTGTGTCAATGGTGTCTGTGAATGCAACGAAGGCTTCCTTGGGGAGGACTGTGGGGAGCTAGCTTGCATCAACAACTGCAACAACCAAGGCCATTGTCTGAATGGACAGTGTGTCTGTAATGAGGGCTTCACCAGTGTAGACTGTGGCCAACGGAAATGCCTTGATGACTGCAACAACAGAGGACAGTGCATTGATGGCGTGTGTCTATGTGATGAAGGATATGAAGGCCCTGCTTGTGCTGGACAGTCCTGCCCCAACAACTGCAATGATCTTGGTCGTTGTGTAGCCGGGCGATGTGTCTGTGAAGAAGGCTTCATAGGTGCTGACTGTTCAGATGGTAAGTTCTACCAAATCACAGAAAGGACACATGGAGAATCTAGAGGCGAATCCCTTGGGCAGTTCCTATAATCTTCATCCAACACATTCATACCATCTTGAGAATAATGGCACTCATAGACAAATACATCACCTTGGGGATAAGAGGGCTGATAACTCTACATTTATAGCTCCAATTGGTAGATTCCAAAATATTTTCCTGGGTCTGTAGGTCAGTCTTTCATAAGTTGGGTTTTGGTTCTACAAAGACAAGTTCCTTTGCTTCTTGGACTTCTTGGATGACTTTTTCTTCTTCTTCTTTAAATCTTCATGACAGTATCTCCTCCAAAGAATTTGATGGTGACCGAAGTGACAGATAAAACCATTAACTTGGAATGGGCAAATGAAAATGTTGTCAATGAATATCTCATCAGCTACATTCCGACCAGCATTGATGGCTTAGAATTTCAGTTCCGGGTACCTGGAAACAAAACATCAGCCACCATCCGGGAGCTGGAACCTGGTGTGGAATATTTCATCCGTGTTTTTGCCATCCTAAGGAACAAAAAAAGCATCCCAATTAATGCCCGAATTGCTACTTGTAAGTACTTTAAAGGCCAAGTGAGTAATCTATGCTGTTAAATTAGGTATAATTATGGAAAACCATGCTACATTAGTTAGCCTGTGAGTTTTGTGTTGATTGAAGTAACTGGTGATAGAAGACATTGAGCAGCTCAAAAATTGACATCCAACACAAGCTAGGCTTAAACTATCTCCAGATTTGGGGAGTGGTTCATAATGTCATCTTCACCCTATTTAATGTAACCATGATTTACAAAATGACCACAATTATAACAGAATAACAGAATTGGAAGAGACTTGGAGGTCTTCTAGTCAAACACCCTGCTCAAGCAGTTGACCTCATACCGTTTCAGATAAATGGTTGTCCACTCTCTTCTTAAAGACTTCCAAGTGCTTCTGAAGGCAAGACGTTTCACGGGTTAATTGTTTTCACTGTCAGAAAATTCCTCCTCGGTTCTAGGTTGCTTCTCTCCTTGATCAGGTTCCATCCATTGCTTCTTGTTCTACCTTCTGGTACTTTGGAGAATACGCTGAACCCCACTTCTTTGTGGTAGCTCCTCAAATATTGGAAGACTGCTCTCGTGTCATCCCCACTCCTTCTTTTCATTAAATTAGACATACGAAAGGGTGAAGATATTTAAAAAAAATCATTTGGATCATTGCGGAAATAGTCACCTTTCCTTCTGCTTCTGGTTTTCAGACTTGCCTGCCCCCGATGGCTTGAAGTTCAAATCTGTTAAAGAGACTTCCGTGGAGGTTGAATGGGATGCCTTTAATTTCCCTTTCCATGGGTGGGAGATTATCTTTAGAAGCATGGTAAGAAGGATTCTGCCTTGGGATATCCCGCTTTCCTTTTCTGGCTACCTTCCTATTTTCTCATTTCGATGCTTTGCGTTGCAGAAAGAGGAAGAGAATGGGGCCATTCGAAGCAGCCTGAAGAGCCCTCAAACAACCTACCTACAACAAGGTCTTGCCCCAGGACAACAGTACAATGTATCTCTGGTTGTCGTGAAGAATCAGACCAGAGGACCTGCTGTGTCGAGAATCGTGACCACAAGTAAGTAGCTGTTGTGGTCAGCAGTGTGTTTTGAAAAAAAATTTCCTACTGGTTCGGAGGTTGCTTCGCACGCGCCATGAGCAGTGATCAAACTCCGCCCTCTGAATCGAGGCTTGTGAGCTGTGCAGGCGCGCCTGTCGTGCACACATGCCAAACGTGTGAATGGCATGTGTGCAGGGCTCAGGGACAGCCCTTTCCTGGTGAGCTGTGCTGTTTTGTTAGCTCAGCTGAGGTACGGCAATCCACTCGGCTTTGTGAATCAGCTGAGCTAATAAACAGCAGAATGTAAGAGAGGTGAGAGGTAAGTGCAGGGGCAGGTGGGTGAGGCCAGTCAAAATTTTCTCTGCTGGTCAGCCAAGACCAGTCAGAACCAGCTGAATAACACCACTGATTGTGGAACGTCAACTAAGGTAGTGAGAGAAAGCCCATAGCTTCTGTTGTGGTTCACCGGCAGCTTGTGCAGACGGCAGCAGAATTGGACAATGGGGTAAGAACAGGGACCAGTCCGGGAGTCTGGGGAGAACTCAGACAAAGGTCCTGGATTTGATACAGAGGCCAGGACCATCTGAGAGTTGTGTGCTGATTCTGGAGCCTCCAGAATCTGGCAGCAGCGAGGAAGAGGAACAAGGGGATCTTGTTCCCAGCGTGCATGTGCACAGAGCTGTTAGAAGGCAAGAGCAGCTGAAACAAAAGGGGTGATTCAGGAGTAGGGCTTGTGGGTAATTGCCCCTCCCATAAGGTATAAAGGAAGTGCAAAGGTAGAGAAACCTTTGCAGGAAGCAAAGTCATGAGTTGAAGAGTTTGGGAACTCCTGATATAAAGGAAAATTTACTCCAGGTGAAAATTCATGGATTTTCTTTCAACGAAATCTTGTTCCACTGCACAACCCTTTTCCAATTCTTTTTTTTTTTTTAATAATGGGATTGTTCTGTATTCGGGTTCGTCATATCTTTGCCTTGCCTTGTTTTTGTTTTTTTTCCTCCCAAGAACTGGATGCCCCCAGCCAGATTGAAGCAAAGGATGTTACCGACACTACCGCCCTCATAACATGGTTCAGGCCCTTAGCTGAGATAGACGGACTTGAGTTGACTTATGGGCCCAAGGATACCCCAGGAGACCGCACTTCCATTGACCTCTCCGAAGACGAAAGCCAGTATTCCATTGGAAATCTCAAGCCACACACGGAATATGAGGTGATCCTCGTGTCTCGGCGTGGACTCATGGCGAGTGACCCCATCACTGAAAATTTTGTCACAGGTATGAACTGGGTTGGGTTGGGGGGGTGGTTGGCTTTGTTTTTTAGTATCTTTCTAATGTGCACCAAGACAAATTCCTTGTACGTCCAATCACACTTGGCCAATAAAGAATTCTATTCTATTCTATTCTATTCTATTCCAATTTCTATTCTATTCTATTCTATTCTATTCTATTCTATTCATGTGTTCCCTAGCTTTCAGACTTTGAAGAACCATCTTGGCGATTTATGAAGCTGACTATTAAAAATCTGGAAACCTGACCCATTGAGCTCAGAGCTAAAGAAGCTTCTTGGATAAGAAGCGAAACATCTTCAAAGAAAAACCAGAAAGTCCAGTTGCCTCTTGAAGAAGCACCTTTGGGACAACCATGACCTGGATAACTAAGAATCTCCATAGACATTTTCTGACACATTGAGATTCATTCTAAGTCATGTCTCCCCTGGCCCTTCTCTTCGCTAGACTAGCCACGCTGAGTACTTGCAATTGTTCATTGTATCTTTCAGCCTCTAATTCCCTCATCCTCCTGGTTGCTCTTCTATGCACTCTTTCTAGAGTCCCAACATCTTTTTACAGTGTGGTGACCAAAACTGGATGCAGTATTCTAGGTGTCTTACTAAGGCTTTATAGAGTGGCATTAGTATCTCACATGATCTTCATTGAATCCCTCTGTTAATGTAATTTAGGATTGCATTGGCTTTTTTAGCTGCTGCTGCACACTGCTGGCTCATATTTGGTTGGTTATCCCCTAAGACTCCAAGATCCCTCTCACATCCAGATAATGTTCAGAAGAAGCTGAGGCAGAGTGCTCTCTGATCCATTGAATTATAAGAAGCATAATCAGACTTGCAAGATTCTGTCATCCTAGCCAACTTCAAGAAAAGTAACTTTAACTTTCCTGTGGAGTTTATTTCATGGTTTGGGGCTGACACATACTCATCTGTGTTCCTGATGTTTAACGGAGAATGTTAGATTTCCTTCTCTCTCTTTCTTCCCAGATCTGGATGCTCCCCAAAATCTGAGGCACGTTTCTCAGACGGACCGCACTATCACGCTGGAGTGGGAAAACAGTCGAGCCATGCCAGATGTCTACAGGATCAAATACGCCCCTCTCTCTGGTGGAGACCACGCTGAGGTCACGGTGCCCCGAAGCAATCAGGCCACCTCCAAAGTTACACTCTCTGGTAGGACTTCAGGATGTCCCTGAGGCTATCGCTCAATAGATGTCAACCTAAATTCATTCATGATTTAGAGCTGTGGTCACCCACTGGTGGCCTGTGGACCACTGGTGGTTTGCGAGAAATGTTTGTTGGTCCACAGAAAAAATTATTTGCATTTTTTATATTGCACTAAATTGTCCTCAAACTACACATACCATGGTCATTAGGCAGATCATATTAGTGGTCTGCAGGATTTAAAATTCTGAATCTAGTGGTCCCTGAGGTCCGAAAGGTTGGTGACCTCTGATTTTGAAGGCAGGCAATTTCATCACACGGTAGAATGTTCCTTGACCAACCGGTCCACACAACGAGATCAAAAGGAATGTATCCCTTTCTTTTGGCGACAAGCATTCATTGACCATCTACAGGTGGTCCTCAATTTATGACAGTTCATTTATTTGACCTTTCAAAATTACAATGGCATTAAAAAAGGGGGACTTATGGCCATTTTTCCTGCTAATGACCGTTGCAGTCTTCCCAAGGTCACCTGATCAAAATTCAGACGCTTGGCAACTGACTCATATTTGTGACGATTGCAGTATCCTAAGGTTACAGGATCAAGTCAATAGGGAAGCCAGGTTCACTTAATGACCGTGTGATGAATATTCTGTCTTATGAAAGACAGATAGAATAACTCCACAAATTCTTCCATACAAAGTTTCTTTTATTGGATTATATTAGGTATCCTCAAGGGGACTCACAGTTATGTCGAGATGCATCTGACATCCAATTCTTTGCATAGTTGAAATCGAAGTGTAAATGATATTAATCTTTCTATCCCAAAGTCGCAGAGGCAGAGGGTAGAGCTGCCACCATGAGGCTGTGTTCAGGCAAGAGTGAGGGAGCCTCCCCCAACCCAACAAGGGTCAATTTAGTGATCAATCAGGATTACAGATATGGCCACATGACATGGACTACATTTCCCAGGATTCCTTAACTACATTTACCATGATGCATTCCCTTAAGGGGACAGCTCACAACTCCTAACTATCCCAAATCCCATTAACTCTAAACTGTCTGGACAGCACAATGAACAACAGCTGCAGTGATCTTAGCGACTAGGGCACCACAGATTGTCAAATGTGGCAAAATTCACTTAGAAAATGTTTCCCTTAGCAACGAAAAATGTCGAGCTCAATTGCGATCATAAGTAGAGGATAACCTGTGTAA
Source organism: Pseudonaja textilis (assembly GCF_900518735.1). Next base: position 2,872,123 of record NW_020769362.1, read on the forward strand.
TATAGGGTCTTCTCCATTTTGGGGGAATGATTTCCCAAGTCTATATTCATTTATTGGATTCTTTTTGTTCCTTTTGATTGTTTTAAATGTGGTTTCTATATTCTGTAAGCCACCTCGAGTCGCCATGGGCGGCAATATAAATTCAATAAACATAAATAATGACATTTTTGCTACTGGAACTCGCTTAATTGATAATACTTTGGGGAAGGAAAAAAAACTGTTTATTAGAAGCAATATAAATAATTACCTATTCTTTTAAGGCCTGAGACCGGGAACAGAATACGGCATTGGAGTAACTTCAGTGAAAGAGGACAAAGAAAGTTTTCCTTCCACCATCAATGCTGGAACCGGTAAGAAATATTCATTTATTAGGTGGAGGAGAAGAAAGAAAACTTCTATGAAGGATCTGGAGGCTTAGGACAATTTATTGAACCCTAGTTTAGCAAGATAAAGTAGACTTTGCCTGGACTACTGTAACCAGCTTTAGGCACCAAAAGGAATATTGGACTGTGATACTGGGTCAAAAACTGGTTAAAAGGATGGCTTGGGGTGATGTCATTAAGCACGGCACTGATGGTGTTACCTAGTTGGGTATTGAATTGTCTGCAAGAAAACTTACCAAGCTCAGAGTACACCAAGGACCCACATTCCTCCTGCTGCTGCTGTTCCTCCACCTTCTCTTCCTCCTCCTCCTCTTCTCCTCCTCTTCCTCCTCCCCCCAAACCCAATTCCCTTCTAGCACTCATGATGTTACCTAGTTGGGTCATGAAACATCTGCAAGAAAACCACGAAGCTCGGAGAACACCAAGGACCTCTCAGTTCAACCCTGAGCTACAAATATTATTTTGTTTGATAGCACAGCTTTCTTTTCCTTAGCCAGCCCAGGTATAAATTCTAAAAACCTGGACAAGAGATCTCTAAGCTTCAACTTCCCAGTACTCCCATTAATAAGCTGGAGAACTTGTTCTCCAGATTTTCAATTCAAGAGTAGCTCTTTGTAGTTTTATCTGCCGCATAGAATGGGAAATATTGATGGCTGATACTCATTCCCAAGGGGACACGGTGGCTCAGTGGCTAAGACGCTGAGCTTGTCGGTCAGAAAGGTCATCAGTTCAGCGGTTCGAATCCCTAGCACTGCATAACAGAGGGAGCTCCGTTACTTGTCCCAGCTTCTGCCAACCTAGTAGTTTGAAAGCATTTTAAAAAATGCAAGTAGAAAAATAGGGACCCCTTTGGCAGGAAGGGAACGGCATTCCATGTGCCTTCGAAGGCATTTAGTCATGCTGGCCTCATGACCACGGAGACGTCTTCCGACAGCGCTGGCTCTTTGGCTTTGTAAAGGAGATGAGCACCACCTCCTAGAGCCAGAAACACCTAGCATGTATGTGCGAGGGGAACCTTTACTTTACTCATCCACAGCTCTAAGCAAGAAAGGTAGCATGCACCATGGAGTTCTTTCAGGAAGGCCTGAAGATAATTAAATGCACATTTATCCTCTTTCTCTGTTCTGCTTAACGTCTGTTCTCAAGATTTGGCAGAAGCAGCAAAAACCATTTTTAATCCACAGCTGCGTGGGCAAATGAATGATATTTCCATGCTTTTCATTAAGGTTACCCAAACCCTCCTCCTCCCATTTTTTCCCCCTACTTTGACATAATTCACAAAACTGGCCCAGAAGCTCCCATTAAGCCCTAAAGAGGCTTTTTTCTAATTGGTCAAAAAATAATTATAGGGGGAAATGCATTGGATGCCTCAAAAAAGTGAGCCAAACCACCAAAAATTGGTGAAAAGACAGAAAGAAAGAGATGGATCTTAGTAGAGTTGTGTTCCCGAGCCAGAGTTAAGCCTGAACATGCAGTTTAGACCAAAAATAAAGGCTTAAATCAGCTTTTTTTCCCCCTTAATTCAGAGTAGGAAAGGGAAAAGAGACAACTGGGACATGAACATGTCCTTCCCACATAAAGGCAGCTTCTAAGAGTCATTTGGACGGAGCTAAATGTCACTGGTCCAGTTGTGGCTAACCATGGAGTGTCCAAGAGCCATTTTGAGCTCATGGACTTTCATTTCCTCACCACTGTCTCTTGCGTAAGAGAACATGTTCCATATGGTGCACATAATGGGGGAACTCGCCGTGCGTTTCCTGATGGATTTATTTTCCTGGGCAGCCTCTGTCCGTCTCAACTGTTCCATGTGTCCAACTCTTGGAGTTTTTATAGGCCAGTGTTCTCTAGGCCAGGGGTCACCAACCTTTTGGACCTCAGAGACCACCAAACTCATAATTTTAAATCCTGCGGACCACTACTACAAATCCAGCACACGGCTTGCTGAAGCGCCTGGACTCCCGCTGACGGGATGGGGTCCTTCAGGCACTTAGCTTGGCTGCCTGTTTCTGCAACCTTAAATACTCAAAAAGTCACGTGGACCCATTTCCCACGGAAAACAAAAACACCGGGATCTCTCATCTCTCTTTCCCTCCCTCCCTCTCTTTCTCCCTCTCTCTCCCCAGGGGTGGGCAGGAGGGGAAAGGAACTTCTGAACTGGTGCTTGGTGGGGAGAATCTGATATCCAGAGGCCAACGAGCCATGTTCAGAAGACCAGATGGCTGGCAGGGAGGTGGGGCAACAGGGGTGATACCGGTGGCAGATGGACTCCTATGCATGGGAGATCGTGGCATCGGAACCCTTCCTGGGTGTTTCCTGGCCTGTGAGGGGGTGAGGGTGACCACTGCTTTAAAATACTGTGAAGTGGTGTATGCATCTAAATGCTATTGCTATTACTATTATAACTTCACACGGTCACTAAACTAATTTTGGGTGAGTTGAGGATTGCCTGTTTATTCAATAATTTAGGTCAGCGACACAGTTCGAAGGCGTCTCGATTCTTCTTCGATCAGCCATTCTCAGTATCCAACTCTTGCACCCATGATTATAAAGAAGACTATAGGCTATATATTCCATTTCAGGAACCTAATAGTAAAATAAAACACTTTCTTCTCAACGCAGATCTAGATAGTCCCAAGGACCTGGAGGTCATTGACCCTACTGAAACTGCTTTTACTTTACGTTGGAAGAGACCTCTGGCCAAAATTGACCGTTACCGCCTTACTTACAACACCTCTCTGGGGAAGAAGAATGAAATTGAGATTCCACCTGATAGCACATCCTATATCCTAAGGTCACTAGATTCTGGGACGGAATACACGATCATCCTCGTGGCTGAAAAAGGCAGGCTCAAGAGTAAGCCTTCAACTGTCACTGGTTCTACAGGTAGGTGAGATTCTTGGTCCTCACTTATGTCCACTGGTAGATCTGTTAATCACCTACTTTCCTCTGGTGCCACTGTGAGGAAGTTGGTCTTCTCTAGATGCATTGAGAAGTAGGAGATGCCTTCTCAAGTTTGATCTGTGGAGATTCTCAATCATCCAGGTCATGGTTGTCCCAAAGGTGCTTTCCCAAAGGTAGTAAGTAGACTTTCTTTTGGTTCTTCTCAATTCTGGTTCCTCAACTTTGACGTCCTCCAGATGGGTAAGCATCTATCTTCCAAATTTCTCCTTGCAAAGAATTCCAGCAACTGAAATTCCAAACATCTGGCTGGGAAAACCCTATTGAAAAAGATTAACGGTTCCACTGGTTAATTGTCCTCCCTATTGGGAAGTTTCTTCTCAATTCCAGGTTGCTTCTCTCCTTGATCAGATTCCATCCAGTCTTTCTTGTCTGAGTTCTACAAAGCACCAAGAAGGAAATGTTTGTTTTAATGACTTTCCCAGACCCAAATCCAAAACTGTATATTCCATTAAAAAAAAAAAAACAGATGAAAGAAAGATTTGGATGCATGCACGAGGTTTATAGCCAAGGGGAAGGGTTTGGAAGAGAAAACGTGCAAGCCTTTATAACCACACACCTAGAGTGTTGTCAGAGGGGCATGCGTGTCCCCTTATTTTCCATCGCCTTTTCACCCCAGATGCATCCTTTTTAGGTGAAGAACATCCAGACTAATTTTTCTTAATGGGCATAGACTTTTTAAAAGCTTGCTTGCTTTCCAGATGGAAAAGCAGAAGAGAGATGTGTCAAAAATCATTCTAATTTTTACAGAAGGATCCATTTCTGCAAACTTTGAAGGCCAACAAGAACTGACTTCTCTTTCCTTTTCATGATCTAGCTAAATCTCATCTCAATCTACTTTCTCTTTTCTTCTTCTTCTTCTTCTTCTTCTTCTTCTTCTTCTTCTTCTTCTT
>NW_020769362.1:2876366-2895699 GCF_900518735.1 Pseudonaja textilis
TCTTCTTCTTCTTCTTCTTCTTCTTCTTCTTCTTCTTCTTCTTCTTCCTCTTCTTCTTCTTCTTCTTCTTCTTCTCCTCCTCCTCTTCCTCCTCCTCCTCCTCCTCCTCCTCCTCCTCTTTCTCTTCCTCCTCCCTCTTCTTCCTCCTCCCTTTCCCTCTTCCCTCTTCCTTCTTTCCTTTTCTTCTTCCTCTTCTTCCCCTTCCTCTTTCCCTTCCTCCTCTTTCTCTTCCTCCTCCCTCTTCTTCCTCCTCCCCCTCCCTCTTCCCTCTTTCTTCTTCTTCCCCTCCCCCTTCCTCCTCCTCCTCCTACCTCTATCCCAGACAGCCTATCCTGGGTGTCCTGGAGTAACCTACTGCTCAGTCCAGATCCTGTCCTGGATTAAACCAAGACGTCTTTGCTCATCTATCTGGCTTCTCTACATAAGGCGGGAAGAGCTCATTCCTTCCTTAGACTTAAAATAAAACCATTTTCTGGCTAGATCTGCGCAGTCATCAATTAAGCAGATGGGGAACGGGGAAAAAAATGTTGGTCATACTTCCGAGAAACATCCCAAGGGTAACATGAATAGTAGAGCTTTGTCCATCCCTCCTTGGCGTAGCCTCATTATTACAATTCCATAACCCTTTGGAACGAGCCAGCCTGGCATAGTTAAACAGCTGCCCCAAAGCAGCAAGGAAACCAAAGCAGAAGTGAAACCCCAAAAGATCTCATGAAGTGCTTGTAAAAATGAACTTTGGCAGAAGCCCGGTCTCCCAATTGCTTGACTGATGCCGTAACTTAATATCAGGTGTATATTCACCTTCTCGTCCACGTTGCCAAGAAACCTGATACCGGGTGCTCTATTGGACTCGGGCTTTTGCTTCTTGAGAGAGACAGGTTTATAAATAGGTAACCAGTGACAAGCCGAAAGGGTCAATCCTTGGTTACTTTGGATCCGTAGAGTTGACCATCCAGCTGACCTCTTTGTCCTTCTTTAGAAGAAGAACCTGAGCTGGGCAATTTATCAGTTGCAAAAGTCTACTGGGATGGATTCTACCTCACCTGGACAGCAGCTGATGGTGCCTATGAGACTTTTGTCATACAGGTGCGGGAGTCCAACCAACCGGAAGATACACAAACTCTCACCCTTCCGGGGACACAACGGTCGATAAATCTCTCCGGACTCTTGCCGAATACTCTTTACACAATCACCATCTATGGAATAACTCAGGGCTACCAAACAAAACCCATCTTTGTTGAATCTACCACAGGTATTCTTTCCGCTTTTCTTCTCCTGGTTCACGTTCTCGCCTTGCTTTCTTCGTCGCTTTTTCCCCTCACAAGAAAAACTCACATCCATGTTCAATCCTGCACCAGAATTTCCTCTGGCCCCCTACTTTAAATAACCAGCAAATTTCTCAACATTTGAAGGTTGCATTTCATGGCAATTTTTTTTTTTTTTTTTGCATCTAGCCAAAGCTTGATGGGTGGGGCAAGGGCAGAGAAAAGATATTAACTCATGTACAATTTGCTCCCTGGAAGAGGAGGAAATGGAAAAGAAATAAAAGGGAAACACTTTTTCTATGCTAAATTATTTTCATTTGAATTTTCTGTGGAGGAAAAATAACGTCTTCTAACCTGAAAGTTCTCCTCCTGAGTCCACAAAAACTGAGGTCAAAAACATTCTCCTTTTCATTTGTTCAATTAGTTTTATTTAGAGCCAGTTTCCACACCAACCTATATGCTTTTTGCTTGGTTCTATCTATCCTCCCTACAAACTTTGAGCAATGCAAAGTTTCAATAGCCTGAAAGATGGTAAGCCAGCTTGATCGTTCAGCTTCGTCGCTGAATGGGGCGTTGAATTTAATCCCTCTGCGTCATGCTGCCTTTCTCTGATTTATTCTTTCAGAATTGGTATTAGAAAAGTAAAAAAAAAAAAAAAGTTTGCCATTGAGATGTTCTTGAATATCACTTCCTTTTGCTTCCTAAACTTTTGAAGGTGCTAGCCGGGGCTTAAAGCTTCAACCCTGCTCGTCCTGCAATTAATCGATTTGGGGTTCCGCTTTCCACCCTGTTTCTTTCGTTATTCGCTCCCAAGACTCTCTTGCCTCATCTAACACGCAGCACTAATCCTGGGATAGAGATAGAAAGATTGAACAGTCTGCACAAAACCACGTCAGTTGCAAAACACGTCAAGAAGCCACCCTCGTTCCGTCCTTCCCTCCTGTGATTTTTGCATTCGTTGTCTGCTTTCTTTCCACTTTCTGGGAGACAAGAAGGAAATTGTGCTTCTGCTGCAAAGATGGAAGCACATTTTCCTTCTGTCTTCTTGGAGGAAACCGAAAACCTCTCCTCTTATAAACTGTTGCTTTGTCTCAGCCTGCATTGAGCCCTGGTGGCGCAGTGATTAACTGTAGTATTGCAGGTCAACTCAGCCCACAGTTTTGATCTTAATGAGGCTCAAGGTTGACTCAGCCTTCTGTCCTTCGGAGGTCGGTAAAATGAGGACCCAGATTGTTGGGGGCAATATCTCCTTAAACTGCTTAGACAGGTCTGTAAAGCACTGTGAAGTGGTATAGAACCCCAGGTGCTATTGCTATAGCCATTGCTATTCCTTCCTTCCTTCCTTCCTTCCTTCCTTCCTTCCTTCCTTCCTTCCTTCCTTCCTTCCTTCCTTCCTTCCTTCCTTCCTTCCTTGTGTAAGTCTAAGTGCTACTGCTATTGATATTCTGCATGAACATCCATCTATGCTGGCATTTCTCTCTTGGACGCCCCTTGAAAACACAAGTTGCAACATCCCACCCCGCCGCTTCTTGAAACTTGGAACGATCCAACTTTTCTTGCTTTCCAACCCCAAGAAAGGAGATGGGCTACTTCAGCTCTTTTCCTTCCTAACATGCAATTTAAGCTTGGCATGCTCAGCTTTGGAGGGAGGTTCTTGGCTTTGATGCTTGCTCAAAGACCTCTTCCACCACGCAAAGCAGGGACATCACCATTAAGCAAACCTTCGGCAGGTATCAAGTGCTCCTTAAAAATGACCCCAAATGTTGTTTATTTTCCTCAGGGGCCAAACCCGAAGTTGGAAACCTGACCATTTGGGGCGTGACCCCGGAAAGCTTCAACCTCTCGTGGACGACCTCCCGAGGAAACTTTGAACTCTTTACCCTTGAAATCATTGATTCCAACAGGTTGCTGGAACCCATGGAATACAACATTTCAGGCAGTTTAAGGACTGCCCATATCTCAGGGCTGCCCCCTCAAACCAGTTTCATTATCTACCTCTATGGAGTCACTCGTGGCATCCGCACCCAGGCATTAAGAACAACTGCCGTAACAGGTACATTATGGTCCTCCCAAAATTAACCAGCTGTTTCTTAATTTTCAACCTTCTTTTGCAGCCTCACCACTCCACGATTCCATTTTCTCTTTGATCTAGCCCCTTGCTTTCTGGTCTAGATCCCAGGGTTCCTAGCGTGGATTTTTCATGTAGACTTGGAGGGGGGGGGGAAGTAACTTTTTTTTTTGTTCCAGCTTAAGCTTTGGAAAAATGAGAAAGCATAAATTCGTAAGATGCGCCTGTGGATTTTTATGGTCACAGAATAAGCCAGTTCGCCTCCAGAAATTCTATTCTTAGTTTGCAATTAGATGTATCTGCAAGTTACCCACTAATAGTTGGGTTTGACAGAGGTGGTCAGCGTGGTGCTGGACTTTCTCATTTTGAGCTAAGTGGAAGGGCTTGCATGATAAAATATTACCCTCCGTGCAAAATGCAGATCCATCCATTCACATGGACATCTAACGTGTTAGTGGAACGATGGAGATGACTTTTTTCCCCTATCCAAATATTTTTCTATGTGTAATAAGCGCAATGAGTACACTTAAGAGACATTTAATGAATCTCTGCTCCTGGTCACTCTCATTATTTAAATTTATACTGTTCTTTCCCCCAGAAACTCAAAGCTTTTCTCTGTTTGTTTGTTTTTCCCCCATAAACAGAGATGGTATTCAGCTGGTTCAGACCGGTGCTGGCGTACCGGTAGTGGAAATTTTGAGTAGTTCGGAGAACTGGCAAATACCACCTCTGGCTGGCCCTGCTATTACCTCTCCTATATTCCCTTGTTTTTTAGTTCGGCTGATTTGATTGCCGTGCCTCAGCTGAGCTAAAAAAAAACAGCTCACCTCACTAGTGCGGACACAGAGGGTGGTTTTTGAGTGCTGCATGCGCAAAGCCCCCTCTCATAGAACCAGTAGGAAAAAAATGTGGAATCCCACCACTGTCTGTAAAGACATTTTTGAGTTGGGATGGAGCGAGAGGATGATTGACCCAAAGTTCCTCAGAGGAGTTTCCATGGCTAAGAGAAACTTAAAATGTAGACAATAATCACACCAGTACAAATTTCTGGTTTCTCAGCTGTGCACTTTTCCCGAAGCCATGTGAAGACTTGCTATTACTAATATAAGATCAGGTGTAATTATGATGTTTAATCTCATGGCCAGGTTGATGAGCAAACTCAACAGGCCTTGACAATTCCAACTTTTAAGGGTGTCTCATGACCACCATTTTTTCCTTTTCCTTTATATACAATCTTCTGAGACCATCTCATCTAGTGCCTTTTGACTCAAGGAATCTAAAAATGTAGGGACCTGAGTGAGCTCACCAGGCCAAATAATAGAATCACAGTGCTTGCGTTCCCGCAATTAAGGCAATTGGATGCATTCACGCTTCTTCTTTTTTTTTCTAGATACATATATCTAGAAGGATTATGTGTAACATAATGCCTAGGACAATATATGTATCAATGTTTGTTCTTCTTGGCATCTCTGTGGAACATGCTTGGGACTGATTCCAAGCATCCATTGTCCTACATCTACTGTACCTTCCTTGATTTTTTCTTTCTGGTTGCTTGTCTTGTTTCCCCACATTATGAAGTCTGACTCTTGACTCTTCAAAGATCTTAACTTCCTAGGAAATGGTTCTTTGCATGTGATGTCCTTTGCACCTTGTGTACGAATCCAAGGCCTGCTACAGAGTGTAGAACACCTCTGCATTTTTAATATTGCAATGTATCCAGCAAAAACATGCATGCATTTTTCCAAGCATCTTCTCTGTCCAGATGTTCTGCATCTATTTGGATATCAGAACTGTATCCAGAACAAAAGCACCCAATCTCTCTTGTCTTTAAGGTTTTCATTGTTGCCTCGTAAATCATCAGTGGGATTGTGAGACAGATTCTGGAGGGATTCCAGACAATTTTGCGGTTGTTGGTATCTCAGGGAGATTTTCTTAAACCTGATTGCATGTCAGAATCTCGGCGGCCCAAGGATTATGCCTGATCCGAATGCAAAAGCATGCTTTGAACAAAACCGTAAAGAGTATGAATTTTGAGAAATCTTCAAATCGCATGACCATCTGATGGGATCATGTCTGTGTTCTTTCCCTTTTAAGGAACTTAGCCATCTTGCTGGGTTTGTGCTTCCATGGATCTTGAGCAGGAAATCTCTACCTGCTGGCTTTTGCTGGTCACTTTCTGACAACCTGAATGTCTTGCATGTCTCCTTAATTGAGGCCACTCCAGCACTCTTCACTCAAAACAGTCACAACCATCTTTTTGTAGTACTGAGCCCTTCTTCCCCTTGTCTCCTTCTCCTTGACTTTGAAAAGGAAAAGGTCTCTCTCCATAAGTCCACCAAGCCTCTGAAGGTCGCCATGAAATCACATTTACACTTTGTCATTAGTGGGCCATGAAACCAGAATAACAGAACAACAGAATCAGAAGGGATCTTGGAGGTCTTCAAGTCCAACTCTCTGCTCAAGCAGAAGACCCTAGACCACTTCAGACAAATCCCTTCTTAAAAAGACTCCAGTGTTGGAGCATCCATAACTTCTGAAGGCAAGTTGTTCCAATGGTTGATTGTTCTTGACATGAACAAGGTTCTTGTAAGCAGCTGAATCCTTCATTAACCTGATCAATGATCACAGCCCAACAGAATATCCAAGAACGGCTTGTTGTAGTTCTGTAGGACATCTCCTTCATCAGCTTGTCAGCCAGATCTCTACCCATAATGGTTGTCTCTTTTTTTCCCACCTTTATGTTCCTTCTCTCTTCAGAACTCAAGCTACAGTTGGGCACATTCACACTCACAAATGCTCGTTTGAGCGAGCTCTCCTGGACTACAAGAGAGGAAGCTTTCGCACATATGACAGTCAATGTTAGAGGTCTCCACCAATCTCAGGAGCCTCTGAAGTTGGCAATCTCAGAAGAGGTTCACGACACCTTCATCTCAGGCATGGTAGATTCTTTGGATTATGAGGTTAACATTCAGGGCACAACCACAGGTGGGGGCCAACAGGATCTCCTCCTGTGATACTGACCAGTATCCTTGCAAAAAATCATGAGTGATTTTGTTTCCATTTGTTTCCCGTTAGGCATTAACAATCTCAGCACATTTGAGGACCACAAGACTCTTCTGCTGAGATGAATGATCCTATTAGAATTTTCTTTTTCATTGTTTAATGACCCCATAATCCCTTGCAGGGTGGAGTTGAGGCAACTGAATGGAGCGGAGTGTTTACTGGCCAGATGCCCTTCCTGTTGCAAATGCAGAGTTTTGCAGCAGATATATTCTCACTGTGCCCAGAGAGAGAAATAGCAGACCCTACCTAGGATCGAACTCACAGATTGTGAAGTGAGAGCTCCACCTCTAGACCCACCACACCCCTCTAGTGATCCTATTAGATGTGATAGAAAAACATTTGTAGCTTGGGTGGTAGATGTTGGTGATGGCTCGTTCTCTGAGCCTGTTGTTCAGCTTCTGAACAGCGTGACGTCCTCAGTGGGTCTTCGGTGAAATAAAATGCTTCAACCAAAAGTCCTGCTGAGGCTGTCACCTAGCCCGGTGATGAAATGTTCAGAAGCTGAACAACAAACTCAGAGAACAAGCCATCACAGCCATTAATGATCCTGGAATTTCATGATAGCCCTTGCAATATAATGCTTACTCCAGCTCCCAAGTATACTCATTTTGGGATTTACTCAATCTATTCCATAATCATGATATCCTCATCTGGCAGAAGGTCTAGGTTAACACAACGTGATCCCCAAACCTAGCCAAGAATAACACAAACCCAACTCTGTGTACAGCCGCTACACCAGGCTCCTTCTAATTATAGTCAGTGAGCTCAATGGAGGATGTAGCATGCCGGTTTAACACAGTTGGCAACCTGCAAAGATAACCAGGGACGTGCACAACCAATGACTTTCCTTCCCATAGTCCAACGGCATAGGCATTGCATATCGTGACTTGTAATGGACCCCTTCTTTTGGTGGTGGGGAGACCTGTGGTTTGTTTCAAATGGCGCCCACAACTCGGTCTAATTCAGCCCTTCTTATCCCTTCTCCCCTTTCGCAGAAGCATTGCCCTCACTGGAAAACCTCACAGTTTCCAGGATTAATCCATATGGGTTTACGGTATCTTGGATGGCATCAAAAGATGCCTTTGAAAGCTTTCTGGTCATCGTGGTGGATTCTGGCAAACTGTTAGATCCCCAAGAATTCCTTCTTCCTGGAAGCCAGCGCCAATTAACCCTTAGAGGTCTCATAACAGGCATTGGGTATGAAGTCCTTCTTTACGGCTTGATCCATGGCCGCCAAACAAGACCCTTAAGCATTGTTGCCTTAACAGGTATTTTTGTTTTAAATCATGAAACTGGAATGCTTGTCCCTTCTCACCTCTTCTGGAAGGTCTTTCATGTCTTCTCCATTCACAATGGAACCGTGACTTCCTTTACTTACTGACCCTTTCACTAATATATCTCCTTTATCACCTCTTTCTCCATTTCCTTCCTGTCTCTCAATGGACCAACATTTTAAAGGTTACAACAGAAGGTGGAGACACATCAAATCATTCATAGAACAGAGAATAATAGAATTGGAAAGGACCTTAGAGGTCATCTAGTTCAACCCCTTGCTTGAGCAGGAGACCCCATTCCATTTCAGATGAACGTTTGTCCAGTCTTTTGTTGAAAGCCTCCAATGATGGGGCATTCGCAACATCTGAAGGCAAGTTGTTCCATTGTTCCATTCAGATATCTTGGTCATCCTAGCCAAAGAGTAATATCATATTTTATGAGTCCTCTGTCTTTGAAAAAGCAACATCTTTAAAAGAAGGTCAAGAAAATGGTATAATCCAGAACGATTAAGCTGATGTTTAGGTTAGCTCCTAGACTTCTAAACCCTTGTATTAAATAGCTGGCCAAACTTGGGGACACACTTCCAAAATTCAATACTCCATCTTTTAAACAACCTTGGGATCCATCACAGTGTGATCTTCATTTAGCATCGTTGTTTCCAATATAAAGACAAGCTCACTACCATCCAAAGTTGATCATCATCAAAAGGACACGTTACCGGTGTGTTGCAGAAGGCGTTAGCTCTTCCTCGACCTGGTTTCAAAGAAGAATGTACTTTTGGAAAGCTCCATCCACACCATCTCAGCTCTTTCTAGTTTAGCATTGACTTTTCTGATCTTCAACCGTTCTCCTACCACAAAGCAAGCAACTTAAAGACTGCATGGGGGACCTCAAATGCTCCATCACTGACCCTCAATCCGACAGCGTATTCTGTCTATCTTACTCAAAGTTAATCCCTGTACATGATCACTCATCAAGGGTTTGTCTAGCATTCCCCTCACTCCTGAGGGAGCTTTATAGGATCAGAGGTGCAACCTAGCTGAGGACACCTATAAGAATTTACTGCTTCCTTAAGTACAAGCATCAAACTCTCCACACAGTTTTGGAGAAGTTTAGTATGGGTAGTTCTTGACTTACAACCATTCATTTAGTGGCCATTGAAAGTTACAATGGCACTGAAAAAAAGGGTTTGGAAGGGACCTTGGAGGTCATGTAGTCCAACACCCTGCTCAAGCAGGAAACCCTATAACATTTCAGGCAAATGGCTGTCCAGTCTCTTCTTAAAAGCCTCCACCCACAACCTCTGAAGGCAAGTTATCCCACTGGTCGATTGTCCTCACTCCTTAGTTCTAGGTTGCTTCTCTCCTTGATTAGTTTCCATCTGTTGTCCTGTCTTGAGGTGCTTCGGAAAATAGTTTGAACCTCTTGTCTTCCTAGGAGCCCCTCAAATATCAGAACACTGCTATCATGTCTCCCCTTGGGAATGAATGAATATCACTCTTACTACTACTAGCATGTTTCATTTTGCATGGTAGGGGAAAGCGTGGCTTCTACAGATCGGTGCAAGTTTGAATCCCATGAAGATCATCTCTGCAACCTCCATCTTTGTTTTGGAATGAATCTTTCTATTAATCACTGGATGACTTTTTCCTCCCCACTTTCCAAATAGCACGGTGTTTGCTTCTATCCCTCCGGACTTGCAGTCGGAATGCTCACCTCCCTAAACTAACTCGGACTTAGATTCTCTATTGGATATTTTTCTTTCTTTTTTCCAAAAAGGACATTAAAACCCTCCTTTGCCATTGCAGAAGCCGAACCTGAAGTAGATCACCTTTTGGTATCGGACGCTACCCCCCACGGTTTCCGCCTGTCTTGGACAGCGGATGAAGGAGCCTTTGACAGTTTTGTCCTTAAAATCAGGGATTCCAACAGGCTTTTAGAACCTCTGGAGATAATCGTACCAGGTCATCAACGAACTCAGGACATCCAAGGGCTGAAAGAAGGGACCGAATATTATGTAGAGCTCTACGGAGTTATCAGCGGACGGCGTTCCCAGCCCGTAAATGCAATTGCTATGACAGGTACCTCGGTCCATCTCTGGCTTGTCGAGGATCACAACCACACCGTTTGGCCACATGCATGCTTATATACGTGTTTGTATTTGTATTGGTGAGTGTGTTTGTCTATCACATTTACAGGTAGTTCTCAATTTACCACAGTTCGTTCAGTGATCATTCAAAGTTGCAACGACACTGAAAAAAGTGATTTACAAGCATTTGTTTTTCCGGCAGCATCCATCTGGTCATGTGATCAAACTTCGAATGCTCAGCAGCTGGTTCATATTTATGACAGTTGCAGTATCTGGGGATCATGTGAACAGCTTTTGTGATCTTCTGATAAAGCAAAGTCCATGAGAAGCCAGATTCACTTAATAACTGTTACTATTTTAGCAACATGGTGATTTGCTTAACAACTGTGGCAAGAAAGATGGTAAATGGGGCAAAACTCACTTAACAAATGCCTCATTTAGCAACAGAAATTTTGGGCTCGGTTGTTATTGCAAGTTGAGAACTACCTGTATTTTTCCAAGTGATAATGTTGAGCACAATCCTCAGATAAGCTCTCAATGCAGGCCTGTTAGGAATTCTATTTATATATAGCATCACAGAGCAAACAAATGTGATTTACTGCTCAACTGCTATACTGTCACCATGTGCTTTACTGCTCAATTGTTTAACTGCAACAGGAAACCAGAAACTCTACTGAGAACAAAAGAGCATAGAGAATATACCATAGATCCAAACTTGTAAACACCGCCATCTACTGGCTGAATGCTACTGTTGTTGTTGTATACAAACACATTCCAACAAGGCCCCTTGTATACAAGGATAAACATAGAATCATAGATTTGCGATGTACTCATTTGTATTTATTTTAACTCTCAAATTTAGGTACTTCCCATATGACTCTCAGTTATTGAAATTCTCTCCCCCTTTTTTTTGTGGGAGAAAATTATCCTTCTTTCCAACCCAGAAAATCAACTTTTCGTATCCATCTGCTCTAACTTTCACTTAATGTGTGCTATGGTTTAAGTAGCCAAAAGTGTTCTGGCCTACCTCCCAATCTTTTCAACAAGACTGGTGTGTTGGCGACTCTGTCGAATTGTGCTTACAGTGACTAATAATCCAAGCTTTCTTGTAAGTTTTCTCTTTCTAGGGTGCTTTTATTTCTTCCTCTCTCCCTCTTTTATGTTTACTAACCCTTCTTAATCATCTATATTTCAAAGGTATCTATTACGGTTTCCTTTCCTTTCTCACCGTACAAAAAAAAGGGGTACCAAACGCGAACTTTGTCTAGGCCAAGCAGCATACATAGAAGTGATCACCGGTTTAGGAAAACCCCGTGAAATGATTTTGTGGAAATTCCTCCCTCCCCCACCAACCCAAAGAATGTGTTTCTTGTTTAAATTGGTGGACTTGGTAAGCTTATTTTCTGTAGGGATGGATAATGGTCATTTTAGAGATGGAATATGGAACGGTGGAGATTTTGTGCACATCCATCTTGTCCTTTAGAATCATAAACAATAAACAAATAAGCTAACAGAAAACAGCCTGTTTAACCAGTCGTTAAATTGGACGTAGATGTTTCAACCTTATCTTCCTGGGTTAGTTGTTTTTTTTTTAGTAATTAAGATACTACCATTTGAAATGCAAATATTCCCAAATCAAGGATTTTAAATCTTGGTCGTTCATTCATTTGTTTGATCTGTCTCTGTCTCTCTCTGTCTCTGTCTCTCTTTTTCTCTCTCTGCCCTTCAATAGCTTTCATTTTGGGGGACATTGAAAGAAAACCTTAATTTGCATTTGGAGGCAGACAAATTAGAAAAGAGGGTAGAAGAAACCTAAGAATATTCAAGCAATATATTTTAAAAATCTTTAAAGGTACAGCTACAATGCTTAAGCTCTGTATATACCTCGAGGATGACATAATGCTCAGAATCGAAATTACTCATAGTCCAAAATAGAGATTATTTGTTTTTCTGCAGTGTTTATTCAATACTTTCCCCTGCCAAAAAGTTTACTATTATAAGTAAAAGCTGGGCTGATGAGAAACTTGTTTGCAAACAAAGACTTTTCTTTTATGGAGCTTAATTTCGTTCTAGTCATAACACTGGGTTTAACACAATCTTCACTGTAGCTCCTGCTCTCGAGACTCTGTGTGCGTTTTCCCCAGCTCACCGAGCTACTTGAAATGTGTGCTAACTCCTTTTCTTTTTTTTCATCACTTTCTATATACAGCGGTGGGATCCCCGAAGGAAATCTCTTTCTCAGAAATTACTGAAACTTCAACTGTGGTTAGTTGGAAGCCTCCCTTGACGCGAGTTGACAGTTTCCGAATTTCATACGGTCCAGAACCTGGAGGTAAAAAAACAGGGCTGGCTGGCTGCCTACCTTGGCTAACCATATGTTCTGCTTTGAGGATTATGTTGATTAAACCAAGCATAGATTGTATCATATTAAAGGAAGCAGCTTGCAAAAGTGAAGACTTGAAGGGAGACTGTGCATGAGAAAGAGTGCTTGATTGTCAAAAAAAGAACACAATGAGGGGTCCTTGGTGCTCTCTGAACTGGGTTGTTTTCTTGCAAATGTTTCATGACCCAACTAGGTAATGTCATCAGTGCTAGTAGGGAGTGGAGTCTGTGGAGGTGGGGGGACATGGAGTCCTTGGTGCTCTTTGAGCTTGGATGTTTCTTGAAGACATTTTATGATCCAACTAGGTAACATCATCAGTGTTAGAAGAGGGTGGGGTCTGTGGAGAGGAGGAGGAGGAGGAGGAGGAGGAAAACTAAGAGATCTTGGTGCTGTCTGAGCTTGGTTGTTTTCTTGCAGATGTTTCATATCCTAAATTAGGGAACATCATCAGAACTAATCATCGTAGTGCTGATGATGTTATGTAATTTAAGTAATTATTATCTGTTATTTAGTATATGATGAGAACACAACAAAAGGAAAGGAAAGATATGCACACAGTCCACCTAAGCATATACAAAATTTATGTGGGGTGCAGCAGTGGCTTCATAACTGGATATCCAATTCAGCTCTTCTAAGGAATCAGAGAACGCAATCTTGCACAATATGTTTAATGGCGTGCATATCAGCTTCGCAATCTCAACACCATCGCATTACTCAATAGTTTAAGCAATGAAACATCTGCAAGAAAACAACCAGGCCCAGAGAGGACCAGAGACCCCAAATTTCATCCCTGAGCTACAAATATTCTCCCTTAAAAACTACCCTGTTTCCCCGAAAATACCACCTACCCTGAAAGTAAGTCCTAGCTAGATTTATACACGTGCACCCAATATAAGCCCTACCCCCCCCCCAAAAAAATAGGCCCTAATTAAGATCCTGCCCACTCCAGAGTGGACGGGTAAAAATTAAGCTAGGGTGGGGATGGGGGTGGGGGGGTGGAACTGCCCTACTACTTACCTTTGGACAGTTGTAGCCAGTCCTCGCACACCCCAACACCTGCCTTGCCAGCCCATTTCTTATCCAGCCAGCAAGTCTGGAAAGGCTTTCCTGAAGGCCTCTGGAGCTGAGAACAAAGCTCAGGATCGATCCAGAGCTCTGTTATCATCTGCAGAGGCCTTCAGGAAAGCCTTGCCAGTTGCAGAAGAAGTTCTTGAAGGTCTCTGACAGCGAAAAAGAGACCAGGGCTGACACATGTAAGTGACGTTAGTCAGTGAATGACGTCCCCCGAAAATAAGACCTGGTGGCTTTTTGGGTGGCCAAAAAAATATAAGACAAGGTCTTGTTTTGGGGGAAACATGGTAGCAGACCTTAAGAGGAAAGTATATGCAAATTGAGAAAAATGCCTTTGAGCATTTTCCAGTGATATTGCTAGTTAGTTCTGTTTTGTTCTGGTTTTTTTTTAAAGATGTAACTTTATACGCAACTGAAAGGATAGGGGTTGTTTGTTTGTTTTTTAAAAAAGACCCTCTGTGAAAGCCCAGACTGACAGTTTTATTTGTCCTCTATTCCAGACCACTTCAAATCTTTGACCGTGGATGGAAACCGGAGTAGAATCAAGCTAGTCGATCTGATCCCTGGCATAAAATATATCGTCAATGTTGTAGCTATCAAAGGTTTTGAAGAAAGTGACCCTGTTTCTGGATCTCTAGTTACAGGTATGTACATTTGTCCATCCTCAGTGTTACAAGGGAATGGGGTCTGTGGAGAGGGAGAGGAAGAGGAAGAGGAGGAGAAAAAGAGGAGGAGGAGGAGGAGGAAGAGGGACCCTTTGCGTCCTCCTTTTCATTAAATTAAACATACCCAATTCCCTCATCCATTCTTCGTATGTTTTAGCCGCCAGTCCCCTAATCACCTTTGTTGCTCTTCTCGGCCTTCTTTAAACGTTCAACACTTTTCATTCCTATCCATTTGCAGAGGGTTTAGTTACTCTTGGAGGGTGAACGGCAAAGCAGATGTGGAATAGTTTAAGCAATGATCTGTTCCCTTGGTTAATGAGGCCAATAACTCAACCCTCTTGCAAAGCTGATTCAGCCCGAACCAGACAAGATTCCAGCCGGCTTTAATGTAAAGTATGACAGCTCCTTTGATTGAGCACCAAGGAAGCTGGGAGTGAGGATGAAAAATCGCCACTGAATTTTGGCCTTCTGTTCAACCCTTCCCACGCCATCCCCAATCTCTGTTTTGTTTTCTCCAAGAAATGGCTTGGGGTTGGAAACACAAACAGAAGAGCTGTCTGCAAAGACCGATGGACTGGACGAGTTCAGGCTGAACTTTAAGCCAAGGGCCTCTTTTTACGAGGGAATATACGCCAGACTGCTTTGTTTTAACATGTTTTTTTAAGTCCCTCGTCCCATTCCTTTCATTCTTTTTATTTGGACTACATGTCCGCAAACTGCATTTTCTTGAACTTCGCATATTCTTGGGGCAGCCAGGACAACATTTAGGAGGGACTAGGTGAGTCCTTCTGTCTTCTTTATGGGAAACCTAATTATTGTAGAGCTGAAGAAGCTTCTTGGGTGAGAAGCGAAACGTCTTCATAGAAAAACCCAGAAAGTCCAATTGCCTCTTGAAAAAAAAAAAAAATCACTTTTCGGATTTATTTAACGTAAGTTCTATGTGCTCAACCAGGAAGTTGTTGTTCATTGTAATGGTGTCACTCTCTTTCTAGAATTGGATAGTCCGTCTGGGCTGAGGGTAGTAAACATCACGGACTCCAAAGCTTTAGCTGTTTGGCAACCAGCCCTTGCCGCTGTGGACAAATATTTGATATCCTATCTTGCAGAAGGAGGTAAGTTCTGATTACTCTGAAGAAAGGGTAAAGCTATTCCAATCTGGCCAGCCACTCTGGGAAAATTGAGGATCAAATCCAATCGGATCACTTTATGACAGGAACGAGGGACGTGGTGGCTCAGTGGCTAAGGCGCTGAGCTTGTCGATCAGAAAGGTCGGCTGTTCGGTGGTTCGAATCCCTAGCGCCGTGTAACGGAGTGAGCTTCCCAGCTTCTGCCAACCAGTTGTGGTTAGCGGGCAGCAGGTGCAGACGGTGGAGGAGAGCGAGGACTCGGAGGAGGGCCGGGACCATCAGGGGGTAGACTGCTGCCTTCATGGATGGTGGGGGATGGCAGCAGTGATGAGGAGGTTCCAGAAGAGCCTGTGCTAAGTGCACGTGAGCACAGGATGATTTGTAGAAGAGAACAGCTGAAGCTGCACAGATGACTCGGGAGTAAGGATGCAACATAATGGTCCTTTTCTCTAGGGAATATAAGCCTGGTTTCAAATGGTTTTTGCCTTTGCAAAACGTTGTGATGACAGACTCTGATTTATTTGAAGACCTCTGCCAAGGTTTTTCTAATTGGACTAATTGGCTGCAAGCCATCTGTTATCTACAAAGAGGTTTATTTGTAGATTAAAGCCATGAAAGTGTGAGTTACTGAGTTTATCTGGGTTTGCTCTCGGGGAATTTGGCTGGGTCAGAACACAACCTAGCAGTTTGAAAACACGTAAAAAAATTCAAGTAGAAAAACATTTTGGTGGGAAGGTAACAGCGTTGCGTGCTTCTTCAGCATTTAATCATGCCAGCCATGTGACCACAGAGATGTCAGCGCTGGCTCTTCAGCTTTGTAACAGAGATGAGCACCACCCCCTAGAGCCAGAAATAACTAGCACATAGGTGCGAGGGGAACCTTTGCTTTTATATCAAGGCCAGAAAACCACGCTATCAAACCTAAAAAGGAACTACATCTCAAGAGGCAGGTATAGAGCCCAACTGCTCTATTCTGCATCGCCAGAGATCATTCCAGCATGAAATTTCTCAAAATCTACAAGCACTGAATTAATGAATGTCTTTTAGAATAAGCAAAGTAAGAAGAACAATCCGTGCTTTGCTCATTTATCATATGTTTGTCCTTCTTGGATTGTTTAGAGACAGAAGTGACACAAAGGGTATCTGGCAATACCATGGAATATGATCTCGTTGGCCTTCGACCGGCTACGGAATACACCCTCAAGATTCAAGCCATCAAAGGCCCTCAGAAAAGCAGGATTCTCTCGGCCAGATTCATTACAGGTAACTTGGCTGGGTTTTGTCTCATTTGCTGAGATCCCTAAAGTTGGGTTGCGCCTGAAGTTCCACGTGCACAAGTGGAAAGGTCTCACAAGTGAAGCTTCATGTGTTTGTTTGTGTTTGTTTGTTTGTGTGTGTCTCTTTGTGTAGCATGTATATGCATATACGTGTGTGCCTATATGAGTATGGTTATGTATTTATTTTTCTTTTGAGTGCGGGCATCAGAATTTCATTTTCTCCTTTTTTTAAATGTGTGCCAGCGGGTCCACAGGAAAAAAAAAGCGACAATAAAGGTTGCCTTGCTTTGTCTTGAATGGAATGTAGACCCTTTGAGGAAGCTTCAGACCTTCTGAATAGAAGCTTCCTAGGAAGCTTACCAAAAAAAAGATCCAAAATTTCATTTCAGAGTGCATCAACATTGCAAGGTGTGATGAAGTGTCTTGTACATTTGGGGGAGTCTCAAAGTAGCAAGACGTTGGCACATTAGCAAAACTTTAAATAATGTGGTAGAATGTAGTCTGGATTCCCAGAAAGGAGGAGCTGCTTTCCAGAGGGCAAAGAGGCAGCGAAGATTGGGAAGTTTGGTTGGCGGGAAGAGGTTAC
Organism: Pseudonaja textilis; assembly: GCF_900518735.1. The sequence goes on from NW_020769362.1 coordinate 2,893,236, forward strand.
AATGGCTTCTCCGTTGCAAGAGTATATCTATAGTTATGCAAATAGTTGCTTTAGTCTGGCAAGACCCTGTCTGTAGGTGAAGAACAATAAAGGGAACTACTTGAGTCGTTCTATGTGTGATTCTTGATTCTTGGGGATTGATAAGGATGTGGTTGACATGTCGTCTCTTGACATCATCTTGGTGATCTGTTTCCAGCTAGATTTGGGCTGATGGAGTTCCATCAATCTGATTCCTGTAACCCATCTCACAATATTAGGTCCTGATGCTCCCAGATCTCTGACTGCTTCTGATGTCCAGTTTGAAACAGCTGTCCTCACATGGAAGCCACCCCAGGGGTCTATCACAGGCTACCTTCTGATCTACGAATCTGCTGATGGCAAAATCAAGGTAAGGAAGGGTTTAGGTCCAGAATTGGTCCTCTCTTACATGCAGAAGCATCTCTGCTCTATCTGTAGCATTTAAAGAACTTTCTCCTGACATCTCCATTTCCCAGTGGGAAGTAAAGGGACAACATGGAAGACAACGATGCTTCCATTATGTTGTGAAGAAAAAAAACAACAGCATGGATGGAAGCAGTGGAAGTTAAACTTGACTCCAGAGTCCCAAAGGTGGTTTTTTTCGGGAGGCAGCTAGACTTTCTTGTTTTTCTTTTGTACACATTTTGCTTCTCATCCAAGAAGTTGACCAGATGGTGGGAAATAGAAGGATTGATATTCCTTGCAGACGGCTGGTCATTTGCCTTCTTTTAGAGAGTCATTGAGGCCACTTGGAGGTTTATCTGTGTCCTCAGAGTTACCTGGGTGGTGCAAATGGGTGAGGAGCTTTCTTGGAACTGCTGAAAGGACTGTGTTGTAGATTCGAGTTAGATGATGTCGTGTCCCCCACCCTCTGAAGTTACTCCTGTAGCTCTGAACTTGCAACATGTTGTCTACTTCTGTCCGCGTTTGCTCCATGTTGGAGAAATCTACAACTGGTTTGTAAAATTGTATTGTGTTTATAAAGATGTTAAATGAAGCATCAGCCATCTGTGTTTATTTTTCTGGTGCTGAATTGTCGCCTCTGCAAAACTCTCAATAGAAGTAAACTTTGGGAGAAAATTAGAGCCCCGATTTCATCCATCTTCGGCACTGTTTTCTTAAAAGTTGCATGAATTATTCAACCAGAGCCCACCTTCATTCATTTTCCTCTTTTGCTTTTATTTCTCTGGCAGGAAGTGGTCCTGGGGCCCGAATCTACTTCATACAGCTTAGCAGACTTGAGTTCCTCCACTCTATACAAGGCAAAGCTGCAGGCCCTGCTCCACACATTAAAGAGCGACTTCATCCAAACCACGTTCACCACAAGTAAGTGACCGGCGTTTCCAAAGAAAGTCATATCCACATTCTTCTCGATCCAGTTTGATGGAGAATGGAAGAGCTTCTAAGAAAGATACTTGTCGGCTTAGTGACTGTCTGAAGTTACCACGGCATTGAAAAAGGGGGAATTAGGATGACAATTTTTCATGGCTATTGAAGCATCTCTACAGTAAGGGGATCAAAATTGAGGTGGTTGGCAACCAGCTCGTATTTATAACGGTTGCATGCGACAGGGAGATTACATGATCCACTTTTGCGACCTTCCGATAAGCGAAATCAACGGGGGAAGCCAGATTCACTTAACAACCAGGTTACTAATGAAACAATTGCAGTGATTCGCGTAGCCATGGTGGCGAAAAAGAATATAGAATGGGCAAAACTCACTTATCTGTCTCGCTCAGCAACAGAATGTTTGGGCTCCATTGCGGTCGGAAGTGGAGGGCTATCTGTAGAAGGCAATTCTGTTTGGAGGGGGGAGAGGAAGAAAAATAAATTAAAAACAGAAAAAGGAAGGAAGGAGATAGAAAGCGATGAGATGAAATTTTCTTTTCAAAAGCGTCTTGGCAGCCTCTGAATGAGAGGGGTGTGACGGAATACAACTCCTTCTTTTTTTGACTATAATGTTGCGGAGGGAACATGATTTTGTGCCCGTGGGAGACAGGGGCAGACATTATGCAAAGCAAATCCTCCCATTTTCCCCATTGGCATAGGCCTGGGATGATAGATCACAGTTTGCAAAAGGACAATGATGCATAATACAGTTTTATAATGGGCCAGAAGACGCTTGGAGAAGAGTCAAAGAAATTAAAATAGCCGGGAGGGACAGAACAGCATTCCACACCCCCACAACGCAGCCCCCGTGTCTAGCTCTCTTTCTTTCTTTCTTTCTTTCTTTTTTAAATCACATCCTAATGGTTGAAATGCAAAGATTGTGTGAAGAGAGGGAAGAGGCCGAGAATGTCAAAAGATAGGAGGAGAGGGAGGAAAAGGAGCAGAAGGCGGTGGGGAGAGGGAGTTGAAGGAAGAGGAGAAGGAGGGGGAGCAATGGTGGGAGATTGGGAAGAAGAAGAAGAAGAAGAAGAAGAAGAAGAAGAAGAAGAAGAAGAAG
>NW_020769362.1:2935556-2951178 GCF_900518735.1 Pseudonaja textilis
TTTCTTTCTTTCTTTCTTTCTTTCTTTCTTTCTTTCTTTCTTTCTTTTCCCTCCTGCCCTTCTGGGTTTTTTTTGCCACAAGGATGTTACTTTGCATTGTGACTCAGCCTTTTTATGTTTCACAGCTGACCACACAGCAATCACTGAAACATTGCTCACTCGTGCTTCTTGAAGTGGCCTTGTAAATCATGTTTCACTGTAAATCATTATTTACAGACAGCAGATGTTAAGCTTACATCAGATGCTAATTCCAGTAGATCGGCTAGCATTTACTGAATTTTGATGGAGGAATCCATATAACTGAACTGATTTGAAAAATGAAGTCTACCAGGATGTGGGAATCCAGACACTCTCAATGTTTGCATTGCTAGAGACATGGTTTGCCTTAACCACAGATGGCTGAATAATACATAGAGTCTTGTTGTGTCCAACCCATCGCAACCCCATGGACAACTTTCCTCCAGGCCTTCCTATCCTCTACCATCTTCTGGAGTCCATTTAAGCTCACGCTGACTGCTTCAGTGGCTCCATCCAGACATCTCCTTCTCTGCCGTCCCCTTCTTCTTCTTCTGCCGTCCATCATTCCCAGCATTGGGCTCTTCTCCAGTGACTCCTTCCTTCTCATGAGGTGGCCAAAGTCTTTGAGTTTCATCTTCAGGATCTGGCCTTCTAAAGAGCAGTCAGGGTTGATCTCCTCTAGGACTGACCAATTGGATTGCCTTGCAGTTCAAGGGACTCACAGGAGTCTTCTCCAGCACCTTAGCCACAGAAAGGTTACAAAGCTACAAACCATGGTTTACAAATCATGATTGGATTGGCTCCCTGGACAGAGCCCAAACCAAGCAAACCACATTATGCCTTAGCCACAAATTGTATAAATGTAGCCAAAAACTAGCTGAGCTTCCCTAAGATTCTAAAATTATTGGTCTTGGAAAGATTTGGGTGCAAGACTTATCTTTAAATTGCCATATTGTCAATACAATCTTCTCCAAGATTCCCCAAAGCACTTCCTGACGTCAGAACAAGGAACAACAGATGGAAACTAATCAAGGACACAAGCAACCTAGATCTAACAAGATATTTCCTGGCAAGGAGTACAATTAATCATTAGGATATCTTGCTTCCAGAAGTTGTGGCTGGTTTTTAAGACAAGGTTAGACAACCATTGGCCTGAAGTGGTGTTGGGATTCCTGCTTAAGCAGGGGGTTGGACTAGAAGACCTCCAAGGTCCCTTCCAACTGTGTTATTCAGATATTCTTCCATTGTTTCAATTACTAAATCGAACGGCTTACAAATAGTGGCTGAAATTAAATTCAATTACTCTCGGAAAACACCAGTAGAGATAGCTCCAGCTCCTTTAGAATAGCTAGAAAAATGGAAGCCGCTGTCACAAAGGGAAGAAAACTTTGGGCAAATGAGCATGTGGATTTTGATGTTGATGGCACGGTGGCTCAAACAGTTAAGATGTTGAGCTGGTCAGCTGGAAAAGCCGGTAGGCCAGGTCCGAGACCCGTGCGCCATGCGATGGTGTAAGCTCCGTCCTCGTCCCAGTTCCTACCAACCTAGCAATTTGAAAGCATGCAAACGCAAGTAGATAAATAGGTACCACTTTGATGGGAAGGTAAGAGCGCTCCCTATAGTAAAATCCATAGAGACCCATATCCGGTGTTAAGGAATAGGGGTGATCAGAATGCTGGAGTTGATGGTTTGATTCCCTTCAGCAAGACTCTAGCTCGTTCTGCTGTGAGTTGGACTTACATACCAAGCAAATTTTAGCCTCACTCTTTCTATAGTACCCAACGCCAATTTTCTCTGTTAGCGTAGGCTGAGAGATAATCCTTCCCGGATATTCCCTCTATGCAAAAGAATTTAACCACAGTGAAATTCCTTTCTGTAGAACAATATGTTGAGTCTGCCGTCTACTGAATCTTGGACAGACAGATTATCTATTTATTTATTTATTCTCTCTAGACATAAAAGCGTTCCAGCTGCAACCTCTGACCAAAACATCTATTTTAGGTCAATAAACACTGAAGTTAATCCAAAATATTTTATTTGACAGTCCATTTGCTCCAGATTAGTACAAAGGGCTATTTTTTTCCCCAGGAGGTATTTGGTGCTCTCTAAGCTTGGTGGGTTTCTTGCAGACGTTTCATGACCCAACTAGGGAACATCATCAGTGCTTGAAGGAGTGGGGTTTGTGGAGGAGAGGAGGAGGAAAGAAGGAGAAGGAGGACTATGGGGTCCATGGTCCATCTCTGAGATTGGCGGTTTCTTGAGGATGTTTCATTATTCAACTAGATCAGATACATCATCATGCTAGAAAGGAGTAGGCTTTTCTCTATGTTCCTACCAGCGCTGATGATGTTACCTAGTTGGCTCATGAAACATCTCCAAACATCTCTTCACGAAGCTCCGAGAACATCGAGGACCTCACACTTCAACCCGGTGCTACAAATACTGTCTCCCATTGCTATAAATGGCTTTCTTTTTACAAATGTACACTCCAAATAATGAGAACAGAACAAGTTCAATCAACCCCAGCAATGGGCAAACTTGCTACCTCCCTTCAGAGCTCTAGACAAGGACCTCAAATCATTTCTGTTCCATTGAACATCTTTGACCTTTGGCTAACTTTCTCAAATTGTCGATGTTCTCAACATCTGTCTGTCTGTCTGGAAGCGGAGGGGAAATAACTTCAAGATTTTTCCATTCAGTAATGAGGTCCCGATACTGGCCGGCATGAGCCTGGATTTTATTTGGCCAGAGAAATATCAAGCAACTGAGCAGACAGATGTTATTGGGTGAAGGGTCTGGCTCCTTTAGCTTTTTAACCTGTCATGTGTCTATGCTTCCTCTTTTGCAGATCCTGATGGAAAGGATGCCCACTGCCCAAAAACAGCAAGGGAATCCACCTTGCTCCAACTGCTGTGAGTTTACCCCTTGCTGTGCATTGCTGTCTCTTGATTTCTGGTTTGCAAGAGGGGGTGTCATGCCCTTGTGGGAGGAGGAGGAGGAAGAGGAGGAGGTGGTGGTTTAATGAAAAAAAGGACAAGGGGTGACATGATAGCAGTCTTCCAATATTTGAAAGGCTGCCACAAAGAAGAGAGTTCAACCTATTCTCCAAAGCAACTGAAGGCAGGACAAGAAGCAATGGATGGAAACTAACCAAGGAAAGAAGCAACTTAAAACTAAGGAGAAATTTAGAACAATTAATCAGTGGAATCACTTGCCTCCAAAAATGTTCCAACACTGGACACTTTAAAGAAGAGATTGGGCAAACTTTTGTCTGGGATGGCACAGGGTGTCCTGCTTGAGGAGGGAGTTGGACTAGATGACCTCCAAGGTCCCCTCCAACTCTGTTATTCTGTAAGGGTGTCTCCGGTGTCACTGCAGGGAAAGACAAACAATTTGGCAAAGCAAGATTGATTGATTGATTACATTTATATGATGCCAGTAGGATAACTCTGGGCAATTTACACAACATAGGGTGTGAGGAGAAGTGGAAGATTATTCCTTGGAAGAGATTAAGTAAGTGAAGCTGTCCTCAGTTCCACCAGAAGATGTTTTATGGCCAGAAAGAATTTTGTTGTGGTTTTGTACAAAAACCATCTTTTTCCTCCACCCAGCGAATTAAATATTTGGGGATTGAGCAGCCGTCGGTTTTTCGTTTTGTTTTGTTTTTAATTAAAAATCCAGAGCAGAATACCTCATGGAGCTAATATCGATGGCAAAACGGACGGCTTAGCTTAGAGACACTGTCTCGGCTAAATGTCTTGTGACTTGGAGACCAGAGTTAGATTTCTTACAAGAAGATAAGGAAGAGAAGTCAACTTTTGACTTTCAGGTTTGAGGATTGGATTAGATTTGACACTGGAAGTTGCTTCCAAGCTTTCACTGCTCTTTCTCTGAAGTAATACCATTTCCCTGAAAATACAACCTACCCTGAAAGTCCAAGCTTGACTTTTACATGTGCGCCCAATATAAGCTTTAACCCCAAAATAAGCCCTAATTAAGATCCCATCCACTCCAAAGTGCACGGGTAGAAATTAAGCTAAGGTGGGGATTGGGGGGTGGGGGGAGATGCCCTACTACTACTTACCTTTGGACAGTTGTAGCCAGGCCTCACGCACCCCGACACCTGCCTTGCCAGCCCATTTCTTCTGCAGCTGGCAAGTCTTTCCTAAAAGCTTCTGAAGCTGATAATCTGGAGCTCTGTTATTGGCTACAGAGGTTTTCAAGCCTCTGACAGCAAAATGGAGCCCGGGGAGCAATGAGTGCAAGTCAAATTAGTCAATGGATGACTTCCCCTGAAAATAAGACCTGGTGCCTTTTTTTGATGACAAAAAAATGTAAGACAGGGTCTTATTTTCGGGAAAATTTGGTACTTTCTAATATCGTTTTTGAACTTCTCTCCTGTCACTCATTTTTCTTAATTGAGTGTCCTTCACTACCCAGAATCCAGTGGTGGGATTCAGCCAGTTCGCACCAGTTTGGGAGAACTGGTTGCTAGCTTTCTTGAGCAGCTTGGTGAACTGGTTGTTGGAAGAAATAATTAGGGTAGAGAACCGGTTGTTAAATTGGTGCTCTCTGAACTTAGTTGTTTTCTTACAGAAGTTTTATTAACCAACTAGGTAGTGGAGGAGGAGGACTATGTGGTCCTTGATGCTTTCTGAACTTGGTTGTTTTCTTGCAGACATTTCATTACCCAACTAGGTAGTATCATCAGTACTAGAAGGATTGAAAAGATAAGATAACCTTTATTATCCCTTTTTTCTATACACGTACATATACACACATATACATTAGATAGATAGATAGATAGATAGATAGATAGATAGATAGATAGATAGATAGATAGACAGATAGATAGACAGATTTATATATATATTAGTTACAGTCCATTTTGAGTACATAGTAAAAAAAAAGAATCTTGAGAGTCAAGAAGGTTGATACTATATGGTACAGCGCTATTACGGAATCTAGTTGTCCTACTTTGGATTCCAAGAAATGTCCTGTTGGAAGGTGACCAAAAACACCAGTTATGGAGAGGATGTGTAGCATCCTGGACAATACTTCAGACCCTGGTCAAGCATCACTTATATGTCATTTCCTGAATATAAGTAAGAAAACTTCCAGTAACCTTTTCTGCTGTCCTCACCACTCTCTGCACCACCTTCCTGTCCAAAACAGTAATACACAGTAATAGCAACCTCCACCCACTTCTAGCACTGATGATGTTACCTAATTAGGTAATGAAATGTCTGCATGGGGGAAAAAAACCAAGATCAGAGAGCCCCAAGGTCCCCTAATAACAGATGTAAGCAACTCAAATATTAAATCCAGTTAACAAGGGATGTTATTCCTGCAGTATGACATTCTGTAGATAGATAAACAGACAGACGGAGAGAGAGAGAGAGAGAGAGAGAGAGAGAGAGAGAGAGAGAGAGAGAAAGAAAGGTGAGATTTCGATATCACAATTAGATATTTAAACATAGTCTATGTGTAGAGGGGAATATGTGTAATCATAAAGGCCTCCCGTGAGTTCTTAATATCTATACTTCCTAAAAGCAGCTGTGCATTTGTGATTTATAAGGAAGTTATCTTATGGAATTTTAGCCAAAACGTAGTTGCAAATCTAGTCCTGCAATTAGATGTTCAGAGACATTATTCTGGTGGCTTAACCTCTTTTCTTTTCCTTCACATTTCAGATCCTACAACCCAGCCAAGTGTTCATGCACAAGGTAAATTTTTTTAGCAATGCGACAGATCCAATTTTGTTAGTCGGTATTCTGCCCTGGGTCTGTCTAGCACAGGGGTCGGCAACCTTAAACGCTCCAAGAACCATATGGATCCATTTCCCACAGAAAAGAAAACACCGGGAACCACAATACATACTGGGGGGTTGAAAAGCTCAATAAATTGCGTGCAGGTGGGTGTCGCACATTGGCAGTTGTGACACATATTTTGAGCGACAGGGAGCTGCAGCAGAGGGATGAAAGAGCCACATGCGGCTCCAGAGCTGCAGGTTGCTGACCCCTGGTCTAGCACAAAGAGCACAGTAAATTTCTAGAATTAGGGTATTTTGGGGTGGGGGCTAGGATGGATAATTTCAAGAGAGAAACAGCTGATTTAACAGCTGCTAGCGAAACAAGATTGGCCCGCACGTGAGAGATTAGAAAAACGGGATTGTATCTTTGAATGTCCAGCGTGAACTTGCCAATAAACTAGATTTTTCTTTCTCTTTGTTCACAGTCATTTCTAAAGTCTCGGGGACAACATGTGTGAATGTGAGTAAGGACGGATCAAGCCTCCTTTGGGAGATTCCTCCCAAAGAGAACCAGTTCCAATTGGATAAGGAAAATATTTCTTTCATCATCCCCAAAGACGGACGATATTTTGTCTACTCTCAAGTGACATTTTCCTGCTCTACGTGCAATTGTGAAGAAAGCATCTGCTGCGGGAAGAAAGCGAAGGGTGCAAAAACTGTGTGGCAGACGATCAGGTACAAACCTGTAGGGTATCCTCAACCGAATGACTTGATCATCTCCACCAGTTCCATCAATGAGACCAAATCGCTTAAAAGCCTTTATCTGGCGAGAATCATGTTGTTAACGAAAGGGGACAAACTTCTGGTGCGTGTTTCCAACCCTGCAATGGTACAGGCGGATATGCGATATACCTTTTTTGGCGCGTATTTCATCGGCTAAAGAGTCCACCGCCTAGCATTAGCGCCAGGGTTGTATTGGAGTCGGTTGGTGGGGTTTGGCTAAGCTAGGCACTGTTGAAACCAAAGGGAAAAAAAAAATTGAAAGGAAACTCACGGCTAAGATGACTTTCCCCAAATGTCCCCAGCTCATTGGAAAATATTCCTTGCTTCTGCTTCTGAAGGAGAGCCAAGAGAAAGTTTAAAGGTCCATACACTGTGGCTGTAAGTCAAGGACTATCTGTGTTTAAGACAAAAGGAAGCGTCTTCAACTTGGCTCCCTCCCCCCGTAAGTCCACCTACTTCATAAGCCAAAGCACACGTGTATGTCATGTCAATGCAAGCATGGTGTAAGAAAACATGCCCTGTCCATGGCGCAGATGGCCACAGGGAAGCAGGGGCTTCAACCGAGAGAGGCTCCTTTATTTTTCCTGCTTCCAAGCTTGGAATTCCATTTTCTTTTTTACAATTTACAAATTCCAGGCAAAACATTGGCATTTAAGAAAGGCCACTTAAAACGCAATTCAGAATGACCTCAAGGAGGGATCCTTGAGCACTGCTGGTGGACAGATTTCACGGCACTCCTTATTTATAAAGATGCTCACATATGGTGTGTTTCTCGGGAAGCCCCAAAGCCTGCTTTGATCCCCCCACAATTGTGTCTAAATTTGGGGGGTCCGGTGGATAAATGTTATGCTTATTACTTTGGAAGGGGTACTAACTCTACAATCCCCTACTTGGCCAAGTGTTGTCCCCAAGTCATACGATTGTGCAGATCATTTTGTTTAGATGCCTTGTTTTTATTTTCTGGTTTTTTTGTTGTTGTTTTTTGCTTGACAATGGAGTTGCCCCTTGTGACACAAACTGATCCAGGATTATTATGTGAAGTACAAATGGTTCTTGCTTTTATTGTTTTTGCTTTTTGTTGTCTGCTGTTGACCAAGTTGGGAACACATTATGGTGAACTATGTGCCTTCAAATCATTGCCAATCCTATCTAGAAAGAGTGCAGAGAAGGGCAACAAAGATGGTTAGAGGACTGGAGGCTCAAAGATATAAAGAATGGTTGCAGGAACTGGGCTATGGCTAGTCTAGTGAAGAGAAGGACCAGGAGTGACATGATAGCATTCCAATATATCTGGGGTTGCCATAAAATAGGGGGAGTTAACCTATTTTCCAAAGCACCAGAGGGCAGGACAAGAAGCAATGGATGGAAACTCATCAAGGAGAGAAGCAACCTGGAATTAAGGAGGAATTTCCTGTTGGTGAGAACAACTAACCAGTGGAACAACACTGGAAGTTTTTAAGAAAAGATTGGACAACCGTTTGTCTGAAATGATATAGGGCTTTCTGCCTCAGCAAGGGGTTGGACTAGAAGACCTCCCAGGTCCCTTCCAACTCTGTTACTCTGTTCTGTTCTGTTCTGTTCTATCTACCTATATTGTTAACAATGACTTGAAAGCACATAGTTGTTCTCTTTACACCCTAATGGAAGATTCACATGGTAATCAGTAAAGTTTCTTGACAAGAGTCCAGTAAGCAAGCATCATATAAGCTGTGTTTGACTTTCTTAACCAAGGTCTTCAATGAATTTGGTGAGGTGATTAGACACCTCCCTACAATTTAACTCCAAGATCTGACATCATCTCAAAAGCTCTTCAAGATTGCAGTTTTTTAAAAAATAAAATTAAAAAAAAATGTTGTCCTATTACAGATCTTTCTCCCCGCCCCCCCAAAAAATTTAATGTTCTGAAATGTTTGCTTCTTCCACCCACTCAGCCTTCTCTATGATTCAGATAATCAGAGTTGGAAGCCCCCTTGTAGGTCATCTAGTCCAACCCCTGCCTTCAAAGTACACAGCACAAAGAGTCGGTTATCCCATTTCTGTTTATTATTTATGCTTTTATGAATACGTTAGGGAAAAAATTAAGAGGAAATGATGTGTTGTTTAAAAAGAGTGTCCCCAAATTTGGAATTTGTCAGTCCATGGACATGCAGGGGATGTCCTGAAATGGCCACGCACATGTAAAATCCTGGATTGAAGAAATGATTCCAAATTTCAGGATTCCAAAGGGTCTCTTTGTAAATGCAGGGGAAAAGATTATAATTTTTAATCTGCTGTTCAAAACAGCGAGTCATTTTGTCCTGGAAATATTTGGGACTGTATTTTATATATACACACTGTGATGCATTCTTGACTAGTTGTTTTTTTAAAAAATATATAATATATTTTTCTCTTCCTGTTTTGTATTTAAGCACATAAAATAATAAAAATGGAAAGAAAAAGAAGCTGAAATGTGACTTTTTGTTAGCTTGTTTGTTTGTTTTCAAAGGCAGGCAGTGGGTGGATGAAAGGACAAATTTTATCTCAAATCCCCACCAAAGAAGTGATCTGTTCTTAACATCCAAATGATTTGAATTAACCACGGAGCTTATTTCTATTTCTAGAAATAAATCATCAGAACAGACTTAAAATCAGCACTAAAGCCAATCTTGTCTTGCCTGATGGTGTGTCTCCTCCTCCTCCTCCTCCTCCTCCTCCTCCTCCTCCTCCTCCTCCTCCTCTTCTTCTCCTTCTCCTTCTCCCTCCTCTACCTCTACCTACTCCTTCTGTTTCTTCTGCTTCTCCTCCTCCTCCTCTTTTTCTTTCTTTCTTCTTCTTCTTCTTCTTCTTCTTCTTCTTCTTCTTCTTCTTCTTCTTCTTCTTCTTCTTCTTCTTCTTCTCCTTCTCCTTCTCCTTCTCCTTCTCCTTCTCCTCCCCCTTCTCCTTCTCCCTCCTCTACCTCCACCTACTCCTTCTGTTTCTTCTGCTTCTCCTCCTCCTCCTCCTTCTCCGGGGTCGGCGGGAGGGATTTCCTTGAAAACATTTCATTTCTCATCCAAGAAGCTTCTTCGGTTCTCATTCGAGAAGCTTCTTGGATGCCAAGAGAAAAGTTTTCAAGGAAGAAGGAAAAACAACAACCAAGAATGTATAGCTGCCTTTTGGAAAAACACCGGTGGGACAACCATGACCCAGATGATTAAGAAGTTTATAGATGTTCCTCTTTTTCACTTTTTTCACTTTCACATTATGATGCTTTTGAGATTCCAGTTTCTTGCTAGTGAGAAATATAGACTTCCAAGAAAATAAAAGCTCTCCCAGACCGAACATCTGGAGAACATCTGTTGAAAGTCTCGCTCCGTGAGAGGAGTAGATAGTGTCCTCTTTTCATAGGCCATCCCATGTTCTGGAGATACATCAGCCTTTCCTATTCACAGCCCAGCCTATCCTATTAAAGACCATCCTATTAAACATACGGTGTTTCAGGCTTCCGGTTTGAAGTCTCTTTGGCGACAGACAGAAATCCGCGATCATACGCGGTTTTGGTCTGGGCTCGCTGCTGGAACACCCTGAGCTGGCTGGTTTCGAGGCTAAGCCATCCCATAGAGGTGGTGAAGAGGGGGGAGACCACCAGCAGGGTTGAGGAGAGCCACATCTCTCCTCCTCAGCTGGCCATTACTCCCTTTCCCAAATGCAGTTGCAGCAGTGGTCAGAAATGGCCACCACAAAGAAGAACTAGACCAGAAAAGAATGTGCAGGAGAAAGATAAGAAGTGAAAGTTTTGGCTGACTGGGTTAAATTGGGAAAGCAGCAACTAAGGTACCCTGGAATTTAAACTTACAAAAAAAATAACATCGCTCCCAAAGAAGAGTTGGAAGCAGAGAAGGAAAGTGAAAAGGGACCGGAGCAAGATATAGAGAAACAGGACCTATTTAGAGATAATGGGTGAAAATCTAACTGAAAAAGGGATTCTGTAAAGGTACATAAGATTGTATTGTTATATTGATATATGAACAGGAGGTTGGACTGGATTACTTCCAAAGTTCCCTCCAATTCTGCTATTTTGAGTTTTTTTTTCCTACCAGTGACTCATTTCTCAAAAGTGGGGTTGCAATGCCCTCTAGTGGTCCTAAACGGACATTTCCCATCAAGGCAATTTTGGAAAAGATTATACTGGTAGTTACAGGTGATCATCACACATGAAACCCACACCTCTTGATTTTAATCACCATCCAATGAAACCACAACAGCTGGATTTGGGTGCACAGTGCAGGTGCCTTCTCAGTGCTGGGTTTGCTGCTGACAGAATTCTGAACAACATCAAAAGAAGTCACATGATCCCCTTTTGCGCCCTTCTGATGAGCAAGGTCAAGCGGGAAGCCAGATTCACTAAACGACCGTGTGACTCATGTCAACTCAGAAATATTTCTCTGGTCTTTTAGAGTTGTCAGCAGAAAGGAAGTGGGGGAAGTAGCGCATTCCTTAAATGCTTTCATGGATAATTGGTAGGCGGCCAAAGCATCTGACCCGCAAGATTATTACTGGAGAGCATGATGGATGACTCTTGGCTGTGGGTGTGTCCCATTGGAGAATATACATCCAAGGGGTGGGGGAAGACCAGGGTCAAGGGTGAAATGAATGATGTGTCTCAGAGTCAGCTGCACCCAGGTGGCACCAACATGTTCACTCCTAATAAATTATTATTTTTTTTAACTCTGAGAGATGCAGTGCTCTTGATTTGAATGAGGGTGGATGCTGGAGCCCTGATAGCCAGCCAACTCCGAGATACATCATTCATTTCATCCTTGATGCTGGTTTTCCCCCACGCCCTGGCGGTATATTAACAACTGCAATGATTCACTAACAACGGTGGCAAGAAAGGTCTTAAAACAGGGCAACATTTAGTTAATCAACTAGTTACTAGTTTGGTAATGAAATATCTGGGTTCAATGGTAAGTTGTAAGTCGAGGTCTACCTGTATGTTGAGTGGAAAAGCTCATTTGGCTATGGAACTTTTTTCCCCGATGAGATTTCACAGCTGCCCAAAGCTTTACAAATTTATATTTGACAGATCAGGGTTTGTTTGTTTTTAAATCTTATTAAAAAATTAAACATTGACTAGATTTCCATCCGTTATCCAGAACATTATATATTTGAGTTATATATTTGATAAACCTGTATCCTCAGCCATTTATAAGGATAATCTTGCAGGCTGAGTCATCTCTACAAATATCGGTCCTTATCAAAAAAAAATGGCATGTAATTAGCTTAAATTGCAGTATTTGTAGATGCATACTTATTAACCTGACGGATGTATGAGAACTTGATATCACCTCTTGAGATTTCTGGGACAACAAAACCCCGACCTTGGCATAGCAAAGATATTATTAGTTTCCTTGAGTGGCGAGATGGGCAAGCATATAAAATTAATAAACAAAATAAATAAGTGAAATTTATAATAATCAATTAAATGAACTTATTATTTAAAAGAATAAAAATTTTTAATGTTCTTTCATAACAGTCAACTTTGATGCCTTTCGGAAGCTTACAGGAAAAACAGAAGGACTTGAAATGGTCACCTAACATTAGAACCATCACTGAAAAGGCACAACGAAGAATAACTCTAACCCTTTGTTTCCCCAATCAATGTACACTTGAGGACCTCATGGCAGCATGACAGAAGGCAATTAATGATCCAACAAAATAACTAGAGAACAAAATAAAAGACACCCTAAGAAAAATGGAATGTTCTGGCCCAAATCCTTTTCCAATAAAACAAACATGAACCCAAGGGAACAGAAACCTTTTAATGATTCTTACGAATCCCCGGCTAAAAGGCTGCTGCAAACTAATTAATTTTGATAAGCACAAATCTCACCAAAACTGTGCAAGACTGCCAAGAATAACAGATAAGAAATATTTTACAACACAAGAGTCTTCAAATACCAACTTAAGATACTGTAATGTCCACAAGGCTGAGTTTCAAAACGTCTTTGCTTCCTGCAAAGAATGTCCGATTCACAGCTGGCTTTTATCTTCTTGAAGGAGGGGCCATTACCTTGCAGCCTTACTCCCGAGTTGCCCATGCTGCTGTAGCTGCTCTTTCCTACAAGCAGCCCTGCACACATGCGCACTTGTCACAGGCTCCTCGGGAACCTCCTCATTGCTGCTGCTAGCCCCCACAATCTCTGATGGCAGCAGTCCACTCCCTAATGGTCCTGGCCCCTCACCTATGTTCTCGCTCTCCTCAGCTGTCCGCACCTGCTGCTGACTAACCACAACATGGAAAAAGAAAAATAGCTAACACCTAAGTTCTACGGATTCCCTAAAATATACAAGAAGGGGATCTCCTTAGGCCCAATTGTGTCTCTACCTGGAACACTGACATACAAACTACCAAAATCCTGCAGAGGAAACTCAGAAACCCGGTCAATGGCTCAACCCACTCAAATACATTCCCCAGAACAATTTCCCCAGTGCATCAAACACACTAAGATCAACAAGGAGGAAATCCTTCACCCAGATTGAAAACAGAAGAGGGCTCTCCTGCCACTGTTTAAGAAGAGATTGAACGACCATTGGTCTGAAATGGTATTTACGTCTCCTGCTTAGGCAGGGGTTGGACTAGAAGACCTCCAAGTTCCCTTCCAGCTCTATCCTATTCTAAACATTCCAAATCTCCTAATCATTTTCTTCTTTTCTTCGGCCTCTCTAGATTTGCAAGGCAGGAGAGTCAGCCAACAGAATGCCATTTTGTAGAGTGATATAAAGTCACTCATTCAACAATATAAAGGGTAATAAATCTTCCAGAGAACACAATTATCTAGTCAGACCTATTATATTACAAGAAATTTTTATTGTCTTGTTCCTAATTTCCTGGCATTTTACAACTTCGGATTTATATAAAACTGGTCAATAACCGCAGTATACTTACAACAAATTCGAACTGATACTATTGAAACGATAAGATCCGGAAAAAACATCTAGCTTAGGAGGGTAATAAAATGTTTAAGGAGAGAATAGCTGCCCGCTATTTTTAAAAGCACATTATTTGGCCACCTTAGATATTTCCCTAGCAATTATTAACTAGGTTCAACCTTGGATTTTTTTTTATTATTATTATGTTTTTAAATAGCCAAGATGGGCTAGATGCTACCAGCTGACAGGGAAAACAATTAAATGGCTTGTCTCCAGAAGTTGTGAATGCTCCAACACTGGAAGTCTTTGGTCCTTTGTACTATCCTGCAAACAGTTTCCCCACCTTTATAATAGTTTTTCAGAAGAGATTCGACAACTATTTGTCTTAAATGGTAGAGGGCTTCCTGCCTGAGCAAAGGGTTGGACTAGAAGATCTCCAAGGCCCCTTCCAACTCTGCTACTCTATTCTATTCTATTCTGTTTTATTCTGTTCTGTTCCATAACTATTCTCTATTTTATCCCACCCCAATTTTCTCTTCTCTTCTCTTTTCTTCTTTTCTCTTCTCTCTCCTTCCATTCTTCTTCCTTCTATGTGCCTTGCCTTGCATTGCATTCTGTTCCATATTGGTCAAATTCTACTCTACTCTACTCTACTCTATTCAATTTTATTTATTTATTTATTTGTCAATCACTTACAAGATAATAAATATAAGTATAATCATGAGTAAGAATACAGGAAGTAGGTACGTATAAATGGGGACAATAGGACAGGGACAGTAGGCCCAATGGTACACTTATGCACACCCCTTACAGACCTCTTAAGAATGGGGTGAGGTCAATAGTGGATAACTGGGCTTGGCTAGTCTAGTAAAGAGAAGGACCGGGGGAGACAGGATAGCAATCTTCCAATATTTGAGGGCTGCCACAGAGAGGAGGAAGGGGTCAAGCTATTCTCCAAGGCACCCAAAGGCCAGACAAGGAATGATGGATGGAAACTGAACAAGGAGAGATTCAACCTGGAAATAAGGGGAAACTTTTTGACAGGGAGAACCATCAACCATAGAACAAAAGTTGCCCTCGGAAGTTGTGGGAGCGCCATCACTTGAGACCTTCAAGGAGAGATTGGACTGCCATTTGTCAGAAATGGTGTAGGGTCTCCCGCTTGGGGAGGAGGTTGACCTAAATGACCTACAAAGTCGCTTCCAACTCTGCTTATCTGTTATCTGGATTGTTTGAGGTTAAAGAACTGAGAGTTAGAGGATGTAACAACAGAGTCAGGTAGTGCATTCCAGGCATTGGCCACTCAGTTGCTGAAGTCGTACTTTTTTGAAGCGGATTACATTGAGTTTGTATCTGTTACGCGCCCTTGTATTGTTGTGGTTGAAGCTGAAATAGTCATTGACTGGCAGGACATTGTAGCAGATAATTTTGTTATTCTATTTAGCAAAGCCTCAATTTGTAAACCAGAACTGGACCAGAATGCAGTATTCCAGGTGTGGCCTCACTAATTGCTGTCTTACTTACCAAGTGTGGTCCTTCCTACGTATATGAGGCTTGAGTTACGTTGAAAAGCTCAAATCTCATATAGGTAGGAAGGATAAAATATTTCTGAGTAACATCCCCATCTAGTGTCCGCCAAGAGGCTTAGACATTTTTCTTCTAACACCCGGGAAGGAATCTTCGCGATGTAACTTTGTTGTGCGTCAAAAAAAATAAAATAAATGCATGGAATCATTCTTTCCATGATTCAGAATATATGGTGGAAATCTACTGTGTCTTCTCTTTGGCCACTCAGAATCACTTGTATATTCAAATGGCTGGAGGATATTTTAAGGAGAAGGGTGAAAGTTCAGAATCTGTTTTTAGTTCTAAGTTAAGATTCAATAATATATCTTAACTGAAGACCTAGAAACTTGATGACCTATGGAACAAAATATTTGTAGTTCGGGGATGAATTGTGGGGTCCTGGGTATTCTGTAAGTTTGGTTGGTTTGGGTTTTTTGCAGATGTTTCATTACCGAACTAGATAATGTTTAATCTACCACTGATTATGTTACACAGTTTGGTAATGAAATATCTGCAAAAAAAACCAAGTCCAGGGAGCATCAAAGACACCATAGTTCTTCTCCTCCTCCTCCTCCTCCTCCTCCTCCTCCTCCTCCTCCTCCTCCTCCTCCT
>NW_020769362.1:2958587-2968712 GCF_900518735.1 Pseudonaja textilis
CTCTTTCTCCTCTCTCTCCCTCCCCTCTTCCTCTTCTCTCTCTCTCTGTCTCTTTCTCTCTCTCTCTCTCTCTCCATTCTTCCTGAGAGGTCAAGAAAGGAAGAAGATAGCTAACAAGGGCTATATTAATGGAGCAAAATTAAAAGAACAAGGAAAGACGTTGTTCCTCGCCCCGACATTTTCTTAGGACCTAAAAGAAAAGAGGAAGTTTAACCAGCCAAGTTGGTATCTGTTGCTCTCTGAAGTCACATTTTCAGACTTTATTGAAAAATAAAGGTGTAAAACATACCAACGATGAGGAAGACGGGTGGGACACACACACACACACTCCAAATCAGTTCACAGAAGAGACAAACTCAATAATGGCATTTTCAAAATTATCCCCATCAAATCCATTATTTTGCAGACGCAGCAAGGAAAATGTCAAAACAAAATTCATTAAACCGAACCGAGAGAAACAAAGTGCTAAATGTTTCCACGCTTTGCGAAAAGGCTGATAATTGCAAAAGGTTGTGGGCACTTTTTGAAAGACAAATGAAAAACCACCTAAAATACAGAATCCTAAAACTGGAAGGGGCCTCAGGGTGGAGGAAGAGGAGGAGGAAGATATTACAGTATAGAGGGAAGACGATAATGGAAGTTGAAGGAGGGATTAAGAGACAAAGAAGTAGAAACTGGACCCAAAATAGCACAAATGTTTTGTTATTTTAATGACATTTCCCTCCAGCTACTCAACCTCTAACAGAACGAAAGAAAAACAGAATAACAGAGTGCAGAATTTCAGAATAACAAAATACAGAATAACAGAATACATAACATAAAATACAGAATATCAAAATGCAGAATGACAGAATAACAGAGTTGGAAGGGACCTTGAAGGTCTTCTAGTCCAACCCCATTCAAGCAGGAATCCCTACACCATTTCAGACAAACAGTTGTGCAATCTTTTCTTAAAACCCTCCCGCGATGGAACAACCACGGTTCCTGGAGGCAAGCCATTCCAATGGTTAATTGTTCTCCCTGGCGGGAAATTTCTCCTCCGTTCTAGCTTTTCCAACTTCTAAAAAAACTATCTCTGGTCCTTCCTAAAATTGTACTTTTCTTTCCTTGACCTATACAGGTTACCCTGCAGGCGGATGACAAAAACGTCAGAAGGCAGAGATCCCCAAATGCAGCAGTCCCATTGTGAGCCAGCCTAGCGGGACATGAGGCAGATAAAGGGCCATTCGCTGTTCACAGATATCCTCTGGAACGGTGTCTGGTCCTCGTCTAACCCAAACGCTTCCATCCTTCTTTCTACTTGGCTGTCGCAGACAACTCATGAAGACAAGTTCAGAAACTCCCCTCGAGGTGGAGGTGAACGTGTTCGATTCTCCTGTGTCTCGGGTACCAGTAGAGCCAACCTCTGAAATGACCACATCTTGAAATTATATTGCAAGGAAATATATAATTTGTGGAATAAAATGCAGTTGCTTGACTCGGTTTGTTATTTCTTCAACCAGAGATGGTGGCAGCTACGTAAAAGGGTGTGTGTGAGTGTGAGTGTGTGTGTGTGTGTAAAGTGAAGCACTGATAAAATAGTTTTGCCCCTCTTGATAGACTATTCCCAATTTGTCGGAAATAAAATGTGATCATTTAGCTGTGTCAGTCTCTTGTAGTAAATGCACTAAAGAGCCCTATAGGGTCTCTTTCTTTCCTTCCTTTTTTTTCTTCCTTCCTTCCTTTCTTTCTTTCTCTCTTTCTTTTTCTTTCTTTCTTTATGTATGTATATATATTTTCTGTCTCTCTCTTCCTTTCTTCTTTCCTTCCTTCCGCTCTCACTCTTTTGTCCCTTTCTTTGTAACTTTCTTTTTTTTTCTCTTTTTTCCTTTCTCCTTTCTTTCCTTCCTCTCTCCTTTCTTCCTTCCTTCCCTCCCTCCCTCTTTCTTTTTCTTTCTTTCTTCATATATATTTATTTTTATATTTTCTTTCTCTCTTCCTTCCTCTCTCCTTTCTTTCTTCATTCTTTCCTCTTCCTTCTTCCTCTTCCTTCCTTCTTTCGTCTCCTTCCTTCATTCTTTCCTTTGTTCCTTTCTTTCTCTTTCTTTTTTCTTTCTTTCTCTATTTTCCTCTTTCTCCTTTCCTCCCTCCCTTCCTTTCTTTATCCTTGATGTAAGGCCACAAACGACCCATACATTTCCATGGCTAAGCGAGCGTTGTCCCGATTTGTGACTTTTCACTGTTGTTAAGCCCATCACTGCAGTTGTTAAGTGAATCGGATGTTAATTGTTCATACGTGAATCTGCTTTCCCTCATGGACTTCGCTTGTCGAAAGCCAGCTTGGAAGTTACACAGGGCAGTCCCATGATCCCCGAGCAGTACAACTGTCATAAATACAAGCCAGTTGCTAAGCATCTGAACTTTGATCATGGAGATGCTGCAACAGTCATAAGAGTGAAAACCAGCCATAAGTCCCCTTTTTTCCCCAGTGCCATTGTCATTTTTGACTGGCCACTAAATGGAAAAAATTGAGAAATTGCCTTGTACAGAAAGGAGTAAATCCCACAGAACTTGCATGACTCTTTATCATCACGATGTGATTGCTACGGGGCAACAGTGAGACCGGATGGCTTTGAACATTTAGGGCAGCCGTGGGAATACAATCGAGGAATCTTCTCTTTCCAAGAAATTCACTGACCATGAATCACTCCACGTGTCTTTTAGATAAGGAGAATTGATCTCAGACATTCCAGCTCTGGGACAGACTTCTAAACATCTCTGTAATTTCAGTTCATAACATTGTGGTTTGAGTTTCCAGAATGCGGCTGGAAAAGCTGTTTCTTAATTCCTGGGGAATTCTTTCTTTCTTTCTTTCCTTCCCTTCCTTCTTTCTTTTCTTTCCTTTTCTCCCTCTTTCTTTGTTTCCCTTCCTTTCTTCTTTCTTTCTACTTGCTCTTTCTTTCTTTCCCTTCATCCCTTTCTTTTCCTTCTTTCTTTTTCTACTTTTTCTTTCCTTCCTTCCTTTCCTTCTTTCTCTTTTTCTTTCTTTCCCTTCATTCCTCCTTTCTTTTCCTTCCTTCTATCTTTCTTTCTTTTTCTACTTTTTCTTTCCTTCTTTCTTTCCTTCTTTCCTTCTTTCTCTTTCTTGCTTTCCCTTCATTCCTCCTTTCTTTTCCTTCCTTCTGTCTTTCTTTTTCTACTTTCTTTCTCACTTTCTTTCATTTTCTCCCTCTTTCTTTCTTTGTTTCCCTTCCTTCTTTCTCTTTCTACTTGCTCTCTCTCTTTCTTTCTTTCCCTTCATTCCTCCTTTTTTTCCATCCTTCTTTCTTTCTTTTTCTACTTTTCCCTCTTTCTTTCCTTCCTCCCTTCCTTCTTTTCTTTCCAGCACCGATACGGCAGCTACTTCATTCTCACAACTCTGGCCAACCAACATTGCATATGACCTCTCCTCAGAACAAGTCACAGACATTTCCAAAAAAAATATATTTTTTTAGGTATGATTCTTTTGTAGGGAGAACAATGCCAACTGTTCTTCATTCCCTCAGTCTTCTGGTTCTTCAGTCTTTGACGATTGAGAACCTGATGACTGAGACATTGCTAACATAATGTCCATCGTTGTTGGAGTCCAAAGAATTCTTTCCCCAACAGTGTAGTCTTTACAAACTGGCAGAGACAAGGCCTGTGGCCCACAGTTTTGTGCTGCTCCGCATGAACCTCTGGAAGCTGGCCACTGACTAACAGCCTGACGTAGTAACTGCTGAAGACCATCAAGAGTTGCTGGGCCATTGTCTGAAACAAGACAAGAAATCGACATTAATCGAGGACGTCTGTTCTCAACCGGCAGAAAACTCTAGTGGCCGAACATGAGTTTTTCACGAGAAAAATCTCAGCCTCAACCCAACAAATGAAAGAAATGTCCATTCTTGTGCACAACCCCAAATCCACGTTAAGGTCGAGGGTTTTTATTCCAATGTCTTTTTGATCCTCCCAGCTAATTTATTGCTTGCCTGGAGTTTTATCCAGGGTTGGCAGGGGAGTGGGGTTCCCTTAATTTTAATCACATTAGTTTTATTATTTATGTAGGTTAGGTTTTGTAGTTCATACTGGATGTACGTTTTATTACTGTTCACATAAGAGAGAGTGGGGGGTTAGACAGATGAGAGAGAGAGAGAAGAGAGGGTTTAGATAGCTAAGAAAGAGAGAGAGAGGAGAGATGAGATAGATAGATGAAAGAGAGAGAGAAGAGAGATAGAGTAGGTAGATAAGAAAGAGAGATGAGAGAGGAGATAAGAAAGAGAGAGGGGAGAGGGGAGATAGATAGATGAGAGAGAGAGAGAGAAGAGAAGAGAGAGAGATTAGGTAGATAAGAGAGAGAAGAGGTGAGATAGATAAGAAAGAGAGAGAGAGGAGAAAGGAGATAGATAAGAAAGGGAGAGGGGAGATAGATAGATGAGAGAGAGAGAAGAGAGATAGATTAGGTAGATAAGAGAGAGAGGAGATAGATAAGAAAGAGAGAGAGGAGAGATGAGAGATAGATGAGAAAGAGAGAGAAGAGAGATAGATTAGGTAGATAAGAAAGAGAGAGGGGAGAGAGGAGATAGATAGATGAGAGAGAGAGAGAAATTTTCTGACAGTGAGAACAATCAACCGATGAAACAGAAGTTGCCTTCAGAAGTTGTGGGAACTTCATCACTGGAGGCTTTCAAAAAGAGACTGGACTGGCACATGTCAGAAATGGTGTAGGATCTCCTGCTTGGGTGGCAGGTTGGACTAGATGACTTACAAGGTCCCTTCCAACTCTGTGAATCTGTTCAATCTGTTAAAAGTCTTGGTGTTGTGCGTCCGTCACGCTCCTTAGGGATCAGGGCGGGTTTGAAATAATATAAAACAAACGAACATATTCAGAACTCTTGTTGACTTACAGGGAATTCCATCTGAGTGATGCTAATATCCTTTGCAGCTCAGGGGTTTTTCAAAACCGTTGCTATTGCAAAACTCTTGGGCAATATGTCACATGCTTTCCTGGCAGTTTCTCTTTTCATGATGAATCTCAAGGTATCAGTGAAGCACAGCCTGAGTTCTGCAGGTTGTTGTCTCATGAAAACAGAAGAAAATATTTCTTCCGGGCATGCCGTAGCAATCCATACAGGTAGTCCTTGATCTACAGCACTTCCTCTAGCCGCCATCCAAAGTTACAACGGCATGGGGAAAGCTCTGTTCTGACTCCAATTCCAATCATTTTGCTGACCTCCCAAGCAAAAGAGGCAGGGAAGACAAAGAAATGGGAAGGAATCCTTACCTCCGGCGTCCTGTCTGGGACGAGATGGAGGAATTCTCGGCGGGACAAGAAATGATTGCTGCTCTTCTTCTTGGTCTCTGGCAACAGCAAACATTCTTCCAAAGAATCGTTCCGTGGGCTTTCCCAGGTTGGCAGGATAGCTGTCTCGACGACAATGCCGACGTCTTCCAGATTGCGCTTCAGTGCTGACTGACAACAACGATGACAGGGATTTATTTTAGAGAA
Organism: Pseudonaja textilis; assembly: GCF_900518735.1. The sequence continues at coordinate 2,964,091 of NW_020769362.1, forward strand.
AACAGTGTGAGAGGCAAAGCAATGGATCAAATCTGGGGGGAAAAAAAATATCCTTTCGGATTTTGTTTCCTTTGGTTTTGTGCAACTTTGAGTCAGTCTCGACTCCTGGCAACTGCCTGGATTAATTCCTGCCATTTTGTCAGAGAGTGTTTTTACTAGGACTTTCTTTGTTTTGATGGAGAAGACGGGACTGGCCCAAGATCACCCACCTGACTGGGAATGGACTAGAACAGGGGTCGCCAACTGGTGGGCCATGAGAAAATTTTGGTGGTCCACAGAGAAATGTCCCCCCCAAAGCAATTAATCCAGGCTGTGTGGGAACACAAGGCTGTGGTGCCCACATGGCCCGCGGGAACACAAGCGCCGCTTGCATTGCGAACAACACATGGTAGTGAGGGGAGGGAGGAAAGGGCGGAGGGGGGGAACTTGCCCCACTCGCCCCACATGACTGGCCTGGCCACCGGGTTGCTTCTTTCCGCTTCTTTCTTCTTCTGCTTTTGGCTACACGTAAGAAAGCAGCAAAAGTATTTCTTTCTCTACCCCAAACTCTGCCAGAAATAAGTCTTTGGGACCCTGCAAAGCATCCTGCTCCAAGAGGCGTGTGACAAGTCTCACAAAGACTCATTTCTGGTGGAGTTTGGGGGAGAGAAAGAAAGATTTCTGCTGCTTCTGCTGCTTTCCTTGCATGAAGCCAAAAGTCTCTCTCTTTCTCTCTCTCTCTCTCCCTGAGAATGGAGCTGGAGACGGTATCCTGCGATCCCAAATAAAAAATAATCGATCAGTACAAAAATGGTGTGGAGTATTTTCCTGCAGACTTTGGGGGATTTTCCCAGGGTCTCTGGTCCGCGGGATTGAAAATTATGAGTTTGGTGGTCCCTGAGATCCAAAAGGTTGACAACCCCTGGATTAGAACTCACTAACTGGGCAGGAATACATTTCAAGTGTCCTCTTTTCTCAACCCTGCACCTAAGAGGCTTGAACAGTGATGGGCCAGTCAGAGGTGAGATTTGCCAGTTCTCCAAACTACTCAAAGTTTCCACTACCAGTTCTCCAGAACTGGTCAGAACCAGCTGAAGACCACCTCTGGGCTTAAAGGGAAGGAGTGGCCAAACAACTTACCTCCTGGTTTCTCTTCAGAGTGGCCAGAAAGTCCGTCAAAGACTGAAGGCAAAGTTCAACGTCGAAATGAACAAACCACAACTAAAGGAGAGGAGAAGAGAGGGAGATAAATGTCAGCCTTGGCCGCCATATTTTACTCTAAGGCTGCCACATTTAGTGCCTGGGAAATTGGGAGGGGAGATTTCATAGAGCGGTGGATGATTAGACTCAACAACATTCTTTCTCAGAGAGTCAAGGACATGTTACCCTGCACCTGGAGGGAGTGTTGGGAGGAATGGCTCCAGTTGGGACGATGATTGATTAGGCCATGTGATGGATGATGGATGCAGGGGATAGATCTTTGTTTTTTCCCTTAGGGAAGGAAAACAACGGAAGTTTCATATTCGGGTTTTCCCAGATGTGCCAATATGGCTTCTCTAATAAATTCTTACTTGGATGAAATTTGTTTCTGAGTGCTGAAGGGATATGGGGAGATTCGTTGGAACGCTGACAATAAACAAGAAAGCACCTGGGAAAATCATCTGGTCTCTTCAGTCGTTAGAACCTTCTTGCAATTACCTGCATTTCACAGATATGATGCTACACTCACATCTACATACAACCTTCCAAAGCCTGATATCTTATCTTTAGAAGCTGGGATCCTTGTTGCAAAATTATAACATTTCATGGGATAGATGGAGAGAAATAACTTGCCTCCAGAGGTTGTGGATGCTCCAACACTGGAGGTTTTTAAGAAGAGATTGTACAAGCATTTGTCTAAAATGGTTATAGGGTCTCCTGCTTGAGCAGGGGGTTGGACTAGAAGACCTCTAAGGTGCCTTTCAACTCTGTAATTCTATAATCCCAGTTCAATTAATCGGTGGAATGATTTGCCTTCAGAAGTTATGGTTGCTCCATCACTGGAAGTTAATTATATTGGACAGCCATTGGTCTAATCTACTATTCTGTTAGGACATTCCCCGTTCAGAAAACACCTACCTGTGGGACAGCAGAATTCTTGTCTGGAATATTTGTCATCCCTACCAGGAATCCAAGCTTCATGAAGGCTTCATTGGCAGCTATTAGTCTCATATCTGTATTCACATTCATCTGGTAAAGAAAAGGAAAAGGAAGAAGGTTAAAAGAATTGAGCTGTGGCTTAAGAGTATCTGATATTAACACAGTTGAGAAAGTCCAGAAATATTTCATAAGAAAAGTTCTCCACTCCTCTATTCGTTGCAGAATACCTTATGCCACCAGACTTGAAATTCTAGACCTAGAAAACCTAGAACTACACCACCTTCAGCCCAATCTAAGTATAGTATATAAAATCATACATTCTTATGGAATGAACCTGACTGCAACCTGCTGACCAGATAGCCATTCAGTTTCTACTTCAAAACAACCAGTTTGTTTCTGAATTGTGACTTTGGAAATCCTACACAGGCAATCCCAGATGCCAGCTTGGAAGCTATATGTCTTTGAGGCTTCTGGGCTGCCACATTCAGTGCCTGGGATTTGGGAGGGGGGACTTCAAGGAGTGGTGGAATATTAGCCACAACAACATTCCTTTCTCCCAGAGTCAAGGACATGTCACCCAGCACCTGAAGAGAAGAGATTGGGGATAGTCTCCAGTTGGAATGAAGTGAGGATTGGACCGTGTGATGAGCTGGTGGGTGCAGGGGTTGGATTTTGGGTTCCTTCTGGGCTAGGGAAAACCCAGAAATCTCATATTCACGTTCTCCTCAGGTGTGCCAATAAAGGTAAAGGAAAAGGTTTCCCTCGCACCTACATGCTCTTCGTTTCTGACTCTAGCGGGTAGTGCTCATCTCCATTACAAAGCCGAAGAGCCAGCGCTGTCCGAAGACGTATCCGTGGTCATGTGACTGGCATGACTAAACACCGAAGGCGCACGGAACACTGTTCCCTACCAACCAAAGAGGTCCCTATTTTTTTTAACTTGCATTTTTTACATGCTTTCGAACTGCTAGGTTGGCAGAAGCTGGGACAAGGAATGGGAGCTCACTCTTTTGCAGCACTGAGGATTCAAACTGCCATACTCTGACAAACTCAGCATCTTAGCCACTGAGCCACCACACCCCTTCCTCTCTGTGGCAGATTTTGGAAGACTGCTCTCATGTCTCCCCTGCTCCTTCTCTTCACTAGACTAGCCATGCCCAGTTCCTGCAGCTCCGTTCAGTTGCCCCAACTGCATCCTGGTGCAAAGGATTATGGGTCATTAAAAAACAACCCAAAAAGTGGAAATAGCAACTGGATACCATCTAGTCCCACCTTACCTTGCTTTGATCGTGATGAATTATGACCAGGATGGCCACAGCAGCCACCAAGGCAACAAGGGTAACCAAAACACTGATTTTCCAAGACTGTCCAACTGAAAAAATTTGCAGGACGGAATAAAGGTTGATCCAGAGAATCACGTAGACAATCTGAAAAGGAGAGAGGTTAAGTCAGCAGCTCTTTTTCTCAGAAATAATAACAACAGGGGCATAAAAAGGACAAATCTGGTCTAAATATTTGGCTGACTGTGCAACCAATGATAATAGTGGTTGTTTACTTGTTTGCTTCTTATCAAATTTAGGTATGGCTTATATCGGAGATGGCACCCAGCATGGCTGGTTCAGGCATTAAGAGCGATTAAGAGCAATATCTATTCTTGAAAAGATTAAAAGAATCCTTTATGCTGCATTTTACTCAGTCTGTAAGTCGTCTAGTCACCAGGTGAATGGAATATGAGTTTGAGATAGATAGATGGATGGATGGGTGTGTGGGTGGGTAGGGGTAGGTAGGTGGATGGATGGATGGATGGATGGATGGATGGATGGATGGATGGACAGACAGATGGTGTTGTGGCCCGCCAGCGGCCAGCAGAATTGGCGGCAGACTCAGACAGTGGGAGGTTACGGAGGAACATGGGCCAGTCCTGGAGTCTGGCTGTGATGAGGGCTCTGTGTTGGAGGCAGAGATGGGGCCAGGGCCATCCGATAGGTATCAGCTGCCTACGGAGTTGGAGATCAGTGGGGCAGAAGAACAGCTGGAGCCTGTTCCCAATGTGCACATGTGCAGAACTGCCAGGAGAAGGGAGCAGTTAAGGAACAAGGGTCAACTCGGGAGTAAAGGCACAGGTGGATGGTGAATGGCTCCTCCCATAGGGAATAAATAGGAGCGAAAGGGAAGTGGTGTTTGCAGGAGACAGTTAGTTGGTTTACTTAGTGTGAAGATCTGCTTATTTAAGTTCATGACTTCCAGAGACTCCTTGCCAAGTATTTTCTTGTACAGCGTTGTGCTTGGAAGCTATCGGCCTGACAACTGTCCAAGCCTGATAAGGTCTGTGGCTGCCAGAACTTTGCTAGATGTCAATGATAGAAATTCACATTAGCCAAATAAAAAGAGGTTTTGTCGGGATAAGGAGTCTGTTTTGTGATTATGAGAAGCCTATCTATCATCATGAATAGTGATGATAGATAGATAGATAGATAGATAGATAGATAGATAGATAGATAGAT
>NW_020769362.1:2968722-2993528 GCF_900518735.1 Pseudonaja textilis
AAGAAAGAAAGAAAGAAAGAAAGAAAGAAAGAAAGAAAGAAAGAAAGTAAGTTTCAATAGATTCAGCCCACATTAGACCATAATCTTGGTCATGTGGCCATGAGGATGCTGCAATGGTCATAAGTGTGAAAAACAGTCATACGTCACTTTTTTCAGTAATGTTGCAACTTTGAATGGTCACTAAATGGAACTGTTGTATGTTTAGGACTACCTGTCACCAACAGAGCACTGCATGCCCCAATTGTGCCTCCCCCCATAGTTGTATAGGGTTCTTACTGCAGCAATGCCCATCCTTATTCCTCTGGAGTTGTACAATAGATACGTTCTCATTTCTGGCTCCAGCACAGCTTGTTGTATCAAAGTTTCCCACTGGTCTTCTGTCACCTGTTCGGATAATCGCACAACATCACACTTGTGTCTGGAACTGGAGGAGGAGAGCATGGGAAATGTACTTGGGATAAGAGTGTTGAATGGAATGGAGTGGAATGGAAGGGAAGGGAAGAGAAGGGAAGGGAAGAGATTGCAATGGAATGGAATGGAATAGATTAAGGAATAGAGTAGAGTAGAGTAGAGTAGAGTAGAGTAGAGTAGAGTAGAGTAGAGTAGAGTAGAGTAGAGTAGAATAGAATAGAACAGAACAGAACAGAACAGAACAGAACAGAACAGAATAGAATAGAATAGAATAGAATAGAATAAGTTGGAAGGGACTTTGGAGGTCTTCTAGTCCAAACCTCTGCTTAAGCAGGTAACAGAGTATCAGGTGAGCTTCCATTTCCTACATTCCCTGGAGGCATTTAAGCATATCCATCAGCGAATCTGTCACTATAGAACAGGGTTGGCCAACTATGGCCCCTTTAGGACCTGTGACCAAACAGCCAGTTAATTTCAGGATTGCCAAGTTGGGCTGGGAAGAGGCTCAAAAAACGTACACATTTATAGCTAACCAGCAAACAGCATGGAGTCCTTAGGAGTTCCAGCTTTACCTGAAGTAGATATTTATACCTATGTATGCTATTTTATATACATATTGTCTCATACTGCACAAAAACACATGTATGTGCACGCACGCAGGAGATAAAAATTTGCTGTTGCATCTAATGGGAATCTGTTAAAAGAATTGATTTTGCTGCTGCAGGTTTCAACAAGACTGAAAGCCTCACCTCTATTCCCAACGTTTTCAGTTTTTCTTGCCAAGAATTCATGATGACAGGAGGACAACCACGGGGCTTGTGAGCTGTCAGCACCATAAAAACCTGTCCATTTAGAAAGTCTGCAATGCAACAGTTGAGAAAAATAATTGTTCAGGTTATCAGTTGCACAATTCACAGTATGTCATCAGCTAGTCCGTTACATAATTCACAGCTAATCAATTGCACAATTTACAGTATGTCATCAATCATGGTGTACAAATATCTACAGAGATTCTCAAGTCGTTCAAATCATGGTTGTCCCAATGGGGTTTTTTCAAGAGGCAGCCGGACTTTCTCTGTTTTTCCTTGAAGACATTTCGCTTCTCATTCAAGAAGCTTCTTCAGTTCTGACTTCAGTTCTGACGGAATCCTTCCATCAGAATGCAAGAAGCTTTTTGGATGAGAAGTGAAACGTCTTCAAGGAAAAAAGTCCAGTTGCCTCTTGAAAAAAAATCCCCCTTTGGAACAAGCATCACACTTGTGTTCACACAATCCACTCAGGCAAAACCCAAGCTCACCACATTTTGGCTCGGTGCATTTTGGCTCGGTTAATCAAGATAATTCTGGCTTATTGAGTAAGCCGGGGCTTAGTGCCACGGGCAAGCCAGCCAACGCAGCTATTTTCTGTCTGCCTAATAGAAGCTTTATTTGAAATGTCTTCCCAGCGCTGGCGTTCCAAATTACCCACTTCTGTGTCTCGTGTGATTGTCAATTTCCATTAAGATTCCGATTTCCAGGTGCATTTTCAGCATGACAGATTTGGTGGAGGAGGGGAAAGAGTTATTGGATAAAATTTGGAAGACAAGAACATCCACATTTTCAGCCTGGTTTCATCAAGTGATGCTTTTGGGAAACATCGCTAATGGTGCAGAGGAGGAATCGTGCATTGTGCACATCTGTGAATCTCCAAGAAACATTCGGAAGAATATTTTAACTGCGTTGGGGAAATGACGAGCAGATCAAAGATGTTTTTGCTAATATATGTATCAACTCATAACACATTCTGCCGGCGTGTTAACTTCTAATAAACCCTTTAAAGTTTTGGAAGCATGGCTCAAGGCTCATGATTTAATTGGAGTAACTGCCGAAATCCTGACAATATGTTTAAGATGAGCACCACTGAAGCACACACACGCACACACAAAAGGATGGATTTTGTCAAAGGTACGATGAGTTTTGTGGATTTTGACAAAGCTTCCTTTTGAAAGAGGTAAATTAAAAATGCCTTCTCCTGGAACAATGGGACATAACTACATATCGTTTTTATACAGTTTAGCAATGCGATGAGCTGAACCTGCAATATTTTCCACGCAAAGGAAATTCTAACCTTTAACCCTTGTTCTAAATGAAAGAAGCTTCCGGTCTTTGTGACTGATTTAACAAAAACCTTGGAAGTAACCTATTTCAAATGTAATCATTCGTGCATTTAACCCAGTCCTCCAAATTGAGTCCCAAATTCATGTTGCTAAGCGAGACATTTGTGAAGTGAACTCGCCCCGTTTTTGACGACATGCCTTCCTTCTGTTGTTAAGTTAGTAACATGGTCGTTGAGTAAATCTGGCTTCCCTGTTGACTTGGTTTGTCCAGAAGGTCGCAAAAGGGGATCACATGACCCGCGACCGTCGTAAAGGTGAACCAATTGACTAGCATCCAAATTCTGACTGCAAGACCACGGGGATACTGCAATGGCCATAAGGGTGAAAAAAATGCCCATGAGTCACTGTTTTCAGTGTCATCGAAACTTCAAACGGTCACTAAATGAACACAATCCGATCTGGTCCCTGCATTGCATGATCTTGACGAGTGGCGTGGTAGCCTACAGGTGGAGCTCCGGCCTCACAATCAGGAGGCTGTGAATTCAATCCTAGGTAGAGGCAGATATTTCTCTCTCTCTCTCTGGGCACAATGAGAATATGTCTGCTGAACAAAACTCCACATTGGCAACGGGAAGGGCATCTGGCCATTAAAAAAACACTTTGCTAGCTCCCTTCAGTTGCCCAGATTCCATCCCGCAAGAGATTATGGGGCCGTTAAAACAGGATGACGCTTGCACGATATTGACATTGGCAGTTTGCGGAGATCCCAAAGAGGTCACGAAAGCATGAAAACCCAGAGATATCACAAACCCCATCAAATTGCATTTTAAGAAAGTAACCAGAGAGGATCTAATCGGGGTTGATACGAATATTTCCATCCTTATCTTAACCCCAGCTCGTACGGTAGGATAATGGTGCTCATTTAATGTTATTGTTCATTAAAGCTGCTCTCCGTTCAAACGGAAGATTAAATTGAAACGATTAAAAAGAAAAGCCCCCAAAACAGGTCAACGTTATGATGGCTACCACCATGTTTCCTGCCAATGGTGTCAAATGACTGGTTTTACCGTTTCTCCAGAAATCCAGGTGCTTTTTTCCTTTATTCCAACAATAAGTGATGCTAACAGGTAGCCCTTCTTCTTCTTCACCACCTTTGTCACCACCACAAAGCATCTTGAACAGGTGTTCCGCTCGCAATTCACCCAACAGCGAATTGTCAGTGTCTAGTCTTTCCTCCTTGAAGATCCCGACTGTTTTCAGGACGAGAGAAACAAAACTTTCAATCAGCTCATTTCCTCCAGGTAAGGGTTCAGGAGAAGACAGACAACTGCAGGTCGAGATTGAAAAGTCAGTAGATGGACCTCTGAAGTCCACCAAGCTTCATCCCCGACTTCTTCTAGCTTGCTGCAGGTCTTTCTCTGACTCTATTGAGACATTAGTCTGAAGCAATACCTATGTTCTCAACAAGCACCTGGGCGGGGCTGCACACCTCCGAGCTATGCAAAACAAGTCCTGCAAAGCAACCCTGGAAAAATCCAAAGCTTTTCCACAGAACTGTGGGTTTGTTTATTTCTTTTTTTTCCACTCTGCTTTCAGAAGTTTGGTTCTTAAAAGTTCTTTCCAGCTCTGCCAACTTGTATTCGCGTGAGTTATTTTCCAGGTGATCTCAGTCTACGTGCAACAAAGGCTAAATAAAGGGCCTTCCTAGATTGGCTGCTTCCCTGTTCTGCGCTTCAGAAATGATCCAGGAGCACATCTTCAAATTCCACCAAGCCAGAACAGAAATTGCTCTCCCCAAATGTTGTACCACTGCAGGTATTACCACCTGAAATGACAAAAGGTAACTAATCTCTGTCTGGTGTCACCGAAACTCCAAGTTGACCTGTCCAACAAAATATGGATTCCTGGAATAATACGGGGGGTGGTGGTGGTAGGTGGGTGGGTTTTGTTTTTTAATGCAGGCAGCATCCATCAAATGGGAGTTAACTGCATTGGTCATTGTTTTGCTTCAACCTGCCTTAGAATTTCAGCACAGTTGCAAAACTCTAATTGTCCTACCAGACACAATCAAGAACGTTTGCTTCTCATGACTCAGCTTTAAGATTACTCGGTTAGATTGCACAGGAAGGAGGAGGATTGCACCACCCTTTCCTGCTTTCCCCTCAGGCTGTCTAAAGGAGATGAAATACATCGTTTTTCAAAAGATTTACGAATTCTGGGGCCTACGCTTGTCTACCTTTCACCTCGGCCCGTTCCGGCTTTTTTTTGTTTTTAATATACTTCACAAAGTCAGAAAGAAGGCTTGTAGAGCACAGAAAGAGGAAGTGAATCACGAAGCCCGTCCTAAGGGGGGGAAAGACATCTGTTAAAGTTGAACAAAGTGTAGCAACTTAAGAGTCAGGGATGAAGATGATAAAGGACTTACAAGCTAGTTGTGATTCTCGAGGCATTGCTTTACAGAATCTCCAACTGCCTGTTTTAGCAGCACAAAAAGTTATACTTAGCATGACTCCATTCCATAGGAAAATGCTCGCTCGCTCTCTCTCTCTCTCTCTCTCACACACACACACACACACAAAACAGAGATAGATAGATAGAAAGAAAGGGGGGGGGATTTATTAGGAGGAAGTGAGCATACCAGGTTCAGCGCCAGTCATTAAAAGCACTTCCAAAGGCAGATTGCAAGATTTTTCTTCTCGTTCCGTCTCTTTTTTATCTTTTTGCTATTCTTGTCAGTTGCGAAAGAATGCAATTGTAAGTCTGGTTGGTTGGCTTTTTTTTTTTCCTTTCCCCTGCACAAATGCAACACCTGATGAAATCAGACCGCAAAGTAAAGTTGATTCTCACAGCTGGAGACAGGACACCCAACACGTCTGCCTACAGGCTGGCAATGAGGATGTTTGGTCTAGCTGCCCCGCCCTTCGTCTTCTCCGGAACTGCTTCTAAACATCCCAGCAAGACGTAACAAATAATCCGTGCCGAACACAATCTAGGTCTAAATGGATGATGATCATCAATTTTTTTTTTATCTGGAGAAGTCCTTCCATCTCTATTGTCATCCGTTATTGTAATGTTTAATGTAGCAGAGAGGATAAAGTATCTTCTCTTAACTGCACTTCCTTTAAATCTAGTAATATTATAAAAGAAATGAAACCAGCCTGGCATCCTGGGCCCATATGCTTTCTCCTGGCTCTCTGTCCATAAGACATTTTATTATCATGTTAGAAATGTAGTGTATACAACAATGGATTCCCCATAGTCCGTGAGGACAATGTATTTTTTGTCCTAAAATGACGGACACAAACTGGCCCGAGGTAAGAAAAAAAATAGATTAAAATTAGGGGCAATTGCAAAGAAGGTTTGAAAGGACCAGCACCATAAACATTTCCTTGAAGTCCACTTAGTTTTCTGTCAAAGTATTGACAAACCCTGGAGAAACAGATAGGCCTCTGGACAATTCAAGCATTAAGAGGAGTTTGGTGGAGACTATGAATTGGCTGCAACTGCAAGGCTGCCAGATTTCGTAAGCTGTTGGCCAAGGATGTTTTTACACAGCTAGTAGTTGGTTCTGCAAACACCAAAATATTCTTAAAGCAACACAATGAATGTCAGAGGTAGAGAGAGTACCGAGAGCGGAGCATTTTTCATATAGGATTTATGGAGTCGGTTTTCACCGGAAAGCTTAGGTGGTCTTGTGTAATCTTTTGAATTCATTCAGAAATAAATTGCAACAGCCAGAACATTACAAAACTTTGTTCTAATTCATGACCCTTTTTCAGAAATCCAAGTAGCAGTGAGCATACACCCAGATGGTTCGTATTACATTGTGCAAATTCACTGTCAAAATATAGCTTCCTTCCTTCCCTCTACCCCCCCCCCCCCCCCCCCCCCAAGCATGGGTGAAGCTGTGTGGTTTTGCAAAGGCCATCACTGATTCAGAGAAAATCTGTCAGCAGAAGTGCTGATTTAATTTAGTTTAGTTTACTTCATTGTCATTGCACCTTGTACAACGAAATTACATTATGACTATAAAAATAAACACACACACCCTTCACGTTCTATGCAATTGAATGGAAACCCCCTGATATTTCATGAATATTGCACTATACAGTAGAATTCAGTACAGTTACTGCTCTGGGACAGCAGCTGTTTTTCAGCCTATTTGTCCTTGTTTGTATTATCCTGTACTGTCTACCAGATGGTAATAGTTACAAAGGGGGGGGGGGGGGGCGTGCCCAGGATGAGATGGATCTTTGAGAATGTTCTGAACTTTCTTAAAGCTCTTCCAAAGGGCAAGGGCAATTGCATTCTATACAATTGATATTGTGTTAATATTGCATCATACGGTAGAAACCATCAGCCAGAAAGCATAGGAACTGAGAAGTGGTCTGTGATCACCACCTGCAGAATCACTCCTTTATTGGGGATGTCTTGCTAACTGCCTATGCTTTCTACCTGTTGTCTATTCCATTTGCACAACAGCATGTGGAATTGATTGTCAGTGTTGCTACCTAAGTGGACAGTTTGATTTCACAGAAGTGTGATTGACTTGGAGTTACATGGTGTTGTGTGTTCCCATTATTTTTTTGAGCAGTGTATATCATTTTCCATCTATTGAACCCTTTCATCTATGTATATCTATATATCTAAATATCATCTCTATTTATCTATTTCTATCATCTATCTATCATCTACAACTATCTATCATCTATCTACAGTATCTATCCATTTTCTACTCTCATCTATATTTATCATTTTCCATCTATCAAACCCTATCATCTATCTCTATATATCTAAATATCTTTATTATATCTATTTATATTCATCTATCATCTATCCATCCATCCATCCATCCATCCATCTATTGCTATCTATATATCTCCCTTCTTCCATCTATATCCATCCATATTTCTACCCACCCACACATTTATGTTTATGTTGTACTATTTTTATATCCAATGTGGATTCCAAACATGATCAAGAACTTCTTTGCTATTGTTGCATCAAAACTAAATCCAGTTTAAGTCAGCCACATCCATATTTCACAAATCAAAATTTCTGAGCAGGAGGAAAAGGAGAAAAAAAGGTTTTAATTTCTTTACAGCTCAGATCAGCTCTTCAAGTACCTTAACAGCAGCACCTTGTTCAAGTTCCACAGGAGAATACAGAGTTATTATTGAAATAACATTTAAACATTTTCAGATACAATCCCAATACTATTCATTCCGCAAACAAAATTCCTGTTTTGTTTATTTTTTTACAAGGAAGAAAATTTTATTTGTATCAGAGCCGCTAAGTTTGGAATTTAAGGATACAGAAAAGCAGCCTGGCACTTATCTTTACTGACTTTTAAATACTTCTTGGGGTTCAAAGTGATGCTTTAATACTCAGTACGATTTATCCGACATTAACCTTCTGCACCACACATCTATGAAATAATGCACACAGAACCAGCCTACATAGAAATTTCCAAAATACTACAAAAGGGGGGAAAGAAGAAAACTTTATGGAAAAAAAGGGGGGGAGAAAAGAGAAAGAGATCATCTACACCTCTTGGGAATTAAGTTATGCACCTTGATAAACAGGGGGTGCAGCTAAAGCTGGTATTGCTGAATATTTTCCTGAAGGACCAAAGATTTGTCTATCCGTTGATCCGATAGTTCGAATGGATTTGAGGCTTGATGTCAAAGATCAAATTCAGCAAGCTGTTTATCACTTCCTCTCGATTCTTTTGGAAGTTGTCCTGAAGAACGGCCATCTTCTCCTGGGTTTCCTGTTCTACCTCGGTGGCTGAACTGCCGTGGGAGCCAAGCGCCTGCAATAAACGGAGACCAAAAAAAAAGAAGGCACCCCATTTAAAATCAGCTCATCCAGTTACGTTCTGCACTTCCTTCAATGCTTCTGCACATCATTATAGTTGTGCTTTTAAAGTTGTAGTGAAGTGTCGGCAGAAAGAGATTGAAAAAAAGACCTGAAAGCATGAATAGAAGAGATGACTCCACCAGACTGTCAATTATCTGGAAGCCTGCACTCACAAACAAAAAGATCTCCACACCACAAGCCAAGCAAATACCTGGGCACAAACAGACTCCCCCTGATACCTCCAGCTCAAACACACCCCAACCAGCTACCCAGATGAAACCTAGTTTCCTAATAAACGATAGCTGGCCATTCACCTGAAGCCAAGCCGCACTAAAAGCACTCTAACCACTGCGCCACCGAGGCTCCAATAGTAAAAGTAGTAAGAGCCTCGGTGGTGCAATGGTTAGAGTGCAGTACTGCAAACTACTTCTGCTGACAGCCAGCTGCCTGCAATTTGGCAGATCGAATCCTACCAGGCTCAAGGCTGATTCAGCCTTCCGTCTTTCCGAGGTGGGTAAAATGAGGACCCAGATTGTTGGGGGCCATAGGCTGACTCTGTAAAACCACTTAGAAAGAGGTGTAAAGCATTGTGAAGCAGTATGTAAGTCTAAGGGCTATTGCTAGAATCATGGGGATGTTGCAAGGGTCATAACTGTCCCATTTTTCAATGCCATTATAACTTTGAATGGCCACTAACGAACTGCTGTAAGTTGAGGACTACCTGCATGAACAAGAGAGAAGAGCTGAGCCTCAAAGGGACAAAAGGGGGGCGGGGGGAGGGTGAAGCCACTACAAATAATCTCACATCCCAACTGAATATTCCGTTTTAAGATAGAAACAGACAGGAAGACAGAGAGCTTAGCCAGTTTAGAGTTTAACCCACGGCGGCCTCTTTCGCTTTGAAGTCCTTCTCCCTCTGCAGGCGGTACTGCTCGATCTCGGCCTGAGCTTCTTCCTTGGCCTGCTTCAGCCGCCGATTCTTCCCTGGGTTTGAAAAAAAGAAACAAAAGCAAAACATTCTGAGGGCAAAACAGAAAAGAGGCTTTTTCTGAGATTAATTTCAAGCGATAAGTGTCATATTGTGGAAGGTCATCCAGGCTGAAATCATTACGGGTAGACCTCCAATGAAGGAACAAAAAAGAACTACCCCCAAAATGCAGTTTGAAAAAAATATCCTTGGCCACCTTTTTTCAACCCAGCTCGCTTTCCCTTGTATAGGTAGTCCTTGATTTACAATGGTTTGTATAACGACCGTTCGAGGTTACAAAAAGGGACCTATTATTGTTCACTTGGTATGCTATTATGATTTATGTTGATTGCTTATTAAGTATCCTAAATAAATATCTCAAGACCTAAAATGGGACACCTACTATCAAAAATGTCACCAAAAAAGCACAACAAAAAATGTTCTTTCTGCACCCACTCAGAAAGCTGAAACTGCCCAAGGAGCTGCTGATCCAGTTCTACAGAGCAGGGGTCTCCAACCTTGGCCACTTTAAGACTGGTGGACTTCAACTCCCAGAATTCCTGAGCTAACATGACTGGAGGAGGAAACCTGGGAGTTGAAGTCCATCAGTCTTAAAGTGGCCAAGGTTGGAGACCCCTATTACAGAGGAATGATTGAGTCTGTCATCTGCACCTCTATAACGGTCTGGTTCAGTTCTGCAACCCAAGACAGACAGACACAGACTCCAGAGAGTAATTAGGACTGCAGAAAAGACTTCCTACCAATCTGCCTTCCATGGAGGACCTGTATACTGCATGAGTCAAAAAGAGGGCTGAAAAGAGGTGAAAAAAGAGGTGAAAATATCTACAGACCTCTCACATCCCGGACATAAACTGTTTCAACTCCTACCCTCAAAACGAGGCCATAGAGCCCTGCACACCAGAACAATTAGACACAAGGACCATTTTTTCCCAAATGCCATCACTCTGCTAAACAAATAATTCCCTTAACACTGTCAAACTATTTACTAAATCTGCATTACTATTACTATTAATATTCTCATCACTCCATATCACCCATCTCCTCCCACTTATTACTGCACGAATGTAACTTTGTCGCTTGTATCCTTATGATTTTTTTAATTGATTGTTTACTGGTATAATTCAATTTGATCACTTATGTTTCCTAGTATGATTTGATTGCTTATTTGTATCCTTTGACTATTATTAAATGTTCTACTTATGATTCGTGACTAATGTATTTTTTTTTCTTTTTCTGAACACTGAGAGCATTTGTACCAAAACAAATTCCTTGTGTATCCAATCACACTTGGCCAATAAAGAATTCTATTCTATTTTGTGACTATCACTAAGTGTTGTATCTTGTGATTTACGACAAATGTATCTTTATGATGACTATGATCATGATTTATCACTTATTGCTTGTATGTACACTTGAGAGTTTCTGCACCGGAGACAAATTCCTTGTGTGTCCAATCACATTTGGCCAATAAAGAATTCTAATTCTAATATTGAAGCCCATCTTTTCCCGAAAAGTTAGCCCAAAGAACTGGAAACATCAAGCCTGATGCGTGCAGACAATCCCGTTTTTGAGTTGGCTCTAGTTCGTTACTTAATTAAAGACTTAAAAACAGACATTAGTCAGAATTATTTTCCTAGCAATGCGACATTTCCAGCACATGATCCATTATTCTTGGCCAGACTTAAGTTCCTTTCTTGAAATCATGCCATATGAAGGTTCTAGAGACCACTATATTAAAAATTCATGCAAACAGGAAGACTGAAAATACAATTTAAAAACCAGCAGTCTTAGTTAAGCTGAATTCCCAGCACAGATATCCCAGCAAGGTACTTAAAAATACACCAACATTCCATAACCTTCTCAATTCAGTTTTAATCAAGTTAAACTAATGCACCGTAGATCTCGGGGGACTATCAGTATGCTACTGACATTATGCAGATAACAGGAAGTCTGCGAACTAAAATTGGTTTTACACAAGTAAGTTACGTAACCAAATTCAAAAATTATTCTTGGAAGGAAGGAAGGATGTCTCTCCGTCTCCCAATTTGTCTCTTTTCTTGGAATGGAGCCTCCCTTAAGAAGGAATAATGCAAACCAAGATCTCTGCTAGGGAATAGGTTGGCGAGATGTTTCAAAGATTAGGTTTTGTTCAAAATATTTTATATATCATAGTAACCTTTCCTCTGGATAGACCGGCCATCAAATCCTGCAAACCAGCATTACGGGGTTTGTAGCCTGACCTTTGGAGGAAAAACTACACGGGGAAGGTTATGGCTATGGCAAATATCACATGAGGGAAATTTCCCCCAATTAAAGCGTAAACCTTTCAAACAGGGTAACTAAAAGCTGGAAAAATAAGAAATGAAGGAGACGCTTTAGTGAATACATTTCTTGATTATCCTCAAGCAAACCTACCTCAAAGCTAATAATCATCCCACCAATTATCTTTAGTGGGAGGATTATTAGTTTTGTAGGTTTGCTTAAGGTAACCTATAATTTTCTTTTATTTTTTTAATGAAGCAGTATAATTTTGTTTACTGTATGTTTTTAATTATGAGCTGTCCAGATTCATGGACCTTGAGATGGTTAATAAATACATGAAGTAAATAGGCAGCCTCCGAATGAGTCAATGCTATCCCCCCACCACCTCCAGCCTGTTTTTCTCTGTAATAAAAGACAATTTAGGGCAAAATCCCTCCTATTGTCCCACCGCTTATTTGTAAACCCCTCGACCTCAAAATGAGTAAAACATAGCATTGCTCCTATCCAGAAATGCATCAATTCCTTCATTGATTCAATTTGTAGAGTTGATCGCCTCTCGTGTGCTATTCTGGGCAGCTCCCCCTAATTAAAACCCAGCAAATAACACAACTGATGAGCCAAACAAGCAAATCAATACAAAAACACAATAACCCAATTAAAAAACCCCAGAGCCATAAAAAAAAAGCAGGCAAGGAAAAGGCATGAATCCATCCATGCGGCCACATATGTGGGTCTGGTTTGTTTTAAAGTAGCCCGTGGGGGGGTGGGGGCTTGTACACTGGGGAGGATGGGAGGTGTAGTCCAACCACACACACACAACCACTATCACACAAAGGAAATGAGACAAAAAACCCCGAATGGATGAACCAGGCAGTGTAAAGGTCTCTGGGGAAGCTATAGGTGGCTCTTCTCATGCAGGATGATGGGATATGTGGTGGCTCTAGGCCTTCCCTTTCCTAAAAGCAGGGAGGGGATGATGAGGATGATATGTGGGGCCCAATCCCTCAGGACTACCGCTCCCACTGAATCTGGGCTGGAAAGACAGTAGACCAACGCTCTCCCCTACAGGCCGGGGACGATAGGAGGTGTAGTCCAACCCACCCACTCACCCAAGACCACCACCATGGAGAGAAAGGGATGAAACAGGCAGTGCAAGGCCTCTGGGGAGGCTATGGGAGGGGGGGGGCGTTCCCACGCAGGATGATGGGATATGTAGTGTCTCTGGAACCTCCCCTTTCTTAATGGCTGGGGATGATTGGACGTGGGGTCCCAATCCCTTCGCCCATACAAGCAGGGCTAGAAAGGCTTTGGGTCACCCACCCATCCCGCTCTACTCCCTGAAGGGCTGAGGACGATGGGAGGTGTAGTCCCAGCCCCTCGGAAAGAGCCCCGTTTCCTCCCTCCGCAGCCAAGCCGGACACTCACTCTTGCGGGCCTCGGCCACCTTCTCGGCGGCGCGTTTCTCGGCCTGAAGCAGCTGCTGGATGCCCTGCGACTGGCTGGCCATGACGGCGGCGATTCTGACAAGAAACTCTCGCCCTGCGGCCCCGAAAGAGGACTCCGAAAATACTCATTTGCCGCGCCTAAGCCCGCCCCTTCCGGTCATCCCGAGGTTTCATTGGTGCGAGTACCGGAAGTGCAGTTGGAAGGCGCCGCTCTAGAGCGAGGGAACTCTCCTTCCCCACGTGAGAAGCACCCCGAGTAAGTACACGTATCTTACCCCTCGGGTTCTTCAAGACCTGGAGAAGCGTTTAAAATCGAGTCAGGGGCTCTTTCTAGGCCTCCTTTCGTTTCACTGCGCATGCGCGGTTTTTTGCCTGGGAAGAAGTATTGTTTGTTTTCGAAAGAAAGTTTTATGTATTGAAATCAAATACAAAAGTTGATTGGTTTTGGTTTGTTCCCCCAAAACAAAGCATGCATGCACACACACACACACACACACAAACAGACACATATTTAAAAAAAGAGAATGAAGAATAAAATTAATTTTTAATTTTTTTTAAAAAAGTTTTATATTTCATAATATTTATTACATTATTGTTTATTTTTGTTATTGTTTTTGTTATTTTGTTATTACTGTATTAGAATAGAATACAGAATAGAATAAGGAATGGAGTAAAATAGAATAGAATATAGGAATTAGAATAGAATAGAATAGAGAATAGAATAAGGAATGGAATGGAATAAAAAATAAGTAAAGGAAAGGAAAAAAGTAAGGTTAAAGTAAAGTAGAAATAGAAATAGAATGCAGAATAGAATAGAATGCAGAATAGAATAGAATTCTTTATTGGCCAAGTGTGATTGGACACACAAGGATTTTGTCTTGGTGCAAATGCTCTCAGTGTACATAAAAGAAAAGATACATTTGTCAAGAGTCAAGAATCGAGGTACAACCCTTAATAGGGTTATAGAGTCATAGGGTACAATAAGCAATCAAATCATACTAGGAAACAGTCAATATAGATCATAGGGATACAAGCAACAAAGTTACAGTCCTACAGTTACAAGTGGGAGGGGATGGGCGATGAGTAATGAGAAGATTGATAGTAGTGCAGACTTTGTCAATAGTTGGACAGTGTCGAGGGTATTAGTTGTTTAGCAGAGTGATGGCTTTCAGGAAAAAACTGTCCTTGTGTCTAGTTGTTCTGGTGTGCAGTGCTCTAGTGTCGTTTTGAGGGTAGAAGTTGAAACAATTTATGTCCAGGATGTGAGGGGTCTGTAAATATTTTCACAGCCCTCTTTTTTACTGGTGTTTTGTTGTTGTTGATATCTCTGTTATTCATTAAACATGAAACTCAGTCAACTGAACATTTTAAAATGTATCACAAATACCAGTGACTGTTGCTAATGGTTGATATGGGTTGCTGCCAGCATCCTAGGTATCAACCAAGTATCTTCTTAAAACATAAAATGTTCCGAATAGTGCAGTTTTTTGCAGTTCCGGTGTTGGTGTTATTATTATTAAAATAGAATTTTAAAATATAGAACAATTAAACTGCGGGCATAGTAGCCGCATTGTGCTTTCATGGTCTTTAGTATGAGATACGAAGTGTAAATTAAAATAACTTTCAACTCCATCTATTTAAATTAAAGCCCAATTAAATTTAGACAATTAAATTGCACTCGGGGAGCACCTGGGACCCCGCAGTTCAACCCTGAGCTACAAATATTCTATTTTATTGACGCAAATGCAATTTGAATGACCATCATAGTAGTTGGGTTGTTACCTCTTTGCCATAAGTTAATTAACTTTCTGCGTTGAGCAATTGCGTGGACCAAAATGGTCACAAATGAAGGCAAATCTACGTGTCCCAGGATAATGTTGCAGGACCTCATCTAGGTCCGACAACTGGGACCAGACTTCCAAACTTTTGGATTCATGCTGGAGCCCATCTTCAGGGAACTTCTCTTTAGCAGAGTGTGTGGTGGTCTCTGTGTAGTATTTATATGGTGCCTGGTTGTGTGTGGCTTTTTAGATGTTGACTGGGGTGTGTGAATGGCTGGCTTTTAAGTCATTGGCCCAGCCCTCACCTTCTGTCACAGAGAGGAAGGGGTCAGGCTATTTTCCAAAGCACCTGTAGGCCAGACAAGGAAGAATGGATGAAACTGAACAGGGAGAGATTCAACCTGGAAATAAGGAGGAATTTTCTGACTGTGAGAGCCATCAACCCATGGAACAGAAGTTGCCTTCAGAAGTTGTGGGAACTTCATCCCTGGAAGCTTTCAAGAAGAGACTGGGCTGCCATCGGTCAGAAATGGTGTAGGGCCTTGATGGTGAACCTATGGCATGTGTGTCACAAGTAGCACGCAGAGCCATTTGAACTGGCACACCAGCCACAGACAAACTTACCTCACTGCGCATGCACACGCCTCACAGCTGATTTTTTTCGGCTAGTTTGAGGCCTTTTTTCGACCTCCCAGAGGCTTGGAAAAAGCCTCTGCAAGGCTTTTCAGGACGAATTATAGGCCCGTTTCATCATTTCTGGTATTACATGAAACGGGCTTATAATTCAGCCTGAAAAGCCTTTCAGAGGCTTTTTCTAAGCCTCTGGGAGGCCTAAAAAAGACCTCAAATCAGCTGTGAGGTCCAGTGCAGGTAAGGGGGTGGCGGGGAGGGATTTCATGTGCAGGGGGCATAGGGAGGGGGTACGTGCATTGCATTCTGGGTGCTGGCATGCAAGTGCGTGAGCAATTTTTGGCACAGGAGCCCCAAAAGGTTAGCCATCACTGGTGTAGGTCTCCTGCTTGGGGGGCAGGGGGTTATGCTAGATGACCCACAAGGTCCCTTCCAACTCAGTTATTCTGTTTCTAAGTAGAGGTTGGTGGTAAATCAGCCCTCCTGTTGGCTGGCGAGAGGCCTTTTTTCCCAGGCTTCAGTCTCCTCCCTGGCTGTTTTTGTCCCTGCTTGTCCAACAATCGCATCTTTTCCAAAAAGCAGCAGAAAAAAAACTGTGCAGTTTTTTTAGATGTACAGGTAGTCCTTACAATAGTTCATTTTGTGACCAAAGTTGCAGCGTCACAGGAAAAGGTGACTTAGGACAGTTTTTCACACTTACGACCATCACAGCATTCCCCACAGTCACGTGATCAAAACTCAGCCATATGGCGACTGACTCATATTTATGACTGTGGCAGTGTCCAGGTGTCACATGATCCCCTTTTTCAACCTTCTGACTAGCCAAATCAATGGGGAAACCAGCTTCACCGAACAAGCGTATTACTAATTTGCCAACTGCAGTGATTCGCTTAAGGAAAGTGGCAAGAAAAAGTCGTAAAATGGGGCAAACACATAAGAAACATTTCCCTTAGCCACCAAAATTCTGGATTCAATGATGGTCGTAAAGTGGAAGACAACCTGAAGTTCCCTGAATCCGAAAGCTCCTGAGAACAAAACCTTTGCTCCCGGTGACCGACCCAGATTGAATCCTGCAGCCAAAATAATCCTTTCCAGCCAAGAATCCTCTCTTTGTTTTCCATTTCTCCTGTAAAAATCTCCCCTTGATCTAAAGCTGTGTTGTGGTTTGCTGGCAGCCTGTGCAGACGGCAGCGGAATCGGTCAGTGGGGAAGAATGGGGGCCAGTCTGGGAGTCTCGTGAGGACTCGGACAAGGGTCCTGTGTCCGATGCAGAGATGGGGCCAGGACCATCTGGGAGTTATGTGCTGATTCTGGAGCTTCCAGAATCTGACAACAGCGAGGCAGAGGAACAAGGGGAGCCTGTTCCCAGTGCGCGTGTGCACAGAGCTGCCAGAAGGCAAGAACAGTTAAGACAAAAGGGGCGACTTGGGAGTAAGGCCGGGAGGTGATTGCCCCTCCTATAAGACATAAAGGAGGAGCAAAGGGACAGGAGTCTTTGCAGGAAGCAACTTTATTTGCTCTGTTCAGATTAAACCTCGAAGCTCTGGGTGAACTTTGTACTTCGGTTGGTTTTTTACAGTTCATTTGGCACTTTAGTTGTTGGCAGCAGTTCAAAGGAGAGAAAGATGGGTGCTTATCTAAAGAGACTGTTTGGGACTCATTACTGGCTGGGAATGAACATAATTCCCAGCACTGAAATAAAGCAAGAGTTTTTTGGACTAAGCGTGTGCTTAATTATGGTCTCAGGAAGCCTTGGTCAGAACAAGCTGATCCTTTGTGACCTATCCCCCACCCCCCCCAATAACGTCAAAGCTTGAAGAGACTGGACTGCCATCTGTCAGAAATGGCATAGGGTCTCCTGCTTGGCCGGTGGGTTGGACTAGATGACCTACAAGGTCCCTTCCAACTCTGTTAATCTGTAATCTAATCCTCGGTTAAAATTCTGCCTGCCAGGATACTTGGCCAAAAAAATGGGGAAGAAAGAAAGCTGCTAAACCCTGTGAATTTCCACTGTGACTAGAGCTGTATTAACAGGAGTGATACTAAATGCTTTAGCTATAAACCTCACTTACGCTTTAATGGCTGTGTAAATGCTGCGTTAAGTGAAAAGCAAGTAAAGAGTATACTAGCAGCCTCAGCTCAGCTGCTGCAGAAGGAGGGTGGGGGAAAATCTGCAAATGATCCTCCAGAATGACTAAAGACTAAAAAGCATAGCATAGAAGTCGTTTTCTGCTGAAGTTAACAAATGACCTGTGAAGCACAAAACAGCACAAAACTCTGGGGCTGCACCGTGTGATCCACTACCCCCCTGATGTTTTAAGGTAAAGATTGGTTGGCAGCCGCAAGATCTGGGAAAGGCTTATAACAAATGACCCTATTTGCAGCCAGAGCCAAGCGTGATCACCTTGCTAATCAGATTATTCTGGGGTGGGAAGGGGGAGGATTTGGCACATAGCAGTCGGTTCCAAGCATGACTGTTTTGACGAACATTGGAGCAAGGGGGAGAAGGGGAAACAGGAGGAGAGGACAGATAATGAGCAGAAAGGGAGAAGGAGAAGATGAATAACGAGCAGGAAAGAAGGAGAAATAAATGGAAGGGGGGGAGAAGATGAATAATGAACAGGGGAGAAGAGGGAGGAGAAGGAGGAGATAGCAGGAAAGGAGTAGATACCACAGATGAGTGGGTGAAGAAGATAGATAAGGAACAGGAAAGAAGGAGAAAGAGGAGGAGCAGGAAGAGGAGATAAGCAGAAAAGATGAAGGAGAAGATAGATAAGGAGCAGGAAAGGAGAGATGGAGGAGGAGGAGGACATAAGCAGAAAAGGAGAAGATAGACAAGGAGCAGGAAAGAAGGAGAAATAGAGGAGGAGTAGAATGAGCAGAAAAGAAGATAGATAAAGAGCAGGAAAGGAGAAATGGAGGAAGAGATAATGAGCAGAGAAGGAGAAGGTAGATAAGGAGCAGGAAAGAAGGAGGAGATAGATGAGGGATGAAGAAGATAGATAAGGAGCAGGAAAGAAGGAGAAGTGGAGGAAGAGGAAGTATATGGGCAGAAGAGGACATAGGCTGCCTTCCCCATCTGCATCAGAAGCCCAACTTCCCATTTTGCACACAATGGAAAATACTGTAGCTGTGCATCCCAACACGTCATCTGCATTTTGGGTTGTAGTGCTGTGAAGCACATTTTCAAGAAGTCGGGGGGAGAACAGAAACTCAAACTATGTCTCTTCACTCTCAATGGGTTCTATTTCCCCTGGATTTAGTGGGTCTATGCTTCATGGCTTCCCAAGGGCTGTAATTATGGTTCCTTCAAGCCCTGGGAGCCAAAATTTGGAGCAGAGATGTTGAGAAGACCAAATGCCAAGGGATACCTGGGATGAAGCGGAAGTAGCTGGATCTATGTGGCACAGAATCACCTTTCCGTAGGTTTCATTTTGGCTCCCGCTGACATAACCATAGCAACTCAGCAGTCATCCAGAAATAAAATGCCGCGTTCCACACAGACAAAGGTAGTTCAGAGAAGGTCTTGGGGAAAGGTTTCCCGGATCAACCAGGAGGGGAAAAAAAACATGTTTGGGAAAAGGCAAGACATCCATCAAGAAAACCCTAATCTTTGGGTCTTCCCATCTTCCTTCCAAAATATCGACTCACCCAAACATGCCCCTCAGCTTCTCCTCCCCAAGCAGGGACCAGGACAAACTCAACCTTCATTTGATTTGCAGCTCTTTCGATTCAATTTGGATCAGGTCTCTTCACGTGAAGTTCTCTACTCTGGTGTGGTGAAGGCAAATCTAGGTGTCCCAGGATCCAATCTGGGTCGGTCACCGGGGCCAAAGATTTTAGTCTTCCCATCTTTCAAACTCGTGGAGGAGACCCATTCTCCAGGAACCTCTCTCTCACCAGAATGGGGGAAGAGATTCTGTTACTTGGGCCCAGCACAAGTCCAAAAGTTCAGAAGTCCCAGTGACCAATCCAAATTGGATCTACTCTGGTGGCCTGATGGACATCCATGAAGTTCTCTTTGCCAGAGAATGGACCTTCTGTGATCTCTTGTTTTGTTTCCTACCTAGCTTCAATTCTCCTTGGGGTCTCCTTCCCAAACTCCTAACTCAGTTTGATTCTGGTTTGCTTTCCGAAATCAGCTAGGTTGGCTCAGTGCTGCCATCTATTGAGGTTCAATCCATTTTCTTCTGTCTCGGCCTTTTGGCTAAGATCAAGTGTAGTATCTCCTGCCTATAATTTTTATTAAACAAGAAGATAATAAAAAAAAATAGAAACCAGTAGAAAGTAAGGAAGAAAAAAAATCAAAGGGAAAGCAAAAAAAAGTGTGAGGAAATAAAAAGTTAAAGAAAAAGAAGGAAGGAAGGAATAGGAAGGAAGGAAAGAAAAAGAGAGGAGGAAGTAGAAATAGAAAGGAGAAAGAAGAAAGAAAGAAAGAAAGAAAGAAAGAAAGAAAGAAAGAAAGAAAGAAAGAAAGAAAGAAAGAAAGAAAGAAAGAAAGAAAAGGAAGAGGAAGGATGGAAGGATAAAGGGGTTCCAATATTCTTCACAGCAATCATAAATTCAAATATATGTTAACCCTGATCATGTAACTCTTCTTTTTATAATCTATCCTGTCTAATCATCCAAACCACGAGTCACAAGTTCCGTTCTTTTTTTTTTTTCATTTTTACACAAAAAGTCCACAAGAGCTTTCCATCTTCCAATAAATGTAGACAATGTCTTTTCTCTAATCAAAAAAGGCAGTTTCAAGTGTTGTCAATTTCACCAGCAATTTTTCCATAACGGGCACTATCAAAATCTTCCCATCTGCATCTAATAATCTCCCCATTGTAATTATATCTTGAAATCATCTTTCACATCTTCTTTCTAAGCGTTTATCCATTAATCCTGAAAGGAAACCTTCTGGCTTCAATTGATCTTTTAAAATCCTCTGTTAAGGGGGGGTCGTCGATCAAATGAAACAAATCCCCCCAAATAGATAACACGATTATTCCATTTCCTTCTTTTGTCTGAGCAAAAATTACTATGTGACTAGCTATAGTCTGCAGGCAGGGATGTAGTTTTGGTCTGAATGATTCCTAAAAAAAGGTTCCATAAATTGAATATTCTCCATTCAGGAGAATTGTGCGTCAGTTTCCATCTCTTCTTTTCTCAGAAGCACCTAGCCACGTGGTGTCTTAAATGGAAAAAGACAGCTTACTAAATCATTGTTCCTTCTGGGCACAATTTAAATCCCTCAACCAAGCATAGCAGACAAAATTCCATTTCTGTGCTAAGTAACAAATTACCGGATCTGAATGACACACACTTTCTCCAGCAATGCATAACTGAGGAAAATGAATAAAACTCTACTTCCTTATGCCTCTAATTAGGTCCCCTATGGCAAATGGTTTAACAACCCTCTCACAAAAAAAGACATTTAAAAACGTAGTATTTACATAATGTCAGCGTGGTTCTCAAATTGCAACTCTGGACATGCTGTCTGTCTATCGTACCCATTGAGGATACAGTTTGTGGTTCGTTTGTGGTTTACCACAAGGGTTGAGTCCAAGGGTGTAGCTTGCAAACCATTGCTGGTGTTTTAGAGCGTCGGCATAAACTCAAGCCAATCTATTTCGAGAAAAGAATAATTATAGCTCAGGTTGGAAATGAAGGCTCCTCGGTGCCCTCTGGGCTTGGTGGTTTTCTTGCAGACGTCTCATTACCAAACTAGGTAACATCATCAGTGCAAATTCCTTCTAGTACTCATGATGTTACCTAGCTGGGTAATGGAATATTTGCCAGAAAACAACCAAGCTCAGAGACTACCATGAACCCCATAGTCTTCCTCCCCCTCTCCTCTCAAATCCTACTCTCTTGTAGCACTGATAAGGTTACCTAGTTGGGTAATGAAACGTCTGCAAGAAAACCACCACTCAAGAGAGCACCAGAAACCTTACCTTTATCTATCTAGTAAAGGCAAATCACAGCCTGTTATTAACTTGTTTTATTTAAAGAGTTGTAAGAGTCCCCAGGAAGCAGATCCAGGGACAGTCATATTTTCTTGAGACCATGGTAATCACCGGAGGGGATCTTAATTTGACTTTCAGCTTTTTCAACGGGAGGAAAATGAATTGCCACGAAAGAAAGGTTCGTCTGCCTTTATTCCCTGCCCTCCATAATTTCAGTGTTGTGTGAACTAGAGAGACATGTCCCTTGTACAAACATATTTCTTCTCAGCTCAGGCATCTCAGAATCTTTCCTGAGCTGGAGAAAATATCACGGTTTAGTCATCTCCAGTTCCCAGCAGACAGACACAAACATACCTCAAAGCCCCTTCATCTCCTGACTGTCTTATAGTTTGGAACGAGATCCCAGAACAAGATGATCTCGAATGTTATTTTGATGTTTGTTTGTTTGTTTTACGTTCCCTTTTTTACTTATTGAAGACTGTATAAAGCCCGAGGGAAAAATCACCCTCTGGAACAAAAAGTAAGTGGCGGAATTTCCAGCCATTTTAAAAAAGGGTATTTATTAAGTTTTTCATCCCTGTTTTTCTTCCAAGGTGACATGCTGTAACCAGTCCAACCGGTCTGTGAGAGGGACCTTGGCAGACAGAAGGGAGAGCTGCAGCCTAATCAGCCATCCTGGAAAAAGGTATTTGAGCTCACAGAAGCAGAGAGGATTTGGGAAGTATTTCAGAAGGAAATGTCCCTAATTGTCCAGAGAGTAACACTAGTAAACAAGGGAAATCTTGCAAGACTCTGGTAACATAACCCTACAATAAGTAGAATAGAGTAGAGTAGAATAGAGTAGAGTAGAGTAGAGTAGAGTAGAGTAGAGTAGAGTAGAGTAGAGTAGAGTAGAGTAGAGTAGAGTAGAGTACAATGAGGAATAGAACAGAACAGAACAGAATAAGGAAGAAAGGAATGGAATGGAATAGAATAAAGAATGGAATTTAGAGTAGAATAGGATAGGATAGGATAGGATAGGATAGGATAGAATAGAATAGAATAGAATAGAATAGAATAGAATAGAATAGAATAGAATAGAATAGAATAGTAAATAAAATGAAACAGAATGGAATAGAACATAGGATAATACATGAATAGAATTGAACAGAACAGAACAGAAGCTGGAAGGGACCTTGGAGGTCTTCTAGTCCAACTCTGTGCTCAAGCAAGAGATCATGGCCTACACCATTTCAGATAGGTGGCTGTCCAGTCTCTTCTTAAAAACCTCCAGTGATGGAGCACCCACAACTTCTGAAGGCAAGCTGGTTAATAGTCCTCACTGTTAGGAAGTTTCTCCATAGAATAGAATAGGATGAATGAGATGGAAGGGACTTGGAGGTCTTCCATCCAGCCCCCTGCTCAAACAGGAGACCCTACACCATTCAAGACCAGTGGCTGTCCAGTTTCTTCTTCAAAACGTCCGGTGTTGCAGCAGCCACAACTTCTGGTGGCAAGTTGTTCCACTGTTTAATTGTCCTCGTAGGAGGTTTCTCCTCAATTCCAGGTTGCTTCTCTCTTTGATCAATTTCCAACCATTGTACCGGTAGTCCTCAACCTATGACCACAATTGAGTTCTTTGTAAGTGTGAGAAACAGTCATAAGTCCCTTTTTTTTCAGTGCCGCTGTAACGTTGAACAGTCACTAAATGAAGTTGAAGACTACTAGCATTTACCAAACACAGCGACAGAAACACAAAATACCATGGACAGCAGCCGCCCCTAGAGTTCATGCTATATTTGAGGAGGAGGAGGAGGAGGAAGAAGGAAGGCAGTGAATGATAAGGCCTTGCTTTGAAGTTCCACCTGGTTCTCCCAGCTCAAGGTGGGCCCCCCATGAAGCTGTCCCTTGATTTTATCTCTGAGGAAAGTTTTGACCTGAGAGAAAAGATTGTCCAGATGTCACCGAATGAGTTTTCGTGACTGAGGGTTGATTTGACCACTCTAAACGCAAGACCTTAACTATCTCAACGCGCTGCTTCTTACTCCTTCCTTCAATCTGTTAATATAAAGGGCAACTTGAAGTGATGTCTTCAAGTCTCCCAAGCCCGCAAACATGAGGACGAGTCAACCCTCCATGGCATTTTTGCTTCTTCCACCATCCGGCACCGCAACCTGTCCATGTACCAGTATGTGGAAAGCAAGAAATCTCAGCTTCAGACAAAACAGGAGTTCTAAAATAATCCCACCGCGTCAAATGCACTCAAAAGCACACCATGGCAACACAAATTCATTGAGTGTTTTAAAAGCCTGGCGAAAGGCAGAAATTACCATGCAGACGCCTGCAGTGAGGGAATTGAATTGACCTCTTTGGGGTGGGCAGGGGAAGGAACAAGACGTCCTGGTGATGTATCAACAGCTGAAAATAATGCCATTATCCCTGACCAGATATGGAGATCAGGAGAACAATGTCCTACCTGTCAATGAATACTTCAGCTTCAACCATAACAATAGAAGAGCAAACAGTAGATACAAACTCGAGGTTAATTGCACCAAACTCGATTGCAGGAAATACGACTTCAGCAACAGAGTGGTCAATGTTTGGAATACTCTACCTGACTCTGGTTTCTTCCCCAAACCCCAAAAACTTTTCCTTAGACTGTCTAGTATTGACCTCACCCCTTTCCTAAAAGGTCTGTAGGGGGTGTGCATAAGCGCACCAACGTGCCTACCGTCCCTGTCCTATTGTTCCTTTTTATTTTTCTTATATGTATCCATGTATTCATAACTATCTTTTTAATTATACCTATTATCTTGTAAGCGATTGACAAACCAAATAAAATAAAATAAGAATATTGCAAGAGAGGGGGAAGGGGGGAAGGGTTTCCAACACTCCGATGCTTTTTTTAGGTTGAAACGAGGGTCTTTGATTATGGGCCCCGGGATAGTTTTCAAAGTGTAGAGAACAGGATACAAGAAGTCAGTTCTTCGGGCCTTGTTTCGGGGTTGGGTGGTTTGGAGACATTTTCCCGTTTGTAGTCGAAAACAGAGTTTTGGAGAGAGTGAAACCGGAGTTTAAGGAAGAGAAGTTGGTAGCCCTTGAATTCCCCCCTGGTTCCCCAAACTCATTTTTGAAAGCTCACTGGAAGTCGGAGATCTAGAATTCTGATGAAAAGGAATTGTCCCACTTCTGCTTGGGAAGGGTCAAAAGGGAAAGGAAGGTGAAAGCAAAATTAGCAAGAGTCCTCCAGCCTCTGGCTCCTCCTCCTCTTCCTCTTGTCACCTAGTCTCTGGCTTCACCACCTCCTCTTCTTCCTCCTCCTCCTCCCGTCAGCCTCTGGCTTCACCACCACCTCCTCCTCCTCCTCCTCCTTCTCCTCCCCTCAGCCTCTGGCTTCAT